>QLTV01001117.1:376900-390757 GCA_003457575.1 Thermophis baileyi
GGTGGGTGTGGCTTGGTGGGCGTGGTGTGGGTTGGTGGGCGTGGCTTGGTGGGCGTGGCTTGGTGGGCGTGCCAGGGGAAGGATACTGCAAAATCTCCATTCCTACCCCACTCCAGGGGAAGGATACTGCAAAATCTCCATTCCCTCCCCACTCCAGGGGAAGAATATTGCAAAATCCCCATTCCCTCCCCACTCTGGGGCCAGCCAGAGGTGGTATTTGCCGGTTCTCCGAACTACTCAAAATTTCCACTACTGGTTCTCCAGAACCTGTCAGAACCTGCTGGATTTTACCCCTGACCCACACTTAACACACCGTATACATCCAGACATAAAATTTGTCACTGACCTGGTTTTCTGACCCAGCTCCCCAAACACGACAAACCCTCTGAGGTGAAGAAAGATTCCTTTAATTAGGAGTGCGGGCAGGCCCGTGCCAGCCTCCACAACTGATTCCTGAATAGGCAGTTCTCGACTTACAACCTTTCGTTCAGCGGTCATTTGAATGTTACAACGGCACTAAAAAAAAAAAAAGTTGACATATAACCAACCGGTCCTCACACTTATGACCACTGCAGCAGCCTCACAGTCTCGTGATCAAAATTCAGGCGCTCATTAGCCAGCATGTATTGATGATGGGTGCAGCAATCCAGGGTCATGTGATCGCCATTTTGCAACTTTCCTAGCCGGCTTCTGACAAGCAAGGTTAATGGGGGGGGGAGGGGGGGGAGAAACTGGATTCGCTTAACGACCACATAAGATGAGCTGTGAGTCACTCAGCAACCGCCTTGCTTAGCTACGAAAATTCTGGTCGAACTGTGGTGGTAAATTCAGGAATATCTGTATTGTACCTTTCAATCAGAGAAGAAATTGATTTTACAGCAGTGAAATATCAAACAGAACGAAATTCAGTGTAGAGAAAAGTGAAGTCCTACACTTAGGTAAGAAAAACCAAAAGTGCACATATAAACTGGGTGAAACCAGGCTTAATAGCAGTAACTGTGAGAGGGATCTTGGAGTCTTAGTGGACAAGCAGCTAAATATGAGCCAGCCGTGTGCGGCGGCAGCCAAAAAAGCCAATGCAATCCTAAGCTGCATTAACAGAGGGATACAATCAAGATCAAGGGAGGTACTAATACCACTCTATAAAGCCTTAGTAAGGCCACACCTAGAGTACTGCATCCAGTTTTGGTCACCAAACAATAAAAAAGATGTTGAGACTCTAGAAAGAGAGCAGAGAAGAGCAACCAAGATTAGGGGACTGGAGGATAAAACCTACGATGAACAGTTGCAGGAACTGGGCATGGCTAGTCTAGTGAAGAGAAGGACTAGGGGAGACACGAGAGCAGCCTTCCAATATTTGAGGGGCTGCCACAGAGAGGAGGGGGGTCAAGCTATTCTCCAAAGCACCCGAAGGCCAGAGAAGGAATAATGGATGGAAACTGATCAAGGAGACATTCAACCTAGAAATAAGGAGGAATTTCCTGACATCAATAATGATTACTCAATGGACCAGCTTGCCTCCCCGAGTTGTGGATGCCTTCAGAGGTTGTGGGAGCTTCATCCCTGGAGGCTTTCAAGAAGAGATTGGACTGCCATCTGTCAGAAATGGTGTAGGGTCTCCTGCTTGGGCGGGGGGCTGGATTAGATGACCTCCAAGGTGCCTTCCAACTCTGTTATTCTATATTCAATGGAACAGAAGTTGCCTTTGGAAGTTGTGGGAGCTTCATCACTGGAGGCTTTCAAGAAGAGACTGGACTGCCATCTGTCAGAAATGGTGTAGGGTGCCCTGCTTGGGCGCGGGGTTGGACTAGATGACCTCCAAGGTCCCTTCCAACTCTGTTATTCTATATTCAATGGAACAGAAGTTGCCTTCGGAAGTTGTGGGAGCTTCATCACTGGAGGCTTTCAAGAAGAGACTGGGCTGCCATCTGTCAGAAATGGTGTAGGGTCTCCTGCTTGAGGGAGAGGGGTTGGACTAGATGACCTACAAGGTCCCTTCAAACCTGTAAATTTGGTTGATCTCAAAAAAAGCCAAGCAGGATCAAAGCCAGTGACTATACAGGTAATCCTCAACTTATGACTACAATGGAACCCCACATTTCGGTTGCACAGCAAGTCAGTTAAACGTGTTTTGCCCCATTGGGCGACCTTTTCTTGCCACAGTTGTTAAGTGAACCGCTGCACTTGTTCAATTAGTGAACACCGTTTGTTAAGTGAAGCTGGCTTCCTCGTCAGAAGGTCGCAAAAGGGGTCCCCCACCTGGCCCCGGGACAGTGCAAACCGTCGTAAATACGAACCAGTTGGCCAGGCATCTGAATTGTTTGATCGTGTGATTGCAAAGATGCTGCAACGGTCGTTAAGTGTAAAAAACGGTCGGAAGTCACTTTTTCCAGTGCTGTTGTAACTTCGGTCACTAAAACGGACTGTTGTAAGTCGAGGACTACCAGTACCTGGATGGGAGGCTGCCTGGAAAAACCAGACTCCTAGGTCAATCTGAGAGGCTCAAATCCTTCCCAGATTTTTGGTAAAACTTCCCTTCCGGAAGAGAACTTCTCTGGCCGTGCCTTATGGTTACTCTTACTTGAGTTGGGAAGCATTGTAGGGGTCCAGCAGGTGAGAACTGGCCTGCTCCAAGTTCCAGTTGAACATCTCCAGTACTTTGTGACATTCCAGCCGCGTCTTCAGTCCCAGGCAAAAGAGCTGTTCAACCTGCAAACAAGATGAGAAGTGAGAAAGATCGGCGCATTACAAAAATGACAGGGAGAGCGGTCAACCACGTGACAAAAAAGACGTTGAGACTTTGGGAAAAATGCAGAGAAGAGCAAGTAAGGTGATCAAAGGCCTGGAGACTAAAAGATATGAAGAACGGCTGCAGGAGTTCTGACCCCCAACCTCGACCGCCAACCCTGACCCCAACATCAACAACAAAACCGACCCCCAACACCGAGCCCCAAGCCGACCCCCAATCCTGACCCCCAACCCCGACCCCCAACCATGACCATCACCCCCGACCCCCAACCCCGAACCCCGAAACCCAAACCCAAACCCAACCCCAACCGCCAACCCCCAACCTCGACCGCCAACCCCGACCCCCAACCGCGACCCCGACAGGAGTTGGGTTTGGCTAGTCTGGAGAAAAGAAGGACTAGGGGGGATAGGATAGCAGCATTCCGGTATTTAAGGGGCTGCCCCAAAGAGGAGGGGGTCAATTTATTTTCCAAAGCACCTGAAGGCAAGACAAGAAACAACGGATGGAAACTAATCCGGGAGAGAAGGCAGGATTCTCTTTATCCGTTTCTCAAAATGCACGCCATTACACTTCTATTTATTAAGATCGCTTTTTAAATCCCTTTGGTCCTTTGAATTGAAGCATTGTCAAAGACGTGTGTGCGGTTGCGCTGTCGTGCCAGTGAGGTCCCAGTATAACTGGACCAATAATGCCATTGCTCAAATGACCACACGCATTGCACGAACGAGGCTGTGTGTCAGAAGGAGAAAGTGGTGGAATCACCTGGAATGCTGCATCCAGTTTTAGTCACCACGTTACAAAAAAGATGTTGAGACTTGGGCAAAAGTGCAAACAAGAGCCACTAAGAGGATTAAAGGCCTGGAGACTAAAACATACGAAGAACGGTTGCAGGATTTGGGTTTGGCCAGTCTAGAGAAAAGAAGCACTAGAGGTGACATGATAGCAGTCTCCCAGTATTTGAGGGGCTGCAACAATGAAGAGGGGGATCAAATTATTTTCCAAAGTCCCAGAAGGCAGGACAAGAAGCAATGGATGGAAACTAATCAAGGAGAGAAGCAACCTGGAATTAAGGAGAAACTTCCTGACAGTGAGAACAATTAACCAGTAGAATGGAAGTTGCCTTCAGAAGTTGTGGATGCACCATCACTGGAGGATTTTAAAAAGAGACTGGACAGCCACCTATCTGAAATGGTCTAGGGCCATGATGGCGAACCTATGGCACGCGTGCCAGAGGTGGCACGCAGAGCCCTCTCTGTGGGCACGCGTGCCATTGCCAGCTGCTCTTCTGGTTTCCGGTGCGTCAGCTGGTCTTTGCACATGCCGGAGCGCCGGAAACCCGAAGACCAGCTGGCTGGCGTGCGCATGCGAACCGGCCAGCTGGTCTTCGGGTTTCCGGCACGCGTTCCGGTTTGGGCACTCGGTGCCGAAAAGATTCGCCATCGCTGCTCTAGGGTCTCCTGCTTGAGCAGGGGGTTGGACTAGAAGACCTCCAAGGTCCTTTCCAGCTCTATTCTGATTGAGATGGTTGAGGAAGAGGCCAGGTTAACAGAGCAACCTCCAAGGGTAAAACCCTGGTGGTGCAGAAAGGCAACCTGCCATTGGTGCGAAGGGACAAAGAATCATAGGGCTGGGAGGTACCTGGGAGGTCTTCTAGTCCATCCCCTAGACCCTAGACCATTCCAGACAAATGGCTGTCCTGTCTTGAAAACCTTGAGTGATGGAGCACCCACAGCTTCCCGAGGGAAGCCATTCCACTGGTTAATTGTTCTCAAGGTCAGGAAATATATTAAATTGAACCCTAGTTTTCTTCTTCTCACACTTCCTCCCTCCCTCCTCCTCCACCTCCTTCTCCTTTCCCTTCTAGCACTGATGATGTTACCTAGTTGGGTCATGAAACGTCTGCAACAAAACAACCAAGCTCAGAGAGCACCAAGGACTCCACAGTCCTCTCCTCCTCCTTTCTCTCTGTGTCTCTCTCCAAACTTCCCACCTTCCTAGCACTGATGAGGTTACCTAATTGGGTCACGAAACATCTGCAAGACAACCAGAGACCACCAACGATGCAGAAGGCTGGTCCGTAACCAAAGATCCAAAGGAATCTTTGGTTTCCAACTGGATTCGTTCTGGGCCGGGGCCACCCACCCCCACCCCCAAATCCCCACCCCCTCTTCCTAGTGCCAGGAGGAGAAGTGCTCCCTGCAGATGTTTTTACCTTCAGATACTGGACAGCCTTTTGCACGTTCCAGCTGTGATTCTGCAGGGCGGCTTTACACTCTTCGGTGGTGACGCCATGCACCGTGTCCTGGACCTGCAATGGGAGCAACGATGATGCAATTGTGTGGCATTTGTGTAATTCGGAAGAAGGTCCCACACCTCCACCCGGTTGTAATCTGGTCCCTAATTTATTTAATCCCTGTTCATTTTGAATGTTGAGTTATTTTTGCTCTTATGGTGCTGCAAAGCCAACCAGAGTTGCTGGACAGTGAGATGATAGGCAGATAAATTTAATAAATAAAATAAAACTCCCTTCTACCGCTGCTGTCTAGGCAGCTGCCCAGTATTAAGTATCTGGGGGTGCAGATAACTAACAATCTTAATTGGTCTCTCCACACGTCATCCTTAGGGAAGCGTGCAAACCAGCGTCTGCATTTCCTGCGTCGGATGAGGAGAGCACCTCTTTCTCCTTCTGTCCTGGCCACTTTTTACAGAGGCATGATTGAGAGTGTTTTAACAAACCGCATCCCTGTTTGGTTCGGTGGCAGCAGAGCCTCAGATAGAAAGTCCCTACAGAGAGTGGTGAGGACAGTGGAGAAGATTATAGGAAGCTCGCTTCCCCTTATTCAGGATGCTGCTTATAAGCGCTGTGCACTTAAAGCTCAAAGCATCGTTAAAGACCTCCCACACACACCTCACGGTCTGTTTCTGTTGCTCCCCTCTGGGAGGGGGTCTCAAAGGGTTTCTAGCAGGACTACAAGATTCTGGAACGGCTTTGTTCCCTAGGCCAGCCGTCTGGTAAACTCGCAAGATTCATTTTTCTCGCCATGTATACATCCGAACTAGACTGTGTTGTTTCTGTGTCATAGAATATATGTGGGTATATGCACAATTTTGTATTTATTTATTTACTTATTTATTTATGTCATGTTTATGTAGTGTAAAATTGGAGGTAGAGACCCTTTGAGAACTGAATGCAACGAAATTTCATTTTTAATGTATGCCAATTAGTGTACATTCAAAGTGACAATAAAGTTATTCTATTTCATTCCTAATTCTATTTCTATTCTCTTCTATTCTAGCTGCATAATTTTTAATATTTAATCTGTTGTTGTTTTTGGCTTTCATGATGCTATAAAAGTCACCCAGAGTCATTGACAGGGAGGTGGTCAGCATATAAATTTTATAAATAAAATAACTAAACTCTCTTCTGCCACCGCAGCGAGTCCTTGACTTACAACAGTTCATTTAGTGACCGTTCCCAGTTACAATGGCACCGAAAAAAGTGATTTATGACCATTTTTCACACTTATGACCATTGCAGCATCCCCATGGTCAAGTGATTTACATTCGGATGCTTGACAACTGGTTCATACTTATGACGGTTGCAGTGTCCCGGGGTTGCGTGATCCCTTTTTACGACCTTCTGATGAGCTAAGTCAATGGGGAAGCCAGATTCACTTAACAACCGGGTTAATAAATGAACAAGTGCAGCGATTCACTTAGCGACTGTGGCAAGAAAGGTCGTAAAATGGGGCAAAACTCACTTAACAAATGTCTCACGTAACAACAGAAATTTTGGGCTCCATTGTGGTCGTAAGTTGAGGACTACCTGTATTGCAGTATCCCGGGATCATGTGATCCCCTTTTGCGACCTTCTGATGAGCAAAGCCAATGGGGAAGCCAGATTCACTTAACAACTGCAGTGATTTGCTTAACAACGGTGGCAAGAAAAGTCGTAAAATGGAGCAAAACTCACTGAACCAATTTCCCACTCAGCTACGTTAATTTTGGACTCCATTGTGGTCGTAAGTCAAGGACTACCTCCAGGCAGCTGTGTAAGAACCAGCCATCATAGCCCTGTTTTAACTGGACTACAAAGTCTTTGAAACTGACCCTCTGCAAGAGGTTGTGTCAAATTCCTCCATCCTGTAGGATGGATTGGGGGGACCATGCCTGGGGATTTGTGACCTGTGGCGTGGACTCCCTTATGACCTTCTGGAGGAGAAGCCACAAGGGACACCTAGTGACAAGCAGGTCACAGGTCAAGCTCCAATATAGGAGAAAATATATTTGTAACTCAAGAGTTGAAATGAGGGCTCCTTGGTGCTCTCTGAGGTTGGACGTTTCATTACCCAACTAGATTACACCATCAGGGCTAGAAATGAATGGGGTTTGTGGAGAGGAGGAGGCCAAGGAGGAGATGGTGGTGAAGGAGCAGGAGGTGAAGGAGGAAGAGGAGATGGGGTCCTTGGTGCTCTCTGACCTGGGATGTGTTTCTTGCAGATGTTTCATTACCCAACTAGATTACACCATCAGGGCTAGAAATGAATGGGGTTTGTGGAGAGGAGGAGGAGGAAGAGGTGGTGAAGGAGGAGGAATAGAATTGAATAACAGAGTTGGAAGGGACCTTGGAGGTCTTCTAGTCCAACCCCCTGCCCAGGCAGGAAACCCTACATGCAGGAGATGGGGTCCTTGGTGCTCTCTGACCTGGGATGTGTTTCTTGCAGACGTTTCATTAACCCAACTAGATTACACCATCAGGGCTAGAAATGAATGGGGTTTGTGGAGAGGAGGGGGAGGACGAGGACGACTGTGGGGTCCTTGGTGTTCTCTCAGCTTCATAGTTTTCTTGCAGACATTTCATGACCCAACTAGGGAACCTCATCAGTGCTAGAAGGAAGTGGGATTATATTGTATATAAGCAGAGAGCAACCCCCCTCCCTTCAATCACTGATGATGTTCCCTAGTTGGGTCATGAAACATCTGCAAGAAAACCACCCAGCTCAGGGAGCGCCAAGGACACCCCCCCCCCATGCTCATCCAGCTCCAGTGAGGCGGCTCTGGCCGAAAGCATGACTCACCAGCCGTATCTTCTCCGAACTTCGCGGGCCTTCCGAACCATCGTAGATGATCTTCTGGAGACCGCAGGTGGCCTTGACGGTGCTATTGCTGTTGTTGGACGAGAAGTTGGCCTTGTAGTCCGGCGGTTGCTGGATCATGGGCCGCACCGTCGCCGTGGTGACCACTCGGCTGGGCGCCACGGCGTCATCCTGGCTCTTCGTCTCCTTGAAGAACTTCTCGTATTTGTCCAGGTAAGGTGGACGCTCGGGGAGGAGATAGTAGTGAGTGTTGCTCACTTTCCGTCCGTCCTTCACGATGGGCAGGATGCAGGGTCCCTTGGCGCTTTCCTTCCCCTGGGCCTGGATGACCTTGGGGGTGGCATATTTGGGGTCCAAGGCGAAACTCTGGGTGGTGGGCATGGGCTGCTTCCCGGGGGAGGTGGACAGGAAGGCCCCCAGAGAAAGCGGGGAGCAGAGATTGGTTCTCGGCTGGGGAGATCCGCCTTGGAGGGCCCTCGGACTGGGAGTTCTGGATCCCGGTTGCGACAACCGATCTCGCGGAGGGATCTGGGGCGGGCGGTCTTCCTCCCCTCCAGGAGCTGGGGAGAGGTCCCCAGACCAGCGGCCGTGCTCGTTCCTGCGGAAAGGGAGGGGCAGGATGGGCACGCGAGGAGGGATCTGCGGCTTGTCCTCTCCTGGACTAGGGATGGTGGCCGCGGAAGGTCCTCCCAAGGGGACGTTGAGGTGCTTCATGCATTCCTGCTGGAGTTCCTGGAAAATTTCCGTGGTTTGAGCCGGGCTGGGTTGCTTGCTCTCCTTGGGGGGCAGGAAGAGGTTGTCGTCCAAGGGGAGAGAGGGACGGTCACCTTCGGGGACGAAGCTGCCGTTGAACTCCCCCACCTTGCCCCAGGGTCTGCCCCGCGTCCGTCCCACCAGCTCTTCAGCGCTGTTGATGGAGCAGACCTCGAAGTCTTCTTCGTCTTGAGCCACGTCGTCGTAGGCGGGCGGGGCAGGCAGGGGCCGGGCGTCCCAGTCCACGATGGGCATGGGGTGCAAGGGGCGGGGCAGCGCTTGGGTGGGGCTCTGAGGAGGGGTCTTGTCCAACAAGGAGAAGGCCTCCATGGCCAAGCGGGCCAAGGAGGGGGTGCAGAAGTCCCCGACGGGAGACGGGCCGGGGGGAAGAAGCTCGTCCCCGAAGTCTATGAGGGTCACCTCATTCACGGGAGGGCCGCCACCTTTGGAGCGGGGCAGGAGCAGTCTCTCGCCCACCTTGGTGCCCGAGACGCAGGCGGAGGGCTTGGGAACCTGCAGGCCTCCTCGGACCCCCGACCCGGGTTTCTTTTTCAGGCAAAGTTGCTTGAGGCTGATCGCCAGGGGAGGGTCTTCTTCGTTCACCGGGTCATACAAGGGTTCTGAAAGACAAAAGGCAGGCTATGGTTTTCTTTCTTTCTTTCTTTCTTTCTTTCTTTCTTTCTTTCTTTCTTTCTTTCTTTCTTTCATTCATTCTTTCTTATTTCTCTTTTCTTTCTTTTTCTTTCATGCTTTCTTTTTCTTTTTTATTTCTCTTTAATTCTTTCTCCCTTTCTTTCTTTCCTTCTTTTCTTTCCTTCCTTTCTCTTTCTTTTTCTTTCTTTCCTCTCTTTTCTTTCTTTCTTTTTTCTTTCTTCTTTCTTTCTTTCTTTCTTTCTTTCTTCTCTTTCTTTCTTCGTTCTCTTTCTTTCTTTCTTTCTTCCTTTCTTTCTCTTTCTTTCTTTCTTTCCTCTCTCTCTCCTTCCTTCCTTCCCTTCATTTTTATCCTTTTATTACTTTATAGGTAACTCAAGGTGGGGAACGCACCTCATATTCCTTCCTCCTCCTCTTTTCCCCACAGCAACAACCCTGCGAGGTGGGTTGGGCAGACAGAGAATCACTGGCCCAAAGTCATCCATCTGGCTTTCTGACCCAAGACGGGACTAGAACTCACTGTCTCCCGGTGATTGGCCCAAAGTCACCCATATGGCTTTCTTGGCTAAGGCGGAACCAGAACTCACTGTCTTCTGGTGATTGGCCCCAAATCACGGAGCTCACTTTCATGCCTAACATGAGACTAGAACTCACCATCTCCTGGTGATTGGCCCAAAGTCACCCAGCTGGCTTTGTGTCTAAGGCAGGAATTCTTAAGTCTTCTGGTTTCAGTCATAACTACCCCTTGTTCAGTCCTGCCGTAATTTCGAATGGCTGCTGAACAAGGGGTTGTTAAGCGAGGACTCCTTGTACTCTTAGAGGAACAGCCCAGGGGAAAGATGCACCTGGCCACCCATGGTGAATTTAGGAAGAACGGAATTCCTCAATCAAGGGAGGCTGTCCGTCTGGCTGGGTCCAAGATCTTCATTAAAGCTGTCCCCCCATTTTTAGGGGTCGGGCCCAGGTTAATGGGGGATACGCAGCGGTCATAGCAGGGGTGAAATGCTCCCGGTTCGCTCTTACCTGTCGGTCGCCGTAAAGCCGGTCGCCAAGGTAGCGCGAGGCGCCGCCCACCCGCCCGGATGCCGCCATTTGAGTTCTTTTACCCTCTGCGAATGCACAGAATGCTTTGCGCATGCGCAGAGGGTAAAAGAACCCAAATGGTGCCGTCCGGGCGGGTGGGCGGCGCCTCGCGCTACCTTGGCAACCGGCTCTACGGCGACCGACAGGTAAGAGCGAACCGGGAGCATTTCACCCCTGGGTCATAGCATGCCCTCCCACCCCCAGGCAGAAGGAATGGCCTGGACAGAGAGGAGGAGGAAAAGCTGCAACCAAATCAACCATCAGATAAAAGAAACCAGAGTCTGGACCAGTACTGTACTCGGAGAAAGCTTCTCAAATAAGCCCCTCCCCATTTCTCATGCAGATAAAAGGAAGAAGGGGGGAGGAGCCCATGCAGACTCGCAAAATTCTATTATGACAATCTGAAAGGTAGTCTCCACATGCGTGACTTTGGTTTCCTACTACCTTGAAGGGATTGACCTATCCAGAAAGGAACAAAGAGAAGAAAAACACAAGAGGCGCAACAGCCGGAAACATGGCCTCACTTACGCTTGAGAAGGATCGAGGGCTGGGGCGGCCGAGGTGGCGGCTGTCCTGCAGGAGAGAGAGAGAGAGGGGAAGAGAAGAGAAGAAAGAGATAGAGAGACCGCAGCGAAAGGGAAAGAAGAGAGCAGTGCGTTAGTTGGTGGCTTCATGCGAGGTGGAAGGGGCAGAGGGAGGGCATAATAGGCGGTGTGCAAGCAGTAAGTTGATAGGGCCAGGAATGACCCCTTGGGATAGGCAGAGGTCTCGCCCCCTAAGCAGTGATGGGGCCGAAGTGAGATTGCTTTCCTTGAAAAAAGTGGCTTCCTTTCTGCAGGACGCAGAACAAACTACTCGGAGATCAGAGGGTTAAAAGTCCAGATGGCATTTTTTTTCCTACTTCATCTTTCTTCTTTTTTTGCATTTACAAATATACAGGTAGTCCTCGACTTACGACCACAGTTGAGCCCAACATTTCTGTTGCTAAGCGAAAAAGTGGGTTAAGTGAGTTTTGCCCCATTTTACAGCCATTCTGGCCACAGTTGTTAAGCGAATCACCGCCGTTGTTAAATTAGTAACACGGTTGTTAAGTGAATCCGGCTTCCCCGGTGACTCTGCTTGTCAGAAGGTCGCAAAAGGGGATCACGTGACCCCAGGACACTGCAACCGTCATAAATATGAGTCAGTTGTCAAGTGTCTGAATGTTGATCACGTGACCATGGTTGTAAGTGTGAAAAACTGTCCTAAGTTGCTTTTTTCAGGGTTGTTGTAACTTCAAACGGTCACTAAATGAACTGTTGTAAGTCAAGGACTACCTGTACTCAGATGAGAAGTTTAAAAGTCAAAATAGCATATTTTCTGCTTAATATTTCTTCCCTTTTTTTGCATTTACAAATAACAATATAATGGACATTACGTCACATTTATTATTTATTTGATTTCTATATATGCCCGTCTCAGCAAACGATTCCAGGTTCACAACAGATGTTGCCTAAAAAAAAAGTAGTAACGGTGGTCCTTGACTTATGACCATTCATTTAGCGACCAATCGGAGTTATAAAGGTGCTGAAAAAAGTCTGGTCGTCACACTTACGACCGCTGACCCACCCACACCATCACGTGATCGCAGTTTGGATGGTTGGCAACCGGCTCACATTTACGACCAGTTGTGCTGTCCTGCGGGTTACGTTTCGAGAATTTTTGGGCCAGTTTACAGCAACGAATAGCCATTCGGTACAATGGGTTCGTACTTACGACCGCTGGGTTCGCTTTACGATGACCGGCATAAAAATAGTTGCAAAATAGGTTTCGAATCGACTTACGACTACAAGGACTTACGACGGAAATGCCTGGCCCCACTGTGGTCGTAAGTCGAGGACTACCTGTACGAGAATCTTTTGAAACGGGGTTCTGCCACAAGGAACCGAAAACGGAAGGAATAAGAAAAGGAGCTGCGAGTGCGAGAGAATAAGAAAACGCATCGAAAGCCCAGGAACCCCTTGCAAAGAAAAGGTCAGAGAAAACGGCTCTCTCCAACGGCCAGATGTGGTGGCACTACAGTTCCCATGGTTCCCATTCATCCAGCTGGAGAGGACAGCCCCAGGACACACTGTGGATGCGGGCTCAGCATTTTTACCCTGTCTCAGAGTATTATCTGATGCTCTCTGAGCTTGGGGGTTTTCTAGCAGACGTTTCATTATCCAAGTGGGTAACATCATCAGTGCTAGAAGGAGGGAAGGGTTTGCGGAAAGGAGGAGGAGGAAGAAAAGGGGTCCTTGGTACTCTCTCTGAGCTCGGTGGTTTTCTTATAGATGTTTCATTATCCAACTAGGCAACATCATCAGTGCTAGGAGGAGGAAGGTTTGTGGAAAGGAGGAGGAGGAAGAGGAAAAGGACTGTGGGGTTCTTGGTACTCTCTGAGGTCGGTGTTTTTCTTGCAGACATTTTATGACCCAACTAGGTAGCATCATCAGTTCTAGAATGGAGAGGAGTTATATTGTTTATAAACAAAGAGCAAATGCCCATTTCTAGCCCTGATAATGTTACCTAGTTGGGAAATGAAACGTCTGCAAGAAAACCACCAAACTCAAGAGAGCACCAAGCACCCCAGTCGTCCTTCCCCACTCCGCAAACCCCATTCCCTTCTAGCACTGATGATGTCACCTAGTTAGGTAATGAAACGTCTGCAAGAAAACAAGCAAGCTCAGAGAGCACCAAGGACCCCACAGTCGTCCTCCTACTTCCTCGTGCCTTCTCCTCCTCCAACCTCTTATCCTTCTAGCCCTGATGATGTTACCTAGTTGGGTCATGAAATGTCTGCAAGCTCAGAGAGCACTAACGACCCCACAGTTCAAACCCTGTGCTGCAGAGATTCCCTTCTATTGGGCTTAACCATTGTTTGGCTTTGAAAACTACTGATCCCAACATGCATTAGTGCGGAGGACCCCAGACGAAAGGCATTCTGGGACTTGCAGTTCTGCAATGCCCGCACGAAGGGAAGACAGAACTGGCTCAGGTAACAAGTGAAAAGTTGGATGACTTTTTTTTTAAAAAAAAAATAACTTTTCTTACTTTTGGTCCTTCCTGGCAGCTGCGTAGGCCTAGCTGAGTTCAAATCCAATCCAAGGACATCCGGGGGGTCCATGGGATTTCCCAGGTACAAGCTGCAGAAAAGGATGATTGGGGGGGGGGGGAGAGAGAAAAAATTGAAACAATCTACTGGCTGTGTTCTCTGATCCTTCTTTCCTCTGATCCTTCTTTTTCTGGAGGCTAAAAGATATAAAAAACAGTTGCAGGGACTGGGTATGTCTAATTTAATGAAAAGAAGGACTAGGGGAGACACGATAGCAGTCTTCCAATATCTCAGGGGATGCCACAAAGAAGAGGGAGTCAAGCTATTCTCCAAAGCACCTGAAGGCAGGACAAGAAGCAATGGATGCAGACTAATCAAGGAGAGAAGCAACCTGGAATTAAGGAGAAACTTTCTAACAGTGAGAACAATTGACCAGTGGAACAGCTTGCTAT
>QLTV01001117.1:390904-406111 GCA_003457575.1 Thermophis baileyi
TGTTCTATTCTATTCTATTCTCTTGTATTCTATTCTATTCTATTCTATATTCTTTTCTATTAATTCTGAGTTCTATTCTATTCTATTCTATTCTATTCTATTCTATTCTATTCTATTCTATTCTATTCTATTCTATTCTATTCTATTCTATATTCTATTCTATTCATTCTGAGTTCTATTCTATTCGATTCTATTCTATTCTATTCTATTTCCTCTCTCTTTTTACTTTAGACCACGGCTTTAGACTCTACACGAAACACAACAATGTGGAGTCTCTACCTCGGTGAATTTGTAGACTTGCTATCCAGATGGGGTAGCTCACCTAGAGGGAAATGTATATGTTTGGATGATGTATCACTAGAGCAGGGGAAATGTGCAAATATAGAGCTGGTTTGGTCTAGTGATTATGGTCTAGAAACCAGGAGACGGTGGGTTCTAGTCCCGCCTTAGGCACGAAAGCCAGCTGGGTGATGTTGGGCCAATCACCAGGAAACAGGGAGTTCTAGTCCCGCCTTAGGCACGAAAGCCAGCTGGGTGACTTTGGGCCAATCACCAGGAAACAGGGAGTTCTAGTCCCGCCTTAGGCACGATAGACAGCTGGGTGACTTTGGGCCAATCACCAGGAGACATTGAGTTCTAGTCCTGCCTTAGGCATGAAAGCCATCTGGGTGTCTTTGGGCCAATCACCAGGAGACGGTGAGTTCTAGTTCTGCGTTAGATACAAAAGCCGGCTGGGTGACTTTGAGCCAATCACCAGGAGACGGTGAGTTCTAGTTTTGCATTAGGTACGAAAGCCAACTGGGTGACTTTGGGCCTGTCCTCTCTTAGCCCAACCCACCTCACCAGGTTGTTGTGGACGAAATAAGAGGAGGAGGGAGGAATATTAGCTTATTAGCTATGTTCCCTGCCTTAGTTATTCATAAAAATAAAAAAAAGACAGGATACAGAGACATACAATCGATCAGTCATCAAGAAATGTTGCTTGCTGTTGAAGGGCAGTTTCCTCACGAAACTTAAGTTTTCATGCTGATAGGCAACAACGCCCAACGGATGGGTTTTGTAGTGTGAGAGTTTCTAGGCCTTTCAGTTTGGCTTCTTTCAACATGCCAGGACGCAGGGGAAACTGAGGAACATGAGAAGCAGAACGGAGTAGTCCTTATTACAGGTAGTCCTCCATCTACCACTGCAATTGAGCCCAAAAAATTTTATGACCTTTCTTGCCACAGTCGTTAAGTGAATCACGGCCGTGGTTAGTAACACGGTTGTTAAGTGAATCTGTCTTCCCCACGGACTTGGCTTGTCAGAAGGTCGCAAAAGGGGATCGATCACATGACCCCGGGACACCGCGACTGTCATAAATATGCGTCAGTTTCCAAGTGTCTGAATTTTGGTCCCATGAGCACAGGGATGCTGCAAATGGTCGTTAAGTATGAAAAATGGTCATAGATCGCTTTTTTCAGGGCCGGTGCAACTTCGAGTGGTCACTAAATGAATGGTTGTTAAGTTGAGGACTACCTGTAGCTGCGGGGGAAGAGGTGCACTTCACACAACCTGGGCACACTGCTTGCTGAACCACCAGATAAAAGAGACCACGATCTTGAACCTGAGATACCCATCAAAATAAAGCTGGAAGGGACCTTGGAGGTCTTCTAGTCCAACCCCTTGCTCAAGCAGGAGACCCTATACCATTTCAGACAGGTGGCTGTCCAGTCTCTTCTTAAAAACCTCCCATGATGGAGCACTCACAACTTCTGGAGGGAAGCCGTTCCACTGATTAATAGTTCTCACTGTCAGGAAATTTCTCCTTGTCTTCCTTCCTTCCCCCCCCCCCCATCCCTCCGTTCCCCATCTTTCTCTTTCAAATTGATAAGTTTGAAAGGAAACTCATTTGTCAGAATAGAGTTGGAAGGGACCTTGGAGGTCTTCTAGTCCACCCCCCCCTGCTCAAGCAGAAAACCTATACTATTTCAGAATCAGAATCGAGCTTGGAAGGGATTTTGGAGGTCTTCTAGTCCAACCCCCTGCTCAACTAGAAGACCCCATGCCATTTCACACAAATGGCTGTCCAGTCTCACCTTAAAAACCTCCAGTGATGGAGCACCCACAACTTCTAGTGGCAAGCCGTTCCACTGGTTTTCACTGCTAGAAAGTTTCTCCTTAATTCCAGATTCCTCAAACATGGCTCACCAGTGACCAAATCAACTGAACCTCTGGCTTTACCCAACGCCCCGCGTCATAAAACGCACCCCTTTCGTTTGCACAATATGCTAAAACCGCAACCCATCCACACACCCTAATTGTATCACCCTGAATCAGGTTGAAAAACATCCTGCAACGAGCACGTAAGGCAAGCGTCTCCTGAGTTTGTGGCCTGAAAAAAAAAAAAAAAATCTCTTTTGTGTCGTTGGCTGTGGGTCAGCCAAGGCTGTTTGCGATGAACCAGTTTAACAGGTCGTCCGAACGCTTCAGGTCCGGCTTGGGCCCAGCCTGGCTCAACCCGTGTACAAACAACACACTCACAACTTATTTGGCAGCCGGCCAACCTCAACGCACCCAACCCAGCTACCACGTCGAGAGCTGGAGTTGTGCAACGAGAAGGCAGCTTAGGGGAGTGCACAACTCGGCGGCCAAAAAACGCACACCCACACCCACGACTCACACCCCGGAGCTGTGGCCGACAGACGTTATCGTACGTTTCGGCAATAAAACCCGATGTGAAAGGTAAGATCTGTCCCGGCAGAAGCCGAGGAAGGAAACCACCTTCCTATACAGGATGTGGGGAATGACGCCTCCTGCCCACGTTGCAAGTTTCGCACCCGTTTCCAAGGCAAACTGCAGCGACCTGTGGGCGTAGGAGTGAGTCGGTGACTGTGTTAGAAAGGAAATGAAGCATAGGTGGGAGAAGGAATCTCAAAGGCTCTTTTCAGGAAAAGCAAAATAAAAAATCTGTGAAAACTGCTTCAGGATGTAGGAAGCCTCGCTCAGCTGTTGCTTTTCTGCGCACAAAAGTTCTTTTATTTTTCAGTAAAAATAAAATTCTATTCCGTTTTTTTTGTTTTTGTTTTTAATGGCAATCAACTTCTCCGGGCTCCGTTCCTCGTTGTCTGCATTCACACAAACCCCCCTTAACCCAGGTCGGTTAAAAGTCTTGGTAGTTGGATAGGCTACGTACGTGCTAAGCTGGCTTAGCTTTAACCTCGGTTTGTTCTTCCTTGGCTGTGTGTGTTGTGCACATACAGGGTTTATGGTTCTTTCTGAATGCAACTATTAAAAAAAAGGGTCACGTCCGTTCGTGCGAATGCAGCCAATTTTGCCATCGAGAGACAGGTGGGCATTTGGGCTCCTGTGCATATTTTGTGGCCCAGCAGTAAGTGCTCTTGCCCATGTTGACCAGACTCAATCAGAAAAGAGCTGGAAGGGACCTTGGAGGTCTTCTAGTCCAACCCCCTGCTCAGGAAGGAGAGCCTATACAATTTGAGATAAGTGGCTGTCCAGTCTCTTCTTAAAAACCTCCAGTGATGAAGCACCCACACGTTCTGGTGGCAAGCTGTTCCACTGGCTAATTGTTCTCACTGTTAGGAAGTTTCTCCTTAATTCCAGGCTGCTTCTCTCCTTAGTTGGTTGCCACCCATTGCTTCTTCTCCTGCCTTCTGGTGCTTTGGAGAATAATTTGACCCCCTCTTCTTTGTGGCAGCCCCTCAAATACTGGAACACTGCTATCATATCACCCATAATTCTTTTCTCTAGACTAGCCATGCCCAGTTCTTGCAACCGTTCTTGATGTTTTAGTCTCCAGGCCTTTCATCATCTTACTTGCTCTTCTCTGCACTTTTTCCAAAGCCTCAACGTTTTTTGTGTAATGTGGTGAGCAAAACTGGATGTGGTATTCCAGGTGTGGCCTTACTAAGGCTTTGTAAAGCAGTACGAATATGTCACATGGTTTTGATTCTATGCCTCTGTTTATACAACCAAGGATTGCATTAGCATTTTTGGCTACTGCCGCACACGGCTGGCTCATATTTAAGCGATTGAAATATGTTTTCTCTGTTTCAATTATTAAATTTACACAGGTAGTCCTCAACTTATAACCATTCCCTTAGGGAAAAGTACAAAGTTGTAACAGCACTGAAAAAAGTGTCTTAGGAACAGTCCTCGCACTTACGACCATTGCATCATCCCCACGGTCATGTGATCAAATTTCAGGCGCTTGGCAAACGGCATGTTATTTAGCACGGCTGCCGCATCCGGGATCACGTGTTCACTATTTGCGACATTCCGAACCGGCTTCCGATAAGCAAAGTCAATGGAGAAGCCCAACCGCGCGATTCACTTAACAACTGCAGTGATTCACTTAACAACCGTGGCAAAAATGGTGGTCAGAATTGAGTGTGACTCACTGAGCAAGAGAAAATCCTGATTTTTCTGATCCCGATTGTCCTCGTAAGCCCAGGATTATCTGTATGACGCCCCTATCCCTGTTGAAATGACTTTGGATGGCTTACAAAACGATAAAAAGGATAAATATAAAAAAAAAGGAATTTAAATTTAAAAAGTCTATTATTAAATAGACTATGGAGTCCTTGGTGCGCTGAGCTGGGTTGTTTTCTTGCAGACGTTTCATGACCCAACTAGGTAACATCATCAGGTCTAGAAAGGAGTGGGGTTTGTGGAGCGGAGGAGGAGGACTGTGGGGTTCTTGATGCTCCCCAAGCTTGGTTGTTTTCTTGCAGACGTTTCATGACCCAACTAGATAACATCATCAGGGCTGGTAGGAACTGTATACAAACAGATAGCAAACCTTCCAGCACTGATGATGTTACCTAGCTGGGTCGTGAAACGTCTGCAAGAAAAGCACCAAGCTCTGAGAGCACCAAGGACCCCACAGTCCTCCTCCTCTCTGCAAGTCCCCTTCCCTTCTAGCACTGATGATGTTACCTGCTTGGGTCGTAAGACGTCTGCAAAAAAAAACACAAAAAAAACCAAGCTCAGAGAGCACCAAGCGGCCCATCGTTCATCATCTACAAAAATTCTCTTGATTAAAAAGAGAATAATTTGGCTTCCTCTTCTCCCCCAATGTCAACCGAGAGAGGCAGCCGTGGCTATTTCTTGCTGGACAATTCGTGCCCGACTGACCCTGAAATCAACTAACCTGGTTCTGAGTTGGTTGCAGGTAGGAGCGATGCGATCTCCCGGTTCTGGAACCAGGGTTGCATCCCAGTCAGAAACGACCCAGATAAAAAGACGGGAACTACAAAAAACATACTCATCCTCCGTCTTACTTACTCATCAATCTTATCCGGGAAGCCCCAGCTCTGCTGCGGGTTGGTGTCGCCATGGCCCGTGTGGATGAAGCTGTTCTTCAACGGCTGGCTAATGTCGTGGGCGGACAATCCCGCCACGGAAGTCACCGTGTTTCGTGGGAATTGTCCCACCTTCAACGTCCGCTTATTCTGCCCGCGCCACCAGTAGTTCTCCGCCCTACGAAAGAAGACAGAACCAGATTAGTGTAAAGACTGAAGTTTAGGATTGGTGGGTGGGTGATGTCCCTTCCTTAAATTGGGATTCCCCCCCCCACAGATTTGGGAGTTGGGGTCCCCACACATCTGGGGGGGGGAGGTTTGCCAGGTTGGAGAACGGTGGTTCACCACAGTTAAATCGAATCTGCCCTCTTCCTTTTTTAGAAGGCTCTGTTGATCAAGAGGACTAGCGACACGGAATAGGATTCACATCTTAATACAGAAGATTCTTAAAGCGAATATAAAGATGAAACCAGACGCTTTTCTTTTGGGTTTCACGGAAAAAGATTTGGAACAAATTATTGGGACTTTGATGTTATATACGTTGACGGCAACAATGGTGGGGCGTTTTGATTCCCACCATGGATGAATGGCTGCAGAAGTTGATGGAGTTAGCAGAGATGGCTAAATTGACTGCTCCGATTCAAGAAAGAAAAAAAAAATACAATTAATTTTGTTTCTATTTGGAAACCGCTTCTGGACTTTATGCTCAAGGTGGGGGGAAAAAATGAAACTTTTGATTTTGGGTTTTACCGATTAGATAGGTTTGTGGGTATAGAAATGACTAGTTTATCCTACTATGTAAAAGTAAAAAGTTGTGGTTTGATGTTATTATCTTATTCTCCTGTACCAAAAGGAGTCCGAAGTCAATACAGGTAGTCTTCGACTTACGACCCCAATTGAGCCCAAAATTTACGTTGTTAAGTGAGACATTTAAGTGAGTCTTGCCCCATTTTACGACTTTTTTTTGGTCGCATTTGTTAAGTGAATCACTGCAGTTGTTAAATGAGTAACCCGGTTGTGAAGTGAATCTGGCTTCCCCATTGGCTTTGCTTGTCAGAAGGTCACAAAAGGGGATCACGTGACTCTGGGACACTGCGACCGTCGTAAACATTGCCAAGCGTCCGAATTTTCATCACAATGACCCCGGGATACTGCAGCTGTCATAAATGTGAGTCACCATGGGGATGCTACAACGGTCGTAAGTGTGAACAATGGTCATAAGTCACTTTTTTCAGTGATGTTGTAACTTCGGTCGCTAACCGAACTTTTGTAAGGCGAGGACTTCCTGTACTTTTCCGTTCTTTTTCCCCTTTGTCCTCCCATTTTTCTCTTCCCCTTTTCCACCCATTATTTCCTTTTTGTATTTTATATAAATAAACATTTCGAGACTCAAAGAGGACTAGCGACATGGATAGAGAGAAAGGAATCAATTTCTCAAGGGGAAAGCAGCAGGAAAGAGACCGAAAGGAAAGAGACGGGCATTGGGGAAGGTTTGTTATGTTCCCAGATCTCAACACAAATTGTGCCCGTTTCACACACGCTGCAGGAACGAGCACACATACAAACATTCTCACACACAACGCAGCTCCTTTGCCCATCACTTCCGGCGAAAACGACAACGACCAACCCTAGAGACCACTGGCAGGCCAAAGTCTCTAATAAAATATGGCTTTGGCCTGACAGGTGCTATCTGGAACTCTGACAACCACATTCACACAACATGGCCATCTCGATCGGGTCCAGCCCTCGGTTGGCTCGCTTGGGACTACAGATAGTCCTCGACTTACGACCACGATGGAACCCAATGTTTCCATCGCTAAGCAAGACGGTTGCTAAGTGAGTTTTGCCCCGTTTTACGACCTTTCCTGCCACCGTTGCTACGTGAAAAGTTAGCAACTCGGTTGTTCAGTGAATCTGGCTTCCCTCCTTGACTTTGCTTGGCAGGAGGTCGCTAAAGGCGAGTCACGTGACCCGGCGACGCTGCGACCGTCATATGTATGAGTCAGGTGCCAAGCGTCCGAATTTTGATCACGGGGATGGTGCAACGGTGGGAGGGGGGGGGGAACCATCATAAATCTCTTTTTTCAGTGCCGTCGTAACTTTGAATGGTCGCTAAACAAACGGTCATAAATTGAGGACTACTTAGAAAACCACCAGATGACCAGATCAGACTGGTCAGAGACAGGTTTTGCTGGCCATTTCTGCAGCCAAACCCTCAAATCCAGCCAGCTGGTTTGCCATTTGCAAAAAAGGGGAGCCATCTCTCAAATAAACCATGGTTTGCCCAGACTAATCCTTAGCTCCTGCATGCAGGAGGCCCTTTCCTCTCCTTCTCTGCCCACGCTGAGTAATGACTTGGCAAGGCTTGCCAGGAAGGTAAACAGGAAACATGGGCAGAGCCAGCCGGGTGGCCCATGAAGAATGAGTCACAGGTAACATCAGGAGACAGCCTCCCCCAGGAGGAACCAGGGCTGGTGTGGGGCAAAAAAGCCCATTCCCAAACCACCTCCCCCAAAACAATAAAAAATTTGCAAAAAAAAAAAAAAAAAAAAAACCCCATTTGATCTGGAGCTTCAATTATTGCAAGCAGAACACTTGCTTTTTTGTCAGTTTCAGTGGGGCTCCTTGAAGACGGTTTCTAGTATTCCCCCCCCCCCGCCGGCGCCTCAGAGTGCTGGGCTGCCCATGACTGCAAAGGCCTCTGTTCCTCTGCTCCAGATGTCCACATTTATCCATTTAATTCAACCTTTCCAAACCTTGGGAACTTTTAAAGATCTTTGGACTTCAACTCCCAGAATTCCCCAGCGAGCCACGCCTGTTTGGAGAGATTGCAGAGGAAGGGATTACAAGAGAGTAAAGCTATGCTGGCGGGGGAATTCTGGGAGTTGAAGTCCACACACCTTAAAAGTTCCTGAAGTTGACGAATACTGATTTAGGGAGTGTCTGCAGGCGAACAAAGGTCAAAAAAAGTCAAAATGGTGTCAAACCAAAACTCTGCCTTTCTTTTTCTCTCAGGAGTAGCGCGGGTTTCGCTTGCCACTGCTCTTTTTTGACCTCCCTTGCCTCAAACACCCCTTTGCTTAACTTGCCCTGTTAAAAATTTGCAGCAGAGGCTGCAAGGACGTTAAGCTTGGTTAGCCTTAAACCCGGTTTGTTTTTGAGGCTTGGAGCATTCAGCTTGGTCGCTTTATGAGTCAGCAAACAGGTTGATCTGTACCCAGGTAGAGTGCCTTGGGGGAAGGCAGCTCTACTTGTTTAACTGGAGCTGGAAAGGAAAACTCGCCAACAACACTCACCCGAAATTTCTCCTACCTTGTACAGATAGTCCTCGACTTACAGCCGTTCGTTTAGTGACAGTTCAAAGTTATAACGGCACTGAAAAAAGTGACTTATGACTGTTTTTCACACTTATGACCGTTGCAGAATCCCCATGGTCACGTGATGAAGTCAAACACTTGGCAACTGACTCATACTTATGACAGTCAGTGTCCCCCTTTGCGACCTTCTGACGAGCAAAGTCAATGGGGAAGTTGGATTCACTTAACAGCCGCGTTACTAACTTAACAACTGCAGTGTTTCACTTAACAACTATGGCAAGAAAGGTCGTAAAATGGGGCAAAACTCACTTCAAGTTTCAAGTTTATTTATATTTCTATGCCGCCCAACTCCCAGAGGACTCTGGGCGGCTTACAACAATAAAAAACATTATTAAAATATAAAAAACTATTAAAAAGAAACATATTAAAAACATTCAAAAAACAACTAAAAACTCATACACACCGTTTCGTGACCGGATCTCGCCAAATTACAGAGGCGAGATCACTTAACACTTTTCTTGCTTAGAAATTTTGGACTCCATTGCAGTCTTTAAGTCCAGGACTACCTATATTTCAGGTTAAAAAATACTTAGCAAAATATTGAAAACCTGTTGCAGGGGATCGAACAGATACCCAGTCACTGCAGACCATGGGATCTGTAGTCCTGCAGTTTAAAAAGATAGGAAATTTAACAGAATAACAGTTGGAAGGGACCTTGGAGGTCTTCTAGTCCAACCCCTTGCTCAAGCAGGAGACCCTATCCCATCTCAGACAAGTGGCTGTCCAATCTCTTCTTAAAAACTTCCAGTGTTGGAACATTCACAACTTCTGGAGGCAAGTTGTTCCACTGATTAATTGTTCTAACTGTCAGGAAATTTCTCCTTAGTTCTAAGTTGCTTCTCTCCTTGATCAGTTTCCAACCGTTGTTTCTTGTCCTGCCTTCTGGTGCTTTGGAGAATAGCTTGACCCCCTCTTCTTTGTGGCCGCCCCTCAAATATTGCAAGACTGCTATCCTGTCACCCCAAGTCCTTCTTTTCATTAAACGAGACATCCCCAATTCCAGCAATTTGAAGGGAACTTAAAAGCACGGCCTGTTTGTTTAGCCTCCTTCGCTCAAGGCATACCTGTGCTCGTCCTATCTATAGGAAACCAGGCGACACCTGTGAATCAGGATTAGCAGCAGGTAAGTCCTAGGGACTTAAGCCGTGCACGTCCCACACGGGAGAGGCGTTCCACGATAAACAGCCCCGTTTCGGGGAAGTAAACCATCAGCCAGGAGTCTTGTCGAAGACGGACGCCCTGCAGCCTTGGGAATCGGAGATGGGAAGAAGGGGTTCACATGACCTGTGGAAACCCCGTCTGCTCACGGGTTCTGCTACCCCCAACACCTCCAACCCTAACTCACAGGACCGCTCCTACCCCTGAGAGATTTGGAACATGCAAGGGGGTGCCTGAGATAACTCGGGAGACAAAAATCGCACCTGTCACAATGGGGGATTCTTGGCGTGCTCCTGCAGATGTTTCATTACCAGACTAGGTACTATTATCAGTGCTAGAAGGGAGAGGGGTTTGTGGAGTGGAGGAAGAAGTAAAGGAGGGGAGGAGGAAGAGGAGGAGGACGACTATTGGGTCCTTGGTCTCTCTGAGCTTGCTGGTTTTCTTGCAGATGTTTCATAACCCAACTTGTTAATATTATCAGGGTCAAAAGTGAGGGGAGGGGGAAGGAGGAGTGACGGGAAGGGGGAGGACGACGACTATTGGGTCCTTGGTCTCTCTGAGCTTGCTGGTTTTCTTGCAGCTACTTCATAACCCAATTAGATAATATCAGTACCAAACGTGAGGGGAGGGGGAAGAAGCAGGAGTGAGGGGAGGAGGAAGAGGAGGAGGAGGAGGAGTGTGGGGTCCTTGGTGCACTCTGAGCTTGATTGTTTCCCTGCAGACGTTTCATAACCCAACTAGGGAACATCATCAGTGCTAGAAGGGAGTGAGATATGTGGAGAGGAGGAGGAGGAGGAGGACTGTGGCGTCCTTGGGTCTGAGCTTGGTGGTTTTCTTGCAGACGTTTCACAACCCAACTAGGAAACATCATCAGTGCTAGAAGTGAGAAGGGTTTATGGGGGGGGGAGGAGGAGGAGGAGGAAGAGAAGGAGAAGACGACCCCAGAGCTTGGTGGTTTTCTTACAGACATTTCATGATCCAACTAGGGAACACCATCAGTGCCAGAAGGGAGTGGGGTTTGCTCTCTCTCTCTCTCTCTCTCTTTTTGTCACAATGTCCACCGCACAGTCATCACATCATTGCACGAAACAGCATTGAGACTGGAAGTCATGCCGCGTGGCGGCACCACTGCATTGCTTTGGGCAATGCCAAGACGCGACGACACTGTTCCTGCGGATGCCCAGAACAACACAGAAACGGACCGCAGGGAACCTCACCTGGCCAGTTTGCAGTTTTGGAGGAAGCTGAATTTTACACAACCACCACCTGATTAATTTATACAACGGTGCTGATTTGCTGAAAGACTACGGCCGAAACAGCCGTAAAATCGCGCGTGGCTTACTTACTTAACCACATCACTTAATGGTGCATGTTTCGGTCCCAATTATTGTCGTAAGTTGAGGACTATCAATGCAGCTCTTAGCAACCATGGCAACAAAACCTTCTAACAACTGTGGTTTTCTTTTATGGGATGTTAGCAAAGAAGACATGACAACTGATTAAATACGCAATAGGAATATCCAGTTATGAATGCGAATTTAACTCTCTCTACAGGTAGTCCTTGAATTACAACAGTTTGTTTAGTGACCGTTTGAAGTTACAACGGCACTGGGAAAAAAAAGGGACTTGGGGCTGTTTTTCACACTTACGACCATTGCAGCATCCCCATGGTCAAGGGATCAAAAGTTCAGAGGCTTGGCAACTGACCTGTACTTATGACGGTCGCAGTGTCCCGGGGCCACGCGATCCCCTTTTGCGACCTTCTGACAAGCAAAATCAATGAGGAAGCCAGATTCACTTAACAACCGGGTTACTAAGTTATCAACTGCAGAGATTTCACTTAACAACTGTGGCAAGAAAGGTCGTAAATTGAAGCAAAACTCACTTAACAACTGTCTCGCTTAGCAACAGAAAATCTGGCCTCACTCGGGATTGTAAGTCGAGGACGTTCTGTGATGAAATTCCACTTGTGTTTGGAAGCAGAGGTATAATTGAAAATCTAAAACATTAAAACTGCCTTTTGCATCTCCCCAAGCCCTCTGCTCTTTCTCTGACTGTAAAAAAATAATAATCGGTGTTTTTCTAAAGTTTCCGCAAATCTGCCCTTCAAACCACCTTAAAAGGATGTTGGTTAGCTGGGACTCCATCTCAGATTAAGCCCAAATGGGGTTTTAGAGAACCACTGAAGGACGTTTGCTCAGGTCTCCTTGCAAAATTTATATCCCGCCTCTTTTCCCAGGAATACACATTTTCCCCTACAAAAACAACCCTGTGAGGTAGGCCAAGCTGAGAGAGAGAGCCCCCACAGGATCCTTGGCTGAGGGAAGACTTGAATTCGGGTCTCTGCACTCCAACTTCAACACCCGACCACTACACAACACTGTCCCCCCCCCGCGCCAACTCCCCACAAAAGCCACATTTCGCAACAGGGTCAGAACCTGAATGCCATAAGCATTTCAGCGAAAGGAAAAGTGAGACGAGAGGGTCAGCTAATACATTTTGTAATGAATGAATGAATGTGAAATCCATGAAAAGAAAGAAAGAAAGAAAGAAAGAAAGAAAGAAAGAAAGAAAGAAAGAAAGAAAGAAGGAAGGAAGGAAGGAAGGAAAGAGGCAAGTAGGTAGGTAGGTAGATTGATACATGATAGATAAGTAGTTAGATAGGTAGGTAGGTAGGTAGATAGATTGATTGATTGATACATAAATAGATGAGACACAGACAGACAGACGATGGATAGATAGATATAGATAGATAGATACATAAGATAGATATAATGATATAGAGATAGGATAAATAGATAGAGAGATAGTGATATATTAAATCTGATTCTGAGTTTTTTTCCCCCCAACACAACCCTTTCTAGCCACAGTTAAGTGAATCACTACAGTTGTTAAGTTATTCATATGGTTGTTAAGTGAATCTGGCTTCCTCGTTGACTTTGCTTGCCAGAAGCTCACAAAAGGCGACCACATGACTCCGGGACTGTGCGACCGTCATAAAGACGAGTCAGTTGCCAAGCGTCTGAATTTTGATCACATAACCACGGGGATGCTGCAATGGTCCTACGTGTGGAAAAAGGGTCCTAAGTCACTTTTTTTCAGCGCTGTTGTAACTTGGAACGGTCACTAAACGAATGGTCGTAATTTGAGGACTACCTATAATCCTATATGGACTATCTGTGGTCTAAGTGCAGTTTAATGTCCGGCGGGCACCAACTTGGAAAAGGAAGGTTTAAAACAACCAGAGATACTTTGGGCTAGAATTTGCTTATGGAAATTTCCAGGAATGTAATGGGAGATGTTTACAGGTAGTCCTCGACTTACAACAGTTCATTGAGTGACCGTTCAAAGTTACAACGGCACTGAAAAAAGTGAGTTATGACCGTTTTTCAGTTACAACCTTTGCAACATCCCCGTGATCACGTGATCAAAATTCAGTTGCTTGGCAACTGGTTCATATTTATGACGGTCGCACATGATCTTCTCTACAAGCAAAATCAATGGGGAAGCCAGGTTCATTTAACAACCATGTTCCTAACTGAACAACTGCACTGATTCACTTAACAACGGTGGCAAAGGTCGTAAAACGGGGAAAAACTCACTTAAAGAAATATCTCACTTAACAACAGAAATGTTGGGCTCCATTGGGATCGTAAGTCGAGCATAACTTATATATTGTGCAGAATTCAGAAACGCACCCAATAAAAGATCCCCTCAAACATTAAAAAATATTAAATCTGATTCTGGGGTTTTTTTTTCCCCAACACAACCCCAAAAATTCACATTTTTGGGCAGACCCACCGCTCCGAGAAAAAAAATCACTCGATCCCTGAATCCAGGCATTTCTGTTTTTGTATATCTCCCCCCCCTCTGACCCAGGAGCTAACCCAACTGGTGGAGTTCATACAACACGCGTGTGCAGGTCAGACAGATCCCCCAGGGAACGCATTCAGACAACAGGTTAGCCTTAGCCTGCCTTAGCCAGCAAAGCATTTCCAAATAACTCCATATAACTCCCCTAAATAAATAAATAAAATTTAAAAATAAATAAAATAAATAAAATAAATAAACTCAGGTTTGGGGTCTTGTGTGTGAACTCATCCTTTCGGGGAATCAGCAATGCCAAGTCTTGTGCAAATCCAGAAAGGGGAAAAAAAATTAGCAAAGAGAATAATAGCAGAATAATAGAACTGGAAGGGGCCCCGGAGGTCCTCTAGTCCAACCCGCTGTTCAACAAGTGTCTTCTCTTCCTTCATCCCGCCATCCCACCACCCCAAACCACACCTGTCCGCTGGGTCACCTGTCCTGGGAAATTCATCCTCGTTGATCCTACTTCGAGCACCCAGGATTTATAAGCCGGTTTGTTCTCAGCCTGCCATCTCAGCCTCTCTCTCTCTCTCTCTCTCTCTCTCTCTCTCTCTCTCTCTCTCTCTCTCTCTGTTGGGAAAGACCGGCTGTTTCTGTGCGGCGCATCACTCTGCGCACGGCAAGGCATGGCGTGATGTAATCTGGGTGGGGGCGGGTGGACACCGTCAGGATTGGCATCGAACTACACCCAGCCTTTGCTGGCTCCGGTTACAAACCGCCTCCCTACAATTAACAACGCAACACTCATGGCTGGGCTGGAAGCAGCCAAGCCCTCAAGACACACAATCTTGCCCAGGAGGTGACTAACAGCCGGCTTGTGCCGGAAGGCAGGCAGGGAGGGAGGGGGCAGCAAGCTAGAGTCCTCCCCCCCCCCCAATCTCCCAAACCAAGGTCTGCTTCAGCCTTCTCTTTCGATTTAGAATAGAATAGAATTCTTTATTGGCCAAGTGTGATTGGACACACAAGGAATTTGTCTTTGGTGCCTATGCTCTCAGTGTACATAAAAAGACAAGATACATTTGTCAAGAATCATGAGGTACAACAGTTAATGATTGTCATAGGGTACAATAAGCAATCAGTAAACAATCAATATTAATATAAATTGTAAGGATACAAGCAACAAGTATACAACAATATACTTGTTGCTTGTATACTTGTTGTGTATATACAATATACACAACAATACACGAGCACACAATAGATACAAACTTAAAATAAATCGCTCCAAACTCGACTGCAGAAAATACGACTTCAGCAACAGAGTGATCAATGCCTGGAATTCACTACCTGACTCTGTGGTTTCTTCCCCAAACCCCCAAAACTTTAACCTTAGACTGTCTACTGTCGACCTCACCCCATTCCTAAGAGGTCTGTAAGGGGCGTGCATAAGCGCACCAGCGTGCCTACCGTCCCTGTCCTACTGTCCTATTGTCCTCATCTATCTGTATTCACTTTGATTATGTTTATGTTTATACCTATACCTGCTATCTTGTACATGTTTGACA
>QLTV01001117.1:412694-441981 GCA_003457575.1 Thermophis baileyi
CAGAACTGAGAAAGTAGATGATTACATTTCATTGCATTTGCAGGTTTCAAGAAGAGACTGGACTGCCATGTGTCAAAAATGGTGTAGGGTCTCCTGCTTGGGCAGGGGGGGGGGTTGGACGAGATGACCTACAAGGTCCCTACCAACTCTGTTATTCTGCCATCTAGCCATAATAAAAAAACGGTCTGAGTTTTCCTTGAAGTTAACAATTAAAGCATGTTTTAAACACCCTTTCTGCTTGTCATATGAACCCTTAGTGAAGGAAGGCCACTGAATATGGGGAAAATGCTATTTGAACGCAGGAATGTGTAGTTAGTCCTCGACGTAATAACAGTTCGTTGAGTGACCGTTCAAGGTTACAATGGCACTGAAAAAAAGTGACTTAGGACCGTTTTTCACACTTACAACAGTCACGTGATCCAAATTCAGCCGCTTAGCAAACCGACTTGTATTTATGACGGTCGCAGTGTCCCGGGGTCATGCGATCCCTTTTTGCGACCTTGTGACGAACAAAGTCAGTGGGAAAGCCAGATTCACTTAACAACCGTGTTACCGACTCAACAATTGCAGTGATTCATTTAACAACGGTGGCAAGTAAAGTCGTAAAATGGGGCAAAGCTCACTTAACAAGTGTCTCACTTAGCAACATAACTTTTGGGCTCAATTGCGGTCGTAAACCGAGGACTACCTGTACTGGTTCAGGTGGGCACCAAGGAAATGTGGCAGTAGAAATGTCATAGGTTTAGAAATCATCCGATTGGCAACCGAGGTCCTTCACTCCTAGCCCCATCCCATGGGTTAGGGGCTCTCATCCAACCAGGTTGTCCGTAAACAAGGACATTGGGAAGGTGTGGAGGAAGGGAGAGGAAGAGCGGAAGGGATGGTGGTACTAGAGGGAGGAGGAAAAGAAGAATAAGGAGGAGGAGAAGAGTACAAGGAGAAGAGTGGAAGGAGGAGGAAGATGAGAAGGAAAAGAGAAGAAGATTGAAAGAAAGAGTGAGAGGAGAGGGAGGGGGAGGACTGTGGGGTCCTTGATGGTCTCTGAGCTTGGTGGTTTTCTTGCAGACATTTCATGACCCAACTAGGCAACATCATCAATGCTAGAAGGGAGGGGGGTTTGCAGGGAGGAGGAGGAGGAGGAGAAGGAGGAGGAAGAAGGAGGAGGAGGAGGAGGAGGAGATGGAGGAGATGGAGGAGGAGGAGGACTGTGGGGTCCTTGTTGGTTTCTGAGCTTGGTGGTTTTCTTACAGACGTTTCATGACCCAACTAGGCAATATCATCAATGCTAGAAGGGAGAGGGGTTTGGGGAGAGGAGGAGGCGGGCTGGGAAATTGTGGTTAAAGAGCAAAAGAGCAGAAAGAAGCAAACTCTGAAATTCTGCTCCGTGCAAACAAGCCGAGAATGGTCACATCTTGAAACCAGCACCAGTGTCCCCACCATCAGTTTGGTCTAGTGGTCAGGGCACCGGGCTAGAAACTGGGAGACAGGGAGTTCTAGTCCCACCTTAAGTATGAATCCCGGTTGGGTGACTTTGGGTTAAACTCCAGGAGACTGTGAGTTCTAGTGCCACGTTAGGCACGAAAGACAGCTGGCTCACCTTGGGGCTAGTCCCTCTCCTCTCAGACCAACCCACCTGGCAGGGTTGTTGTTGTTGTGGCGAAAAGATGGAAGAAGGATTAGGTATGTCTGCCACCTTGAGTTATGTATGCAAATAACAAAGGCGGGATTTAAAAAAAAAATCCAAGATGAAATAATAAGATAAGGAATACCTTCCCTCGATGACTGTAATTATATCGTTCATCTGGATCAGAAGTTTGTCTGGTTCTTCGAAATCCTGCAGAGCCCGCATATCCGTGGGTTGAGCCTGGGAGAGGAAGAGAAAGTGAAGATTGATGGGTGACACCTCTGAACCAAACTTTTTTTTCTGACTTAGTGAGCTCCAGATATATAGGGCTTAAAGTCTAAGGGTCTCTGGGGACCATCATCCACCGCACCGGCTGGAAATCCACGTAGCTGCACATTAACCTTTTCCTGGACTCCTTAGGCCAGTGGTTCTCAACCTTTCTAATGCCACGACCCCCCCGCGACCCCCCCGCCACCGTGACCCCTGCCCCCTCCCCGCGCGGGATGAGGTGACAAAGGGGGCGTGGCACCAGGGGCGAAATGCTCCGGGTTCGGGCTTGCCTGCCGGTCGCCGGACAGCTGATAGCATCGGAAGCGGGAGACTTCGCCCGGACGCCGGCCGGCGGGTGGGCGAAGTCTCTCGCTTCTGTCGCTACCGGCTATCCGGCGACCCGCAGGCAAGCCCGAACCGGGAGCATTTCGCCCCTGCAGTGACGGTGGCACCAAGATGGCGGGCTAACGCGCGCGGCGACCCCTGTGAAATGGTCGTTCGACCCCCAAAGAGGTCGCGACCCACAGGTTGAGAACCGCTGCCTTAGGCAGAATTTAAACAGAGTTGGGAGGGACCCTGGAGGTCTTCTAGTCCAACCCCTGCTGAAGCAGGAGACCCTATACTATATCAGACAGATGTCTCTGGAGATTCTCAATCATCCAGGTCCTGGTTGTCCCAAAGGTGCTTTTTTTTTCTTCAAGAGGCAACTGGACTTTCTGTTTTTTCTTTGAAGACGTTTCGCTTCTCATCCAAGACGCTTCTTCAGCTCTAATAGGATGGTGGGGAATAGAAGGAATTATATTCCTTGTAGAAGAACTGCATCCTTTTTAGACAGCCATCGAGGCCACTTGGAGGTTTACCTGTGCCCTCAGGGTCACCTGAGTAGTGCAAATGGGCGTGGAGCCTTCATGGAACTGTTGAAAGGACCATGTTGTAGACTGGAGATAGATGATATCTGTCTGTCTGTCATCTATCTATCTATTTGTCTGTCTGTCATCTGTCTATTGATGTATCCTGTCTGTCATCTCCCTCTGTCTATTGATCTATCCATTATCTCTCTCTCTCTCTCTCTCTCTCTCTCTCATCTATCTATCAACCGTGTTACTAATTGAAGAACTGCAGCGATTCACTTAAATGCAGCGAGAAAAGTTGTAAAATGGGACAAAACTCACTTAAGAAATTTCTCACGTAGCATTTTTGTGTTAAATTTATGTTTTTACCGACAAAGAAATAAAGGGGAGGGGTTTTTTTTTTTGTAAAAACATAAATTTAACACAAAAATAGTTTGTCGCAAAAGCGACTACTGCCTGAGAAGGCCCTTGGATTGGGGCAAAAACGGACGCATGTATGTTCTGTCCCATATTTGGGTAGACCAGGTTGCCCCGATCAGTCCCACCGAAGAAAAAACACCTTTTCTCACTTAGCAACATAAAATTCTGAGCTCAATTGTGGTCGTAAGTCGAGGACTAACTGTAACCTGGCCTTAAACCATGGAGGTCTTGAATTGGCCCCGGAAGCAAATCAGCAGCCGACACAGAACCACGCAGGCTGCTGCATTTTGAACCCATGAAAGGTTTTGGATAGCTTTCAAGGGCCGCCCCACGCGGAGGGCATTGCAGTAGTCAAGACGGGAAGCGATCTGAGCGTAGGATATCCAGGTCTTTGTTCCTTACCTCCAGGAGGAAATCCCGCAGAGCCACAAAGGTGGGCCGATCTTCCGGTTTGTGTGCCCAACACTGCAACATGACGTTGTAGATATCCTGGGGACAATCTTCGGGGCGGCCGAGTTGTTCGCCTTCCTTATCGATCTTGTGCAGAATCTTAATTGGGAGAAAAGCAAGATTTAGGAGAGCCAGTCCGGTGTTGCGGTTGGAAGGCTGCCAGATCCAGCCTGGGAAGCGTTACAGATAGTCCTCGACTTACGACCGTTCCAAGTTACAACAGCAGTGAAAAGAAGGGACTTATGACTTTGTCACACTTAGGACCGTGGCAGCATCCCTGTGGTAAGGACAGGTAGTCCTCGACTTACAACAGTTCATTTAGTGACTGTTCAAAGTTACTATTGAAAGAAGTGACTTATGACCACGTTTCATAGTTACGACCATTGCGGCATCCGCAAGGTCACGTGTTCAAAATTCATACGCTTGGCATCTGGTTCATACTTATGCCCGTTTGCTGTGTCCCAAGGTCACGTGATCCCCTTTTGCGACCTTCTGACCAGCAAAGTCAACGAGGAAGCCAGATTCACTTAACAACCGGGCTACTAATTTATCAACTGTAGTGATTCACTTAACAACCGTGGCCAGGAAGCTCGTAAAATCAGGCAAAACTCACTTAACAAATGTCTCGCTTAACAACAGAAATGTTGGGCTCAATTATGGTCATAAGTTGAGGACTTCTTGTAATAAAAATTCAGCAGCTTAGCAAACGACTCATATTTATGACAATCGCAGTGTCATAAATTTGCGACCTTCTGACAAGCGAAATCAATGGGGAAGCCGGATTCACTTTAACAACCAGGTTACTATCTTAACAATTGCAGTGATTCACTTAACAAGGATGGCAAGAAGAGTCATAAAATAGGGGCAAAACTCACTTAATTGCCTCGCTTAGGAATAGAAATTTCGTAATTTTCATACACACGTGGTCGTTAGTCGAGGACTGTCTGCACACAACCTGCCTTTCCCGTCATACCTGGCTGCCGTTAAGGCCAACCCACGGCTCCTGTCCGTAGGTGAACATCTCCCAGAGGGTCACCCCAAACATCCAGGTGTCGCTCGCGTGGGAGAAGGTGCGTGTCTTCAGACTCTCCGGGGCACACCTGATCCATGGTGGGGGGCAGCCCAGGTGGGGGAGAGAAAGCAGAAAGAGAGGTGGTCAAGCCCTAGAGATCTCCAAGGCCTCTTCGAGACCCATTGACCCCATAATCCACTCCCTGGGTCCAAAAAAGTATTTCTCTGATCCTCATCAACCTGGGAGTGCGCTGGGGAGTGAATCTTCAAAGTTTAACCTGGTTAGTTAAGGAGTCATGGATGCATGCTCTAGTGGTTAAGGCACAAGAGACCAGAATCTGGGAGATCTGAGTTCTAGTCCTACCTCAAAGCCAACTAAATGACCTTGGGCCCATCGCCAGGAGTCGGTGAGTTCTAGTCCCCCTTTAGGTAGCAAAGCCGGCTGGGCAGGCCGATCACCAGGAGACCGTCAGTTCTAGTACCGCCTTAGGAAGAAAGCCAGCTTTTGGGCCAAACACCAGGAGACGGTGAGTTCTAGTCCTGCTTTAGGCCAGAAAACCGGCTGGGTGACTTTGGGCCAGGGGTGAAATGCTCCCGGTTCGCTCGTACTGGTCGGTCGCCAAAGAGCCGGTTGCCAAGGTAGTGCGAGGCGCCACCCACCCGCCCGGACGCTGCCATTTGAGTTCTTTTACCCTCTGCGAATGCACAGAACGCTTTGCGCAGAGGGTAAAAGAACCCAAATGGCGGCGTCCAGGTGGGTGGGCGGCGCCTCGCGCTACCTTGGCGACCGGCTCTACGGTGACGACAGGTAAGAGCGAACCGGGAGCATTTCACCCCTGCTTTGGGCCAATCCCCAGGGGACAATGTGGTGTCTTTTTGATTTCTCCCTGTAGATGCCACTGTTCCCAGTGCATTTGTGAAGCGAGAAAGTGTGTTAATTAAGATAATAGGTTCTGATAGAGGAGCATATTTTAACTCAGGGTTGAATTGTGGGGTCCTTGGTGCTCTCTGAGCCTGTTTGTGGAGTGGTGATGGGGGAGGGGGGGAACTGTGGGGTCCTTGGTGCTCTCTCAGCTTAGTTGTTTTCACATTTCCTGACCCAACTAAGTAACATCTTCAGTGCTAGAAAGGAGTGGGGTTTGCACAGGAGGAGGAGGAAGAGGAGGAAAAGAAGGAGGAAGAGGAAGAAGAAGAAGAAGAAGAAGGGGAGGGGAAGAGGAAGGAGGAGGAAAAGGTGAAGGAGAAGATGGAGAAAGGAGAAGGGGAAGAAGAAGAAGAAGAAGAGGAAGGAGGAGGAGGAGGAGAAGAAGAAGAATAGCAATAGCACTTAGATTTATATACCGCTTCATAGTGCTTTACAGCACTCTCTAAGCGGTTTACAAAGTCAGCATATTGCCCCCAACAATCTGGGTCCTCATTTTACCGACCTCGGAAGGATGGAAGGCTGAGTCAACCTTGAGCCTGGTGAGATTCGATCTGCCAAACTGTTGGCAGCCGGTGATCAGCAGAAGTAGCCTGCAGTACTGCACTCTAACCACTGCGCCACCGTGGCTCTTAAGAGGAAGAGGAAGAAGAAGAGGAAGAAGGAGGAGGAGGAGGAGGAGAAGAAGAGGAGGAGGAGGAGGAGGAGGGAGCGGAGGCTCTCAAGAAGAAGAAGAAGAAGAAGAAGAAGGGGAACGTCATGAGTGCTGGAAGGAAGAAGGAGGAGGAGGAGGAGGAGGAGGGCTGTGGGGTCCTTGGTGCTTTATGACCTTGGTTGTTTTCTTGCAGATGTTTCATGACCCAACTAGGGAACATCATCAGTGATAGAAGGAAGAAGGGAGAGGAGGAAGAGGAGGGGGAGGAGGAGGAGAACTGTGGGGTCCTTGGTGCTCTCTGAGCTTGGTTGTTTTCTTGCAGCTGCTTCATTACCAAACTAGATAAACTTGTAATAGCGCTACACTACAATCTAGTGTAATATCACCAGCTAGCACTGATGATGTTACCTAGTTGGGTAATGAAATGTCTGTAAGAAAACCGCCAAGCTCGGAGAGCACCAAGGACCCCCGCAATAACAGCTTCGGTGTGTTTGTGTGAACGCAGCCCGGCGTCCTTGGCAAGAGGGGAGGAAAGCGACTCTCACCAGGCGAAGGGGACCTTGCGATGCTCCTGCATGATGTAGTGGTCGTTGTTTTTGGGCAAGGCGCGCATGAGCCCGAAGTCTCCGATCTTGACCAGGTCATTGGCAGCCAGCAGGATGTTCCGGGCGGCCAGATCCCGGTGGATGAAGCGCTTGGACTCCAGGTAGGCCATGCCGCGGGCGATCTGGATGGCGTAGTGGCAGAGGGTGGCGATCAGGAAGTGGCCCAGGTTCTTCCGCAGGCGGTCCAGCAGCGAGCCCAGCGGGGCCAGTTCGGTCACCTGAGTGGCAAAGGGGCCCCAAGAACCGGGGTTAGCTCTTAGGAAGCCCACCTAGGTACAAGAAACTACGTCCACAAAACAAACTGTGTGTGTAGCCATTACGGGAATGCTTAAGGACTCGCTTAACGACCACTGGGTATGCTTAACGACTGCCGGGACTTGCTTAACGACTGCTGGGTATGCTTAACGACTGCCGGGACTCGCTTAACGACTGCTGGGTATGCTTAACGACTGCCGGGACTCGCTCAACGACTGCTGGGTATGCTTAACGACTGCCTGGACTCGCTTAACGACTGCCGGGACTCGCTTAATGACTGTTGGGTGGGTATGCTAACGATTACTGGGACTCGACTGCCGGGACTCGCTTAATGACTGCTGGGTATGCTTAACGACTGCCTGGACTTGCTTAACGACTGCAGGGACTCACTTAACAACTTCCAGGACTTGTTTAATGACTACTGGGACTCACTTAATGACTACTGGGTATGCTTAATGACTGTCTGGACTTGTTTAAGGACTACCGGGACTTGCTTAACAACTGCCAGGACTTGTTTAATGACTACTGGGACTCACTTAACGACTGCTGGGTATGCTTAACGACTGCCTGGACTCGCTTAATGACTGCTGGGTATGCTTAACGACTGCCTGGAGATGCTTAATGACTGCTGGGTATGCTTAACGACTGCCGGGACTTGCTTAAAGACTGCTGGAACTCATTTAATGACTGCTGGGTATACTTAACGACTGCCGGGACTCGTTTAACAACCACTGGGTATGCTTAACGACTGCCGGGACTTGCTTAATGACCATGGGTTCACTTAACGACCGCCGCAAAAAAGGTTGCAAAATGGGGTGCAATCACGTCGTGACTCACGTAAGGACCATCTTATGACCGCAATTTACGGTCGTTATGTTGAGGACTACCCGTATCAAGATCCGACATCCCTGCGAACCCCCGTCCCCATTCTCCACTCCGGGCGTCTTTCTCCAGGGTTTTGTGGGTTTTTTTGAAGCCCGGCGGGTCCCTCACCATCTTCATGGGGTTGGAGAGCACCACCCCGTACAGGCGGATGAGGTTGACGTGGTCCAGGCAATGCATGGCGTTGACCTCGCGGATGAAGTCGTCCAGGGCTTCCGGCTGGTTCAGGACGTCCGTCTTCAGACACTTGACCGCCACGTTCAGCTGCGGAAGGGAAGGGAGATAAATCTCTCACACCGCCGGATCTAGAATCGGATCCCGGCCCTTTGCTAGATCCACCAGCCAAATCAGACCAGGGTAGACTTTATGCTCTCAAGCTTCCTCTTTCCAGTATGTATTCAAGATGGACGGTGATATATATATAAATATAAATTATATATAAAGGCAAAAAGGAAGCAGTATGCTCTCTCCCATATTTGGGTATACCAGGTGATTTAAAAGAGAAAAAAACATATATATATCCTTGTCCCTGGAACATGCAGATAGGGAGAAGAATCCTGTGGCTCAGAGGTTTAATCGCTTGCCTTGTTAGGCAAGGGGCCCGGGTTCTAATCCCAGAAGGGTGTGGCTAGCTGATGAGAGCTAAATAGCTTGAAATAGATCTATACTAGTCTCCCTTTATTTATGTAAAAAAAATATAACATATAGAAACGGACTGTCGTTTGTAACTAACTGTCTGGATGGACACTGGAGGGGCCGAAAGGCAAAAAGGAAGAAGTATGCTTTCTGTGTGTGTGTGTATTGATATATATATATGTATGTATGTATGATGTATGTATGTATATGTCCTTCGGGAGCTGGGCGGCATATAAATTTTATAAAATAAATAAATAAAATAAATAAATGTATATATAAGTATTGATATGTATGGGTGTAGGTAGGTAGATAGATGGGTGGGTGGGTGGATGGATGGGTGGGTATATATATATATATGTGTGTATGTGTGTTATCTATGTGTACACTTTTGAGAGCACACAACAGAATTTCAATTTTTATTTATTTACTTATTTATTTATTTTGTCATGATTATGTGGTGTGTAGACCCTTTGAGCGCTGTAGACAATAAAATTTCATGTTAATGTATACCGATTAGTGTACATTTAAAGCGAGAATCAAGTTTTTCTAAGTCCTTTTTAATGTGTGCCAGTATGCCCACAGTAAAACAAAATGACAAATAAGGCGCTCTCTCTCTCTCCCTCCCTCCCCTGGTGTGGGCAATGCAGCCCCCTTTACAACCTGTGGATCGGCTCAGGCCCAAATCACGAAGGAGCTATGGTTGGCCACTCATTCTATACAGATGATTCATAACTTATGACGGTCGCAGTGTCCCAGGGTCACGTGATCCCCTTTGGCGAACCTTCTGGCAAGCAAAATCAACGGGGAGGCCGGATTCGCTTAATAACCGTGTTATGAATTGAACAACTGCAGTGATTCCCTTAACAATTGTGCCAAGAAAGTTTATAAAATGGGACAAAACTCCCTTATCCGCCATGGTGGTGCAATGGTTAGAATGCAGCATTGCAGGCTAATTCTGCCCACAGCCAGCAGTTCGATCCTGACCAACTCCAAGTTGACTCAGCCTTCCGTCCTTCCAAGGTCGGTAAAATGAGGACCCAGATTGTTGGGGGGCAATAGGCTGACTCTGTAAACGGCTTAGAGAAGGCTATAAAGCGATATATAAGTCTAAGTGCTATTGCTATTTACAATTGTCTTACTTAGCAACTGCAATTTTGGCTCCACTTTGGTCGTAAGTCAAGGACTCCCTGTAACAATACATCCTCGGCTTACAACAGTTCGCTTAGTGACCGTTTGACGTTACAATGGCACTGAAAAAAGGGACTTATGACAATTTTTCACCCTTATGACCGTTGCAGCATCCTCGTCGTCAGGTGATTTACATTCACATGCTTAACAGCTGACTCACATTTATGACGGTGGCACAGTGTCTGGGGATCACGGGATCACTATTTTGTGCCCCCCCCCCCAGTCAATGGGGAAACCAGATTCCCTTAACAACCGTGTTATTAATTTAACAGCTGCAGTGATTCGCTTAACAAAAGTGGCAAGAAAAGTCGTAAAATGGGGCAAAGCTCACTTAACAAATGTCTCACTTAGCGACATACGTTTTGGCCTCAATTGTGGTCGTAAGTCGAGGACTACCCGTAGTATTTTCAATTCTGAGGATTGCTCCTTTTTCTTACAGGCTTCCTTCTGTTTCTGAGAGGTTGCACTTTATAACCGTAAACCTCGGAGGGACCCCAAAGATCATCTAGTCCAGGCGTCCAACCTTGGCCGCTTTGGAGACTTGTGGATTCAACTCCCAGAATCCAACTCCTCAGCGGCTGGGGAATTCTGGGAGTTGAAGTCCACACCTCTTCAACTGCCCGAAATCCGCTCTTGGACGGAACTTACTCCCAGGAGCAAGCCTTCTCTTAAATAAAATACGGCTAGCCACAAGCAGCACCCCAACCCCGTACTCGCTTACCACCTTGCCTGATGGGGCGCACCACTCCCCGCGGCGCACCACCCCAAAAGAACCGTCGCCCAGTTTCTCCAGCAACACCAGGTCCTTCTCGCTGATGAGGCAGGTCAGGGCCTGCTGTTGGGCCTCTTCGAGGGCCACCGGGCTTGCCTGCTTGCTCAGGAGACTCGGGGGCAGCGGTTGCATCTCCGAGTCGGGGCGCTTCCCGCTGAACACCTGTGGGGACAACAGAGGAACATGAGGGAGCAAAGTTGTGAAGGAGAACAATTCTGGTTTTTTTTTTTAAATTTATTTTTAACCTGCCTACAACCTAATATGCCTTTCTCCTCCTATTTTCCACACAACAACAACCCTGTGAGGTAGGTTGGGTTGAGAAAGAGGCCCAAAGTCACCCAGTCGGCTTTCATGACGAAGGCAGAACTAGAACTCACCGTCTCCTGGTGATTGGCCTAAAGACACCCAGTCGGCTTTCATGTCTAAGGCAGGACTAGAACTCACTGTCTCCTGATGACTGGCCAAAAGTCACCCAGGTGGGTTTCATGCCTAAGGCGAGACTAGAACTCACCGTCTCCTGGCGATTGGCCCAAAGTCATCCAGCCGGCTTTCATGCCTAAGGCGGGACTAGAACTCACTGTCTCCTGGTGATTGGCCCAAAGTCACCCAGCCAGCTGTCATGGCTAGGTCAGGACTTGAACTCAGAATCTCCTGGTGATTGGCCCAGTCACCCACCCAGCTTTCGTGCCTAAGACAGGACTAGAACTTACCATCGCCTGGCTGCTAGCCTGGTGTCTTAACCATCAGGTTCACTGTAAAATAGGGTTTTGGCCCTATTTTCTTAATGTTCTGATTTTATCAGTTTAATTTTTCTTCTCCTATATTTCTTCCAATGCTTCTTAGCCTAATCTCCTGTCGTGCCTTATCTGTCACTGGCCAGGATCTGATTTAACTTAGATGCACGTGGGTACACAACCTCACACCTCTATGTATTCACTTAGTACAGGTAGTCCTCTACTTACAACAGTTCATTTAGTGACCGTTCTAAGTTACAAAGGCACTGAAAAAAGTGACTTAGGACTGGTGTTCACACATGACCGTTGCAGCATCTCGATGAACACGGGATCAAAATTCATACACTTGGCAACTGATTCATACTTATGACTGTTGCCGTGTTCCATGGTCATGTGATCCCCTTTTGTGACCTTCTCACAAGCCAAGTCAATGGGGAAGCCAGATTCACTTAACAACCGGGTTACTAACTTATCAACTGCCGTGATTCAATTTGGTAAAACTCACTTAAATGTCTCACTTAACATAAACTTTGGGCTCAGTTGTGGTCGTAAGTCGAGGACTAACTGTAGTGTAATACACCTAATGTATAACTCTAGAACTTTTTTCTAAAAAGTATTTTTATTAACTGATTGTGTTTTCTTGACAATCAAAATTGTTTGCCATTGTCTTTTCTTAAGAGTGTAATTTCCACTTTCCCAAGTTACTTAGCGGTCCTGGGATTTCCTGGTGGTGAGCCATCCCAGTACTAACCAAATCACGGTCTAAATCAGTCAAGGTGATTAGTTCCTTTCTCCTACATTATTGTGACTCCTGCATCTTGCCCAAAGCACCCTCCTTCAAGACGGTTCTATAAACCTTTCTATTTTTCTTTTTAAAGATTCCGCCAAGTTTCTAGTCCTCAGGAGCCTGACCTTGCTCATCCAGGATTTCCGTTTGCACACAGCCTTCCTCCTCTTCACGGCCTCCCAGAGGCGTCTCTGCCCTACAGAAATAAACAACAAGCGGTCACAAAACCAGAAAGAAATCAACTCCTCTCCAGATGTTTCATTCTACGTATTTGCTCCGTGTCGGAAGTTTTTTTGGGCTAGGTAATTCCGTTTCACTCTAATCCACCCAGTTCCAAAATACTGAATTAGAAGTTCTCAAACTTTGCTTACAGATAGTCCTTGACTTAAAAGAGTTCGTTTAGTGACCGAATTTATAATGGCACTGAAAAAAAGTGACTTATGACCATTTTTCACACTTAACAACTGTTGCAACATCCCCATGGTCACATGATCAAAATTCAAGTGCTTAGCAACTGGCATGTATTTAGGATGGTGGCAATGTCCCGGGGTCACGTGATCCCCTTTTGATGCCTTCCCAGCCGGCTTCCGAGAAACAAAGTCCATGGGGGAAGCCAGATTCACTTAACAACTGAAAGATTCACTTAACAATTAAGATGGTTTGCTTAACAGTGGCAAAAAATGGTCGTAAAACGGGACACAACTCGTTTAACTGTCTTGCTTAGTGACAACAACTCATTTCACTGTCTTGCTTAGCAATGGAATTTGTGGGCTCCACTGTGGTCGTAAGTCGAGGACTAGCTACACATGGAAAAATTGCTTTAAAATTGGTCTTCTGCGTTATAGATAGTCCTCGTCTTACAACAGTTCACCGAGTGATCGTTCGACGTTACAGCGGGGCTGAAAAAAGTGACTTCTGATCGTTTTTCACACTTAACGTCCATTGCAGCAGCCCCGTGGTCTGGCAAATGACTCATATTTATGACGGTTGCGGTTTCCCAGGGTGACGTGATCCCTTTTGAGACCTTTTGACAAGCAAAGTCAATGGGGAATCCAGATTCACTTAACAACCATGTGACTCACTTAGCTAGCAACTGCAGGAATTCGCTTAACAACTGTGGCAAGAAAGGTCGTAAAATGAGGCAAAACTCACTTAACAACTGTTTCACTTAGCGAAAGAAATTTTGGCCTCTGAAATGAGAGTTTACAAAACCCTGTAATTGCTCCTTTCCACCTAATTTTGCAAAACCTCCGGATCCGTAGAGGTGGGATGGGCTGAAGGAACACTCACTCACCCGGTCTCCCCATTCCAATCTTCTCCAGGTCTTCATTCTTGACATACTCGAAGTGCGACAGGCGAGTGATGTTGAGGTCATCGCGGATCCGGAGGAAGTACTGTTGAAGCTGGACTTCCGTCAGGAGTTCGAGTAACCAGTCTGTCCCTTCATCAGCCTGCATGCCACAGCTCAGCTTCTGGAAAAGAAGGCCCACGTCAGTATGGGCGACCACCACCGAGAACCACCACAGAGCTTGGTTTGAAGAGGAAGTGCTCCTCATGGGATACCACGTCCTCCTAAGCCCTCTGGAAGAGCTAAACGTTGCCCGCAGGGCAGAGAAGTCACCAAACATACAAGCCAGACTAATTATATGACCAGCTCAAGACCATCACAGAAGTTCTAGAGAACTTCTGGAGGAAGTTTTATTATTATACCACTGCTCGGCCTTGTTAGTGGAACCCTGCAGACGTTCTACGCTCAAGAGTGTTCAACCATGGCAACCTGAAGACCTATGGACCAACTCCCAGAATTCTGGCTGGGGAATTCTGGGAGTTGAAGTCCATAAGTCTTTAAGTTGCCATGGCTGGAGACCTCTATTCTAGATCAGGAGTCCCCAACCCCCCAGGACGCACAAGTAGTGGGCGAGCAAATGAAGCTTCATCTGTACATGCACAGGATCTAGGTTGCATGCGGAAACATCCCCTCCCGGTCTGTGGAAGACAATTTTTCTTCCAGAACTGGTCCCTGGTGCCATAAGGTTTGGCATTGCTGTTCTAGATCAGGGGTCTCCAACCTTGGCAACTTTAAGACTTGTGGACTTCAACTCCCAGAATTTCTCAGCCAGCTTTGCTTTAAGAGTTGTGGACTTCAACTCCCAGAATTCCTCAGCCAGTTGAAGTCCACAAGTCTTAAAGTTGCCAAGGTTGGAGACCCCTGTTCTAGATGACTTCACCTTCCGTGGTGAACCTCCCCGTGTTTTCTCACCAACTTTTCCTCACCCTATCTCCCAAAGCTGTGGACTTCAATTCCCAGAACCACCTGACATATAAAGCCAGGGGATTCTGGGAAACCTGACTGGGGTAAGCTTGTAAGATAGATAAAGTAACTTTTATTGTCATGGTTTTTTTTTTACTTGTCAGCACACTGGCCCACATTGAAAATGAAATTCTTTCCCTCTTCAAGAGAAAGTGTGTATCTATCCAAACACCTACAAAACACACATATACACATGCTATATACACATATAAATATATACCTGCACCATACATATATATTTATATAAATCACTGTCCATTTTGAATACGTAGTGGAAAGAGGAAACTTGAGAGTTGAAATTCAATGTAGAGAAAAACTACATGTGTACTTTTGGCAAGAAAAACCAAAAGTACACATGTAGACTGGGTGAAACCAGGCTTAATAGCAGTGACTGCGAGAGGGATCTTGGAGTCTTAGTGGACAACCAGCTAAATATGAGCCAACAATGTGTGGCGGCAGCCAAAAAAGGCCATGCAATCCTAAATTGCATTAACAGAGGGATATAATCAAGATCAAGGGAGGTACTAATACCACTCTATAAAGCCTTAGTTAGACCACACCTAGAGTACTGCATCCAGTTTTGGTCACCACACTATAAAAATGATGTTGAGATTCTGGAAAGAGTGCAGAGAAGAGGAACCAGGATGATTAGGGGACTGGAGGCTAAAACATACGATGAACGGCTGCAGGAACTGGGCATGGCTAGTCTAGTGAAGAGAAGGACCAGGGGAGACACGATAGCAGTCTTCCAATATTTGAGGGGCTGCCACAGAGAGGAGGGGGTTAGTCTCACCTGAAGGCCAGACAAGGAATAATGGATGGAAACTGATCAAGGAGAGATTCAACCTGGAAATAAGGAGAAATTTCCTGACAGTGAGAACAATCAACCAGTGGAAGAGAAGTTGCCTTCGGAAGTTTTGGGAGCTTCATCCCTGGAAGCTTCCAAGAAGAGCCTGGACTGCCATCTGTCAGAAATGGTGTAGGGTCTCCTGCTTGGGTCAGGGGTTGGACTAGATGACCTCCAAGGTCTCTTCCAACTCTGTTAATCTGAGTTCACGAGGTAGATGCTATATGGAACAAAACTGTGACTGAATCTGAATGTTCTGCTTCGGATACCCCGAAGTCCCCTCCCAGAACTAGAAAAACAGCCTCACCAAAATTACAGGGCTGAGGTTTGCCCCAAAGGTGTGAACGAGGATACCAACACTTTTGGTCACCAAAAAAAAAAAAAAAAGAAGAAGAAAGAAGGACCGCTTGAGTACAAAGATGCACTCGATATAAAAATGAGGAGAGAAAGCCACGTGAGAGGAGTGAAGGTGAAGCCAGGGAGATGTTACCAGTGACATAAACACGACGATTGTTTGCACCATGGTGTCATCAGATACATGGTATCTATCACTTCTGTGGAGTCCTTGGTGCTCCCTGAGCTTGGTGGGTTTTTTTTTTTTTTTCCTGGGCTGGAAACTGGGAGCCAGTGAGTTCTAGNAAGTTAGACCCCACCTCTGGCGGGGCAGTGTGTGTGGGGGTCACACGTGCATGCACAGGGGTGTGGGGTGTGTGGGGGGGCATTAAATTATGGGTGTGGATATGCACATGCGCGCAATAGTCCATGCACGCACGCTTTCGGCACCAGAGGGAAAAAAGGTTCGCCATCACTGCTCTAGGCCAATCACCAGGAGACGGTGAGTTCTAGTCCTGCCTTAGGAATGAAAGTCGGCTGGGTGACTTTGGGCCAGTCACCAGGAGACGGTGAGTTCTAGTCCTGCCTTAGGCATGAAAGCCAGCTGGGTATCTTTGGGCCAATCACCAGGAGAAGGTGAGTTCTAATCCTGCCTTAGGCATGAAAGCCAGCTAGGTATCTTTGGGCCAATCACCAGGAGATGGTGAGTTCTAGTCCTGTCTTAGGCATGAAAACTGGTTGGGTAACTTTGAGCCAGTCCCTCTCTCCCCCCCAACCCACCTTGCCAGGGTTGTTGTTGTGTAGAAAATTGGGGGAGGAAGTGTATCATGTTAAGTTTGATGCCCTGAGTATTTTTGTAAAACTAATAAAGGCAGGATGCAAGTAAGTAAATAAATCTGAAACCGCTCCAATGCTGGCCTAGGGAGTGGAAGCTTGCTTCCTATTTCCCAGGCCCCCATGGCCTGCTTCCCACCCACCCCTACCCCCACCCCTTTGCCATGTGTGTACATCACACTGCCGGCTCTGGCACGCAACGGAGCAGTCCCCCCCCTCCTCCGTCTCCATCCGAGGGGAGTGGGTGTCCAGCCCCCCCCTTTCCTCCCCCAAGAGGCACATAGTGTATGGGAGACAAACGGGGCTTCTGTTCGGGGTTCCAAACGATTCCACAGGCGTCTCACGGAGGAAAGCGGAATCTGGATTTTGCATCCCAACCGCTCGGCACAAAAGGGAAAGGTGCGATAGTGCAGGAAATGACAACCCCGGGGTCCTGGGAACCGGTCCGAAGGAGGTGGGACGGAGCAGTTAAAAAATGCAGGGGGGGGGAGGATCAGGAAGAATTGAGGAGGAGGAGGAGGAAGAGGAAGGGAGGAGAGGAAGGAGGGGGAAAGAGAGAAACAGCTGTGCACAAACCGCAGTCCTGGGGCCCGGCTCTCGCTAATGTTCCGCTAATGTTCCGATGCCAGCATTCAGCTTTTTTTTGCAACTCTTGGAATAACAATCAATGCTCAATCAATCAGAACAGAGCTGGAAGGGACCTTGGAGGTCTTCCAGTCCAACCCCCTGCACAAGCAGGAGACCCTATACATTTCAGACAAGTGGCTATCCATGCTCTTCTTCAAAACCTCCAGTGATGGGGCATTCACAACTTCTGGAGGCAAGTCGTTCCACTGGTTAATTGTCCTCACTACAGGAAGTCCTCAATTAATTCCTTCCTTCCTTCCTCCCTCCCTCCCTCCCTGGTGGCACAGTGGTTAGAATACAGTATTGCAGGCTGACTCTGCCCACTGCCAGCAGTTCGATCCTGACCGGCTCAAGGTTGACTCAGCCTTCCGTCCTTCCAAGGTCGGTAAAACGAGGACCCAGATTGTTGGGGACAAGAGGCGGACTCTGCAAACCGCTCGCAGGCTGACTCTGCCAACAGCCAGCAGTTCAATCCTGACCGGTTTAAGGTTGACCCTTTTTTCTTCCTCTTTTTTTTCCCTTTCTTTTCCTTTTTCTTCCTTTCATTTTTCTTTCTTCCTTCCTCCTTCCTTCCTTTCTTCTTTCTCTCCCTCCCTCTTTTTTCTTTCTTTCTCTCCCTCCCTCCCTCCTTTTTTTCTTTCTTTCTTCCTTTTCTTTCTTCCTTTCTTCCTTCCTCTTTCCTCTTTTTCCTCCCTCCCTCCCTCCCTTTCTTTCTTCTTCCTTCCTTCTTTCTTTCCTTTCTTTTTCTTCTTCCTTCCTTCTTCTTTCTTCCTTCCTTCCTCCTTATTTCCTTCTTTTTCTTTTCTTCCTTCTTTCTCTTTCTTTTCCTTCCTTCCTTCTTCTCCTGCAAAAGACTGAGCTACCTATGTTTAACTGGCAGCTCTGCACCTAGAAAATTAGCTTCTCAGAGACAAGAGATCGAGGCAAGCCTCTTTATCCCTTAAATCCCTGGCTTTCCACCAGCAAGTTCCTTTGCATGATTTATGTATCTGTTTGCGTTTTTATGGGCTTCTGTCCTTCCTCTTTAACATCTGGCCTGCAACTGCAGGTGCCGCTAGCCTTATCTGAAGGCCATTCAACCGCTCTCCCAGTTGAACATCTGCCCTTTTCTGGAAGCCTGTTTGTCTCCCTTCCAAGGACAGCAGCTGATCCTCCTTGGACTCCCCAGGGACAAATCCCCCCCCCCGTCCCTTCAACCCACAGGCCCTGCGAAAGGAAACAATGGTTCCCCCCGGATCACTGACACAGGGCCTGTGTGCCCACACGGGGCATCGCCCGGGCACTGAATTCATCCATTTTTCCGGGCTGCGAAAAGGAAGTTGGGCCAGTGGCACGCGGGAGAAATCACAAAAGTGACATCGCCCGGGTGCAACGCAAAGTCTGCCAATGTTAAGCTGAACAAGCATAGCAGGGCAGTGCAAATGGAGTGGGGAGATTTGTAGCTGGATAGGAGAAAAGATTGTGAGGTGAGAAGGTAAAAGAAATAAGAAATGGAGGGAGGAAGGGAGGGAGGGAGGGAAGGAAGAGGGAAGGGAGGGAGAAAGCAAGTGAAGGAAAGAAGGATGGATGGATGGATAGGGAAAGGAAGGAAGGAAGAAAAAAGGAAGGAAGAGAGAAAGCAAGAGTGGGGGAAGGAAAGATGGATGGATAGGGGAAGGAATGAAGGAAAGAAAAAATGAAGGAAGGAAGGAGTGAATGGTAGAGATGGGATGGGATGGGAAGGAAAGGAAGGAAGGAAAGGGAAGGAAGGGAGGGAAGGAGCGAGATGAGAAAGGGAGGGAAGAAAGGAGGGAGGGAGGAAGTAGATAAGGAAGGAAGGAAGGAAGGAAGGAAGGAAGGAAGGAAGGAAGGACAGGCAGGTAGATAAATGGACAAGATAGAGAGGAAGGAAAGGAAGGAAGGAAGGAAAGAAAAAAGGAAAGGAGGGAAGGAAGAGTGGGGGAAGGATGGATGGATGGATAGGGGAAGGAAGGAGTGAATGGTAGAGACAGGATGGGAAAGAAAGGAAGGAAGGGAAGGAAGGAAGGGAGGGGAGGAGTGAGATGAGAAAAGGAGGGAAGAAAGGAGGGAGGGAGGAGATAAGGAAGGAAGGAAGGAAGAAAAAGGGAGAGAGAGAGAAAGTAAGAAAAAGGGAGGGAAGGAAGGAGATGGGAAGAAAGAGGGAGGGAGGGAGGGAGGGAGGGGAAGGAAGATTAGGTATGCTTGCCGCTTTGGCTTATTTATAAAAATAATAAAGGTGAGATACAAATGAATACTAAATGTTTTTTTAAAATAGTAAAATAATAATAAATCAAAGCGCTTCCAAACACACCCCTCCACCAAAACTCTGGATATTTTCCCTCCTTTTAACCGACTCTTCCTTTAGTAGCCTGCTCTTTCTCTTTTTCTGGCCTTCCTCCCCCCCCCCCCCCCCGTCTCTTCAAGGCCTGAAATTTTTCCACTTCCAGAACGACAACAACATGCCGCCATCGCAAAGCTTCCTCCCGACCTGCCCAGCGCAGCCAAACAGGTTTATCTGACCTGTATGTCTGAATCCGGACACCTGTCCAAAGTCTGCCCCCCCCCCAACGCCCAGAATGACTCTCTGCTGCCCCCCGGTGTCTCCCTGCAGGTATGGCAGCCCAGATGTTGCAGCCATGAAAAACAAAAACTTTTTTTGGCCAAGAAGAATTCCTTGGCGAGAGACAAAGAGGAGCCTGGAGAGGAAATGAGCAATGAGTAACTATTCCTCGGTGTTGTTTGGAGACGAATTGGGTCAGGTCATGCTTATTTCCATTGCGACACTGAGAAAATTACAAGGGTGGCCTGAAGAAAGCAGCTTACGCAACTCGGGGCCTTTCTCACCGAGTGTCCGTCAACGGTCAGCGTGGCCCGGCGTTCCACGATTCGGGAATCCTGAGCATTGCAGATCCCGAGTATCTGGCCAACATCTGTTTGCAGAAGGATGAGCCAGAGGATTTATGACGGACGGGCTCCCAACCGGCTTTTTCCGTGCAAATTCTGAGCTGCAGGCAGGCCTCGACTTACAACGGCTTGGTTAATGACCGTTTTGGCACTGAAAAAAAGTGACTTACAACCAGTCCTCGGGTTTATGACGGACAGGCCTCCGAACCTGCTCACTCCATATGAATTTTGAGCTGCAGGTAGGCCTCAACTTACAACGGCTTGGTTAGTGACCGTTTTGGCACTGAAAAAGTGACTTACAACCAGTCCTCGGGTTTATGACAGACAGGCCTCCGAGCCTGGTCTTTCTGTACAAATTCTGAGCTACAGGTAGGCCTCGACTTATAACCATTCGTTCAGTGACAGTTCAAAATTACACCAGCACTGAAACAAGTGAATTATATTTTTCACACTTGTGACCGTTGCAGCATCCCCGTGACCACGTGATCAAAATTGAGACGCTTGGCAACGGACGCATATTTACGACGGCCGCAGTGTCCCGGGGTCACGTGATCCCCTTCTGCGACCTTCTGACAAGCAAAGTCCATGGGGAAGCCGGATTCACTTAACGACCATGTGACGAACTTCACAACGGCAGCGTTCACTTAAGAACCGTGGCAAGAAAGGTCGTAAAATGGGACAAAACTCGCTTAATGTCTCGCTTAGGAACGTAAACTTTGGGCTCCATTGTGGTCGTAAGCCGAGGACTACCTGTAAATGGGGAAAACAGAATTCAGCTAATGACTACATGGTTCACTTAACAACTGAAGTGATTCGCTTAACATCCGTGACAAAAACGAACGTAAAATCAGGTTTGGCTCACTTAACAACCGCCTTGCTCAGCAATGGAAACCGGTCTCAATTCTGGTCGTAAGTCGAGGACTACCTGTGCTATGTAGTAAATGGACACTTGCGGATAAAAGACGGCAGATTCAGCCTTCTTCAGTCTGTATACTCCGTTATACAGCTGACTTCTGCTGTCCAAGGAGGCTCTACAGCTCTCTGAAGGAAGCTGAGACATTAATACAGGGGGGAAAATCTTCCTTTTCCTTCAGGAAAAGGAATCAGCCCTTTTTAAAATCCCCAGAGGCAAATTTCTTAAATCCAGGTCCATCGTATTGCACCCCACTAGCACAGGACGTGGGGTGCTGCAGATTGGTCCCTGCAGAGAGCACGACGGGAGGTGACTCTAGCAAGCAAGTCAAGCTGCATGCTGGAACCAAAGACACATTAGGGACAACCGGAAAAAACCATGCCGAAGGGAAGTTTTGGGGCGATGTCTGGCGCTTCCTTACCTTGTAAACCCGGAAACTGGAAAGAAACGGGAAGGAGCGACGCCAGGCCTCAAAACGCTGCATCCTGGCTGGGCAGATAACAGAATAACGGAGATGGAAGGGACCTTGGAGGTGTTCTAGTCCAACCCCGTTCAAGCAGAAGACCCTAAACCATTTCAGACAAGTGACTGCCGGGTCTCTTCTTAAAAACCCCCAGTGATGAAGTACCCACAACTTCTGGTGGCAAGCTGTTCCACTGGTTAATTGTCCTCACTTTCAGGAAATTCCTCCTTAATTCCAGGTTGCTTCTCTCCTTGATAGGTTTCCATCCGTTACTTCTTCTCCTGCCCTCAGGTGCTTTGGAGATGTTGGTCCCTGCTACCCAACCAGCCTCTGTCCGTCTCAGTTCTGGATTCGAGTGGCGCAACCAGAGAGAGACAGGGATGCTTGGGAAACTGCAGTCAAATCCTTGAACTAGCCTGGTTATGAAAGATTCAGTAAATCTCCCGAGATGCAAAATCCGACCATCATCCAGTGCTGGCTTCCTCGGAGATAACCAGATGATCGATTTAGGCACACAATTTCCCAAATCCCCTCGCAAGGACGTCCGTCTTCCATCCTAGGCGGCCGAGGTCGCAGAGACGGCTGACAGAAAAACCTGGATCCATCAGCAAACTGATCCCTTGAACCACCCTTCTGAATCAATCAGAAGAGAGCTGGAAGGGACCCTGGAGGTCTTCTAGTCCAGCCCCCTGCTCGAGCAGGAGACCCCAGACCATTTCAGACAATTGGCTGTCCAGTCTCTTCTTAAAAACTTTCAGTGTTGGAGCATTCACAACTTCTGGTGGTAAGCTGTTCCACTGGTTAATTGTCCTCGCTGTTAGGAAGTTTCTCCTTAGTTCCAGGTTGCTTCTCTCCTCCGTTAGTTTCCATCCGTTGCTTCTTGCCCTGCCTTGTCTCGTCTTCTCCTTTTCCACCACCAAAAGAGACCATCACCTCCAGCTTCAAAAATTCACAGCTGCCGTCCGAATCCTGTGGCCCCCGTCTTCCTGCTTGCCCCCCCCCCACCAGGAAAAACCTCCCCCTGCAGTGCCCACAGGACCTGGGGGAAATGTGTGTGTGTGTGTGTGTGTGTGTGTGTGTGAGTGAGGGGGGAGTGTGATAACGTTCCCAGCCCCGTCGTCGTTTGCAACTCTTCCCGGAGCAGAGGGATCTTGCAACCGGTTGAAGACGATTGCTCCTTGCAAAAAAATAAAACAAAAAAATGATCTTGTTGTGCTTCACGGCGGAGACTTTGGCGTGCCAACAGGGCGTGTTCTTCATCCTCTCCTCCCCTCCGGTCAGTCCTCGGGGAAGGCCACTACTCTCCCCCCCCTCCTCCCGGCCCCGTCAGCCAGCCTGCAACACAGACCCCTTGGTATTCGCCCGGGGAATGCTCAGTGGGGCGGCTGCCAAGAGGTCACATTTAACAACAGGACTGGACAGACGATTTCCTGTGAGGCTCCGAGAGGGATTTTTTTTTGTTGTTTTTTTTTTTTTTTTGTTGTTGTTGCAAAACGGGCTTCCCGGCGACTTCCAGCCTTGGCTGCAGAAGAAGTTCCCAAACAGCCGAGCTCCTTTCCCTGGGAAACCGAGACAGATGGAGGATTGGACCCCCAAGGCGAAGGCGGAACGATGCTGGCCGAAGGGGACTGGAAGGAGCCACCCCACACCCGACTTTCGCCCCGAGGGATGAGACAACATCGGTCGCAAACACGGTCTCTGCTGCCAAGATTCCCAGGGCCGAGGAGGATACAGGCTGGCAAAAAGGAAAAGTTTCTAGAAAGTTCAAGAAGTTGGACAAACCCTTCGTCCAGGATGGTTGGTGTAAGGCTGGTTGATTGGACTAGAAGACCTCTAGAGGGCCCTTCCAGCCTTAGGCTTCTATGTTCTTGTGCCGAGCTTAGTTTGCAAATCCCACCCAGTCCTAGCTCTTGGGCGCTGAATAAGAATCAGAATAGAGCTGGAAGGGGACCTTGGAGGTCTTCTAGTCCAGCCCCCTGCTCAAGCAGGAAATCCTATACAATTTGACACATGGGCTGTCTCTCCTTGCAAAACCTCCAGTGATGGAGCACCCACAACTTCTGGTGGCAAGCTGTTCCACTGGTTAATGGTTCTCACTGTTAGGAAGTTTCTCCTTAATTCCAGGTTGCTCCTCTCTTCGATTGATTTCCATCAGTTGTTTCTTGTCTGGCCTTCCGGTGCATTAACCCTGATGGCACCCAAGCGTTTACCACAACTCTAATATGGTTAGAGTAGAGTAGAATACAGAATAGAATATAGAATGTAGAGTAGAATAAAATTCTACTCTACTCTAAAAGAATAGATTAAAATAGACTAGAAGGGGCGTTGGTCTTACCTGATATGCCTCTTCTCACAGGGTGGAGCTAACCTCCAAGAATGGGATGACACTGTCCCTTCAGCCAATGAGGACTGAGTCTGTCAAATTGTATATCTTCGTCCTCCTGCCTCATTATCCCCTCTTTGACGAAGAACGAAGCACAGACTCGTGGTGTAGCTCCCAAAGCAAGACACAAATGAGAAGATTACAATTTGCCGCCCAGCAGGTCACAACATCAGTCCATATGTCAGGCTAGAAAAAACTAAGGGCGGGATTGGAGGTTAGCTCCACCCTATGAGAAGAGGCGTATCAGGTAAGACCAACGCCCCTTCTCCATCGTGGGTGGAGCTAACCTCCAAGAATGGGACATACCAAAGCCGTGTGTCCGTTGGGAGGGCTAAGACTGACTGGACTCCCCCGTCTGGGCCACCACATGCTGGAGAACCCGATGGCCGAACGCTGCCTCCGCCGACGCAAAAACGTCCAGCTTATAGTGGCGGATAAAGGGCGAAGGAGATGCCCAGGTGGCCGCGCGGCAAACCTCCTCGATGGAAGCCTGGGTGGACCAGGCGGCAGAAGTGGCAGCGCTGCGGGTTGAGTGCGCCGTTACCCGGGCAGGCCGAGGCAGCGACTGCAGATCATAGGCCTTGGCTATAACGCTACGCAGCCAGCACCCAACAGTTGAGGAAGACGCCTTCCGACCCAGGGACACGGGAAGAAAAGAGACGAAAAGCGCCTCAGTCCTGCGGAGCGTCGAAGTCCGCTTAATGTAAACTTTAAGAGCTCTGCGAACATCCAGCTTGTGCCATTGCTTCTCCAGTGGATGAGAAGGATTGGGACAAAAGTTGGGCAGGACAACATCCTGGGCCCGATGAAAATACGAATTTATCTTAGGTACAAAGGTGGGGTCCAGTTGCAGAACCACCCGGTCAGAGTGGAATACACAGAGATCACCCCGGACCGACAAGGCAGCCAGCTCAGAAATCCTACGAGCGGGTGTAATAGCCACCAGAAACGCCACCTTATAGGTTAGAAGTCTGAGTGACGTGGTTTTCAAGGGCTCGTACGGGGCCCCAGTCAACGACAGAAGAACCTTGGAGAGGTCCCAAGTGGGGTAGCGATGTATGACAGGAGGGCACAGATTGACAGCCCCCTGCACAAACCTACGCATTAAAGGATGATGAGACAATGACTCCAGGGACCCACAGGATAGCACCAACGAAAGGGCAGCAACCTGTCGCCGAAGAGTGTTGGGGGTCAGGCCCTTCTCAAGGCCCTGCTGCAGGAACTCGAGGATGTTGACGATGGAAAGGTCAACTGGCGAGTACCCCATTCGAGAGCACCATGCACAAAAGGTCGCCCAGGTGGCCGAATATATTCTTTCAGTGGACGGCCGCCTGGAGGCCTGTAGGGTCACGATGACAGAGTCCGGAACTAGTCGCCGTTGGAGAGAGCCCCGCTCAAGCGCCAGGCGGTCAGCTGGTACCACCGCGGTTCCGGATGCACCACAGACCCCTGGCAGAGCGACGACTCTGTCGGTGGAATTTTCCACGGCCGATCCACGGACAGGGCCCTGAGGTCCGCAAACCAGGCCCTCCTGGGCCAGTGAGGGGCGAGGAGGATGATCTCGGCCCTCTCCTGTAACACCCGCCTGATGACTCTGGGCAGGAGAGGGAAGGGAGGGAACGCATACAGTAGGCCGGCTGGCCAGTTGCAACGGAAGGCATCCACCCCCTCCGCTCCCGTGGACTGATAACGGGAGAAAAACCGGGGCAGCTTGGCATTCTCCGGGGTGGCGAAGGTCGATGACTGAAAGCCCGAAACGGCTGACCAGAGCGTGGAACAACGAAAGATGAAGACTCCACTCCGCCTGGTCGATGGTGGTGCGGCTGAGCCAGTCCGCCATCACGTTGGTCACCCCGGAGATGTGCTCCGCCGATAGCGACAGAAGGTTGCGTTCCGCCCACAACCCCAGGGTTCTGGCCTCTGCCATGAGACTGCAGGACAACGTGCCCCCCTGCCGGTTGATGTTGGCCTTGGCAACGACATTGTCTGTCAACACGAGGACGTGCTGACCCGCCACCAGGTGCCGCAGCTGCCGGAGTGCCAGGTAGACCGCTCTCAGCTCCAAAATGTTTATACTGAGCTGAGTCTCGGCCGGGGACCACGTGCCTTGAGCTACAGCCGACTGGATGTGGGCTCCCCAACCGTACATGCTGGCGTCGGTAGTAACGATGACCCTGCGTGGCTCCAGGAAGAAACTGCCCTTCGCGATGGCCAGTGAAGTCCACCACTGGAGCGAATGCCGAACCGTCGAGGGAACCACAACCCTTGAGGCTGAAGTGCTGCGGCCTGACCTCTGAAATGGTAAGAGAAACCACTGCAAGTCTCTGGAGTGCAGGTGGGCTCAGGGGGTGATGTGTATGGCAGATATCATTTTGCCCAGGAGCGAGGAGAGCAACTTCAAAGGGACCCTTTGTTGCCCCAGGACCAGGAGGGAGACCCTTATGATATCGTCCTGTCGCTCCTGCGAGAGGTACACCATGCCCTCCAAAGAATCAACAATGGCCCCCAAGTGGGTTAATCTGGTGGAAGGGAACAGATGGCTCTTCTCCAAATTTACTGAAAATCCGTGGCGTCGGAGGGCGTCAATGGTTACCTGGACATCGTGCCCCGCCTGGAGGCGGGATGATGATTGGATAAGGATGTTGTCCAGGTAACATTGGACGCACACGGGAATAGACCTCAAATGAGCGGCAAGCGCCGCCAGCACCTTGGTGAATACTCTGGGTGCTGAGGAGAGGCCAAAAGGAAGAGCCCTATACCCATAGTGAGCACCTGCGTAGCAAAAACGGAAATATTTTTGGTGACAAGGCCAAATTGGTATATGCAGGTACGCCTCGGTGAGATCGATAGAGGCAAGGAGGTCCCCCTTCCGAATTCCATTCAAAATAGAATGCAGCGTGTGTATCTTAAACCTCTTATATACAATGAACCGGTTTAGCCGCTTCAAATCAAGACCTGCTCTCCACCCGCCCAAGGATTTGGGAACCACAAACAATATGGAGTAGAACCCCTGTCCCTGCTGATCTTAAGGTCTCCCTGACCCACGCATCAGAGGTGGTAGCCTCCCATTGGTCAGCAAAAAGTGCGAGGCGACCCCCAATGGGAGGATCGGGCGATAGATTACTTGGCCCGTCGGAAGGTGCGCCCCCCAGTGCCTCGAAAGGGCCGTTTGAACTGTCTGCCTCTTCCTCCCCTATCCTGTCCCTGACATTGCCTGTAACCAAACTGGTTGTGAGGCCTTCCATATCCCGTACCCTGGTCTGAGGCCTGAAAGGGTCATCTGGAATAGGAAAAGGGACGAAAGGAACTCTTACGGGAAACAGAAGGAAGAACCTTCCGTTTGTCCCGCGATTCCACCACTATCGGTTCCAAACACTTCCCAAAAAGCTGGTGTCCCCTCAGGGGTGCAGAAGCCAGACGCCATTTATGTCGAGCGTCTGCAGACCAACTGCATCCGCCTGGCCACTACTGAGGCCCCCATGGCCCTGGCCGCAAAACGTGCTGACTGAAGCGTGGCATCAGAGGTGAATTGGGCGGCGGCTAGCAGTTTGTTCAAATCCTGGCTGGCCCGCAGGTCCGACACCGGAAGGTGGTTCTGAAGTTGATGGAGCCAGCGTAGGGAGGTACGGGAAATGAAGGAAGCTGTGGCGGAAGCACGGACGGCCCAGGCTGCCGCCTGGTGAGCCCGCTGGAGCACCTGCTCTGTTCTGCGGTCCTCTGGCTTTAAAAGCTCATCAGATGCGCCAGGCAGGTGGCTGGACGAGTATAATGCCAGCACTGGATCATCGACGGCAGGCAGGAGCAGCTGGGAAGCCAACTCGTGGGCCACATTAAAGTACCTCTTGTCCACTTGGGAGGGCAGAGGCCCCGAGGCGGGAGACTGCCATTGTCTGAGAACTGACTCGACAAAGAGGGGAGGGGCCGGGATCACCTCAGTTTGCGAAGTGGTTTCCTCAAACAAGGGATCCCTGGTCGCCGAGGAATCAGAAAGTTCTGAAGTGGAAGGCCCCAGGTTGGCCGCATTCCGGGCCTTAAATAAGAGTGACTTGAACAGAGCCGGGTGAAAAAGGCCGGAAGAAGCAGGGGTGTCGGGGGCAAGGCCCTCATCGTCAGAGAGATCCAAGCCAAGTTCACCTTCCTCCAAATCTGACTGAGAACCCGGGGAGGAATCTCGGGAGTAACGGTCAGGAGACTGGCTCCTACAATCTGCACATCCCATGGGATTAAGCAAGGTAGAGGGGCCAGCGCAATGGGAGGAGGCAGAGGGATGTCTCTCCCTTTGCTGTAGGCCAGCTTCAATGCCTTGCCTGATCGCAGCCGCGATTAAGGCTTGCACTTGTGGGTCCAGAGCCGCCAGAGGTGATTGGGCTGAAGGCCCAGCAGAAGCCTGAGGCGGGGCCGGCGGCACCAGTCCCATGGACCCCTGGCTCGCATCGCGGGGCGGGGCCTCCCAAATGTCTTGGTCCGCGATGGTCAAATTGGGATTGTCCAAGACAGCAAGTCAGCCCGGGAAGGAGAAGTTCCCAGTGCCTGGGCAGCCGGCAGAACACCTGTCCCGTCCCCAGCAGACTGCTTGCTGCGGCCAGATCGTGCACATAGCTTATCAAGCCCCTTGGCCCGGTGAGACTCGTCCTTCTGAGTCGCCTTTGAGGGACGGGAGGAGCAAGGCTGGACCTCCTGAGAGGAGGACGACGTAGTAGCCGGAGGGCCAGACACCAAGTGGTGAGTTTGGCACGTGCCTTTTTGTGGGCGTTGCCCGTATCAGCCATGGGAATAGCTATGGCGTCAACCAAAGGTGTTGAGAGGCAGCAGCGCGTGTGGTGAACCACGAGGCCCGGCAAGGCCTGAGATGTGGTAGGCTATCTGACCCTCTCAAAATGGCTGCCGTAATAGGCAGAGTTGTCCAAAATGGCCGCCGCTAGAAAGGACCTCCTCAAAAATGGCCGTCGCCCAAATTAGACGTTCAAAATGGCTGCCAGTAAAGTAGACCTTCACAAAATGGCCGCCACCACCATAAAGAAGTCCAAAATGGCCGCCGGAATGTAAGACCTCCTCAAAATGGCCGCCGCTATGAAATACCTCCTGAAAATGGCTGCCGCTATTACTGAGGAGTCCAAAATGGCCGCCGCAAGGCAAAACCTCCTCAAAATGGCCGCCGCACTCCAACAGAGGCCCCAAGGGGCTGTCACAATGCAATGCCTGGAACACGGCTGTTTGGAACGATGGCAGCTCTGCAACGTTGATGAAGGAGGCTGATCCGGCCACTGCAAAATAGCGGGCTGAGGCGGGCGGCGATCAGGCGGGCGGCACGAGCGGAGCCGGGCGATCGGCCAGTCAAGCCGCAGCAAACCGGTCCTTTAGGAGCGTGGCAGCTCCGTACTAACGGGAGGCAGGCGGCGATTCGGCAGGCGGCAGATCGGCGTATGTGAGGCAAAACCTCACTGCCAAAGGGGGAAAGGGGCGACGGTGGAGACGTCCACAGGCCACCGAAACTTGTGCCCCCCCAAGCGGAAAGAGCGCGAAGCTCTTCTGGCCGTAGGCCACTCGAGCGCCAACGCTCCTGTGGAAAGGGAATTTATAGTCCAAACGGATGGCCAGACCGCAGTAGAA
>QLTV01001117.1:470938-482013 GCA_003457575.1 Thermophis baileyi
CGTTTCCCCAACCAGCAGAAGGATGGCAGGTGATACGAAGCCCCAAAGAGTGGGGGGCGAAATAATAATTTCTGGCATAGTTGTGGTGCCACGTTTGCAGCAGACGAGACTTCTGGAGTGGCTACTGCCGTCTAGTGCAACCCACCACAATTAAATGGCAATCTGTTCCGAATTACCCTGTTTGGTCCTGGAATTTGGGTTTTGTCCAGTCCCAGAGCAAAGCCTGACAGTCTATTTCTTTTATATGGAAAGAGGTTCAGTTTTGCTCATAAAGACTGATTAGAGTAACTTTATTGTCACTTTGAAAGAAGGAAGGGAGGGAGGGAGGGAGGAAGGAGGGGGAGGGAGGAAGGAAAGAAAGAAAGAAGGAAGGAAAAGGAAGCGAAGAAAAGAAGGAAGGAAGGAAAGAAAAGAAAGGAAGGAAGGGAGGGAGGGGAGGGAGGGAGGAAGGAAGGAGGAAAGAAGGAAAAGGAAGGAAGGAAGAAGGGAGGGAGGGAGGAAGGAAAGTAGGAAAAGGAAGGAAGGAAAGAAGGGAGGGAGGAAGGAAAGAGGGAGGGAGAGAGAGAGAGAGGAAATCAATCAATCAATCAATCAATCAATCAATCAGTATGAAGCATTTTTTACCAACTACAGGTAGTCCTCGACTTACAACCATTCATTTAGTGACCATTGTTACAACTGCACTGAAAAAAGCAACTTATGACCGTTTTTCACACTTACGACGGTTGCAGCATCCCCGTGGTCAGGTGATCAAAATTTGGACATTTGGCAATTTGCTCATGTTTATGACGATCCCGGGGTCACACGATCTCCTTTTACGACCCTCTGATAAAATCTGGGGAAGCCAGATTCACTTAACGACCATTTGACTTAACTGCAGTGATTCCCTTAACAATCACTTTGCGGCAACCAAGTCATTAAATGGGTCAAAACTCACTTAACAAGTGTCACTCAGCCATGGAAATTGGGGGCTGAATTGTGGCCGTGAAGTCGAGCGCTCCCTGCCAATGGGATCCCGAAAATAAATGTGAAATTCCGCAGCTGCAAACATCTGGAGACCAAACCACGAACACCGAGGCACAGGTGGGAACGTCGTCCTACCTGAAGCCGTGCGCCGTGAATCATCTTCCCTCCTCAAGCCGCTTCTTCTTCTTCTGGGTCCATGTCCACCTCGCTTCCTTCTCTGCAGTTATTTGGGGGGGGGGTGTCAAAATATAATATATATAAAATATAAGATCACACCCGCCCCCGAGGAACCGGCGAAGACCTCCACGGCTGCTGAGGGGTTCAAATCACGGCCATCGGGATCTCAGATCACACGGTCCCACGCAGGGATCCTTCAAAACCTGCAGGCAAGAACAACAGAAAAGATCTGGGGCTCGCCATGCGCCAAGGTTGCGGCTCGGCACCGTGGACAACAGGATGCGGCTGCAAGAATGAGACCGTCGCGTGTCCGTGCAGTTGTGCCAACAAAACACCGGGGAAAACGCAGGAAGGAGGAGGCTTCTCTTTGGTTTCCCCCGTGTTTTTTTGTGAAATGAGAAAAACACACTGGCGGCTTTTCAAGTTTCTAGTCCTCAGTTTTACATGGGGGTCCTAGATTTCGACCGCAATGGAGCCCAACATTTTCGTGGTTAGGGGAGACGTTCGTGAAGTGGGTTTTGCCCCTTTTTGCGACCTTTCTTGTCGCTGTCGTTAAGGGAATCGCTGCAGTTGATAAGTGAGTCACACGGTTGTTAAGTGAATCGGGCGTCCCCATTGACTTTGCTTGTCAGAAGGTTGCAAAAAAAAAGTGACTTATGACCGTTATTCACACTTACGACCGTTGCGGCATCCCCACAGCCACATGATCAAAATTCAGACGCTTGGCAACTGACTCACATTTATGACGACTGCAGTGCCCTGGGATCAGGTTTTTTTGCGACCTTCTGACCAGCAAAGTCAACAGGGAAGCCAGATTCCACTTAATAACCGTGCGACCAACTTAACGGCTACAATGATTCCCCTGGATCAAGAAATTCTTACAATGGAACGAAATTCACTTAACCAATGTCTCGCTTAGCAACATGAATGTTGCACTCAATTGCGGTCGTAAGTTGAGGACTGCCTGAAGGGACCCCCCGGGAATTTTGTCCTTCCTCTCTTAAGGAATAAACAGCATTTTACAAGCGGGAGGAGATCCTAAAAGCGAAAGAGAAGGAACGGGAGGAAACGAAATACTGAAAATATTAGTAAAAAAATAAAGAAAACTTTAAATTTAGCAGAACGAAGCCTCGGTTGAACCGGAAGCTTAGCAGAGAGGAAGAGCAAGCGGTCCCCAGCAGAACCAGGGTGAGCTCAGGGCACCAGCCTTACCACGAAGACACCTAGGCACGGATCACGAAGTCCATGTGTCTCATCCGCAGGCCCGTTGCCTGCCCAGCACGAGGGGCCGTGGGAATCCAGCCTCCCTCGTCTCCGTAAATCCGGATCAAAGCTGCCCCAGAGGACGGGGGGGCGGGGCGGGGGGGGCAACAGACGTTAAGTCTGAACCCAAGGCAGAAACGGCCACAGCCTTGAACCGAACAGGAAGAGCGAAAGAGGAAATTGAGAAAGGGATTGTAAGAGAGACCGCATGGGTGCTGTTGAGGCCAAGATAAAAAGCACACGCTCTTCTGCAGGATGTCGCCAGCAATCAAGATAGACGGCGAGACCTCGTGTTCGGTTACGCAGTGGAGAAATTACGATCCATGCCGTCATTGTTGTGTACGCCAGCAGCCGTTACAGGCAGTCCTTGACTTACAACGGCTCATTTAGTGACCGTTCAACATTACGACGTTGGCTTATCGCCGTTTTTCACACTTAGTAGAACCGTTGCAGCATCCCCATGGTGACGCGATCAAAATTCGGTCCTTCGGCGACTGGCTCGTATTTATGACAGCTGCAGCGTCCCCGGGGGGGGGGGGGTGTCACGCGATCCCCTTTTGCGGCCTTCGGACAAGCAAAGTCAATGGGGAAGCCGGATTCACTTCACAACCGTTTCAGTAACTTAACGACAGTGATTCACTTAACAGCTGCAGCGAGAAAGGTCGTAAAACGGGGCAAAATTCACTTAACAACTGTCTCCCTGAGCAACAGGGATCTTGGCTCAATCCTGGTCGTAAGTCGAGGACTACCTGTATTAACCTTGACCTACCAAATTTCTACTGCAGGAGACCAGACACTCTGGGTGTGGTGTGGTGTGTGTGCCATCAATCTGCAGGGGCCAAATGCACCCACGGAAGGAATAATCCACGTGCCCATAATTTGCATTCAAATTAGGGAAAGTGAAGACCACAAAGCCAAGGTGAGCCACTTTCTGGATTTGGCATCCCCCAGGTTCTTTGTGTAACCGGGTTGTGTGAATTCAGCCAAGCTGACCTCTTTGTGGGTCTGCAAGGGGAAGAGGACGGATCCAGAGCCAGGCAAAGCGTGGGCACAGGCAGGCTGGACCAGAGGGAGGACTTGCTTCCCACCGGCCTACTATCGCTCCATCGTCCTTGCCAGCCGAGAAGGGGACATCCTGTCCTTGAAGGGCGAAAGGAAAGGACTCCCCTCCCCCAGGCTGATAACACTCCTTGCAAACACAGCTTGCTTGCTTCCCTCCACCAGCTCAACACACACACACACACTCGCACGCACGAGACAAACTCCTGTCTTTGGGGCTGCATTTGCACAACACTGGGGAGAAAAATTAACCCGTGTTCTGGCTCGGCTGAGCCATCAGCTACCTAACCAGGCTGCATTCCTGCAACTAGCTCAGTTTTCCCACCCCACTCAGCAACTAACCAACATTAACACTAACTGAGTTTAGCACAGGGTGTGCAGGGATCTCCACCCCGATGTGACAGGGACCCCAGGCGCGTGAGAAAGTTTACTTTCCTGTATTTCTAGGGTTCCGGTGCAAAAATTCAGCCTGTGGCCTCTCTTAAATCGGGCAATCTTAAAGGTACTTCAAACAAACCATAATCCACTGGCGCCGATTTGAGCCGGGGAGACTGGGCCTTGCAATCCCGATGGCACAACCTCCTGCCAGTTCACCCACACCATGACAAACCACGATGGGTACAGGTAGTCCTCGCTTTGCAACCACAATTGAGCCCAACATTTCCATTAAGCGAGGCAGTGGTTGAGTGAGTCTTGCCCCGTCTTACGACCTTTCTTGCCACCGCTGTTAAGTGAATCACTGCCGTGTTAAGTGAATCTGGCTTCCCCGTTGACTTTGCTTGCTGGAAGGTCGCAAAAGGGGATCACGTGACCCTGGGACACTGCGACCGTCATAAATACGAGTCAGTTGCCAAGCGCCTGAATTTTATTCACGGGACCATGGGGATGTCGTAAGTCTGAAAAATGGTCCTAAGTCCCTTTTTTCAATGCCGTCGTAACTTTGAACGGTCATTATACAAATGGTTGTAAGTCAAGGACTAACTATAGTGACCGTTCAAACTTACGACGCTACTGAAAAAAGTGACTTATGACCGTTTTTCACAATTAATGACCATTGCAGCATCCCCGTGGTCAAGTGATCAAAATTCGGACGCTGGACAACCGACTCGTATTTATGGCGGTCGCAGTGTCCGGGGGTCACGTGATCGATCCCCTTTTGCAACCTTCCGACGAGCAAAGCCCAATGGGGGCAAGCCGGATTCACTTAACGACCGGGTTGCTCACTTAACACCTGCAGTGATTCACATAACTCACTTCACACGCGTTTCACTGAACAACAGAAATTTTGGGCTCCATCGTGGTCGTTAAGTCGAGGACTAACTATATGTGGGGTTTTTAAATTTCTAATTTTAGTTAGTACATTTTGTGCACTGCAGCCTGGATGACTCAGCCCGATGCACCAGCCAGCAAACCTTGTGCCAACCTGTGAAAACCCGTTTTGTTATGTCTGGTTGCTAATGCCAGGCGGGACGAATCCCAGCCTGGCATGAATTCTTTTGGGGGGGTCTCAAACACCCCCCTTTGCTTTGCTCAGGGGGCAGCCTCCCCCCCCAACCTTTTCAACTTACATCCAAGCAAAGGGCATACCACACCCGAGTAAGGCACCCCTGGATGCCACTTCCAGGAATACGGGGCACGGCTGCCCCTCCCACCTCACCCCCCAGGGAAAGTGCCAGGGCGTTTGCCTTGAATACAGGCAGTCCTCGACTTACAACAGTCCGTTTAGTGACCGTTCGAAGTTAGAACGTCACCGGAAAAAGCAACTTAGGGCCGTTTTTCACATGCAACGGTCCAGGAGCGGTATTCACTTACCTTCCCCAACCGGTTCGCAAATGTGAGCGCACGCGCCTTGTTCGCGCATGCGCAAAGCCTTCTGCGCATGCACAGAGCGTCAAAAACGCGACGTGCTTACGTCCGGGCGGGTGGGGCCACCCGTAGTCAGCACTACCGGTTCGCCCGATCCGGATAGAACCGGCTGAATACCACCACTGCAACAGTCGCATAATCAAAATTCAGCCGCTTGGCCACTGACTCGTATTTACGACGGTCACGGTGTCCCGGGGGGGGGGTGTCACGTGATTTCCCTTTCTGACCAGCAAAATCAATAGGGAAGCCAGTTTCACTTCAGTAGCCGTCTGACTGACTTACTAACTGCAGTGATTCACTTAACGACGGTGGCCAGGATAGTCGCGAGGCGAGGCAAAGCTCACTGAACGAACGTTTCCCTTAGCCACAGAAACATCAGGCTCAATTTTGGTCATTAAGTCGAGAACTACCGGTAATCAGGGCCCCTCCTGCCTGGACCTGGTTATCAGCTGCCAGACGGACTAGCAGAGCCCCTGAAAAGCTCAGCCATTGTGTCTCAGCTGGGAACAAGCCGCTCCTTCCCTTAAGGGAGGGGGGATGCCTTAAGGGGGGGTGTCCCTTAAGGTGGGGAGGGGGGCAGAAGGCCACCATCTGACCTGGCCTGGCACTGCCCACCAATCAGGGTATTCCTTAAGCACCCCCCCTCCTCTGCCACATTCGCACAACACCCTAAACCTAGGCCCTGAATTCACCCATTCCTGATGTTTACTCATTGTGCCCAGCTACACATTATACATAGTCAGTCCTCGACTTACGACCACAACTGAGCCCAAAATTTCCACTGCTAAGCCAGACGGTTGTGGAGTTTCGCCCACCACATTATGACCTTCCTTGACGGGGTTGTTAAGTGAATCAGTGCAGTTGTGAAGTTGGTCAGACGGTCGTTAAGCGAATCCAGCTTCCCCCGTTGGCTTTGCTCATCGGAAGGTCGCAAAAGGGGATCGCGTGACCCCGGGGACACTGCGACCGTCGTAAGTACGAGTCAGTTGCCAAGTGTCCGAATTTTCGGCCCCGTAACTATGGGGATGTGTGACAAACGGTCATAGGTCCACTGAACTGCAGTGATTCACTTAACAATGGTGGCAAGAAAGGTCGTAGAATGGGTCAAAACTCATTGAACAACCGTCACGCTTAGCAACGGAAACGTTGGGTTCAATTGCGGTCGTAACTCGAGGACTACCTGCGGTTGAAAAACACCAAAAGAATGCAAATGCAAATGCAAAATGCAAAAAAATCAGGAAAAATCTGGAATTCTGACTCGCAAATTTTTCTTCTGAGATCAGGGTGGATAAAAATCGATGATTTTTTAAAAATTTAAATCGGATTTTTTTTATTTTTTATCAAATTTATTTTAATAAAATGCTTTTGGAGTAAAAATCTATCTAAAGGTAGAGTTTTCTATTTAAGATACATTAATAATTTAGTTTATTCAGCATGAAATGGAGATGACTTATGTAGCATGAGGCTGTATATTCTGCAATATTTACATTTTTGGTCAATGAATCCAAGCTCTGCAAGCTGAGATAACATGCACTGCTTTCATGCATTCACACAATTTCACAGCAGAGATGACAGATGCTTTAAAAATTGTGATTTAAATCGAGTTGATTACTAGTGACTTAAATCGTGATTTAAATCGACTTGATTTAAATCAAATCCACCCTGTCCGAGACAGAAGCTTTCGTGAGCAAGGAATAAAATTTCAGGGATGGAAAAAGCGTTCCCGAGTTCCTCCTAAAATTTGGAGTCCCAACAAACGCTCCCCAACCCCTCCCCCCCTCCAAGTCTTCCAAAACGCAGGAAGCCTCTTTGCAATGCCAGCAGTTTTATTTTCAATCCTAAAAGACCCTTAGGATGGAATTTGCCGGGGTTTTTTGTTTCCCCAGCTCTCTCTCGCCCACCAAGTTAACATCTGTTCCTCCATCTGGTTGTTTTCCCCCCCAAAGAAAATCCCAACCACATCTGGGGAGAATCTTTATTTCCGGCTCATCTGGATTTGGGAGTTTTCCAGCTGTCCGCCATGCTTTGAAGCCCCCCCTCCCCCCGCAGACTTGGCAACTTGTGGACTTCAACTCCCAGAATTCCAATATTTGGGGGGCTGCCCAAAAGAAGAGGGGGGGTCAGCTTATTGTCCAAAGAACCCGAAGGCAGGACAAGAAGCAACAAGATGGAAACTAATCAAGGAGAGAAGCAACCTGGAATTAAAGAGGAATTTCCGGAGAGTGGGAACAATTAACCAGTGGGAACTACTTGCCACAAGAAGTTGTGGGTGCTCCATCCCTGGAAGTTTTTAAGAAGAGATTGGACAGCCATTTGTCTGAAATAGTATAGGAATTCTTGCTTGAGCAGGGGGCTTGACTAGAAGACCTCCAAGGTCCCTTCCAACTGTTGTTCTATTCTGTTCTATTATTCTATTCTATTCATTTTATTCCATTTCTATTCTGTAATTCTATTCTATTTTATTCTATTCTATTCTATTCCATCCTATTTTATTCTATCCTGTGTTCTCTTCTCTTCTATTGTGTTTTATTCTATTCTAGTTTTATTCCTATCCTATTTTATGTTCTGTCCTGTTCTATTCTAATTTGCTAAACAAATGGTTATAAATCAAGAATTATCTGTATTCTAAATAAGGAAATATTATTTAAGCAGAGTCACCCCTTATTCCTCAATTCTTTTCACAGCAGTTTTATGCACAAGTAATGTTTTCTCAGACATTTTGGTCATGAGGCCAAAAACGCTTTGGCTGACCCAAGGCCCTTCCGTGTTCCTCTGCCCCTCTGCCTTTATTTTCATGATTCATAGTAATATTTTCTTCCGTATTGTCCTTTGACCCAGTGTCATGAAATTGTCTTTTGTAATATGCTCTTTGCAGGTAGTCCTCAATTTACAGCCATTTGTTTAACGACCGTGCAGTTACAACTACTAAAAAAAGTGACTTAGGATTGTTTTTCACACTTACGACCATTGCACGTGGTCAAAATTCGGTTGCTTGGCAACGGACTCGTATTTATGACGGTTGCAGCATCCCGGGGTCACGTGATCTCCTTTTTGCAACCTTCTGACCAGCAAAGCCTACAGCAAAGCTGGATTCACTTAACGACCGCGTTACTGACTGAACAACCGCAGTGATTAGCTTAACAATTACAGCAAGAAAAGTCATAAAATGGGGCAAAATTCACTCAACTGTCTTGTAGTTCTTCAAGAAAAGGAAATGGACTATTGGTGCAGCCTACGAGGATTCCTGCACTGGATATGGGGTTAGACTAGATGACCTCCTAGATCCCTTCCTACCCTATGTTTCCCCCAGGGACTAATTGCTCCCTGATGCTTCAGGCTTTTTTTCTTGCAGCTTAAAAATAAACCAAAATAAGGAGGCGATACAGAACAGAATTAAGAGAGACGGGGCAGCCGATACATCTCAATTAGTCTTGCGGTTTGGCTCGCTGACTTGAGCTCTCCATTTACTCATTTCAAAAGCAGGTTACCAGGAACCTTCCTTAAGTACTGTAGGTAGAAAAAGTACACGATAATCACAGGCAAGAAGCTAATTCCGACATTATAAACTATTTGGGAAAGGGGAAATAACCCAAATCCTATATATACTTTACCAAAAAACAACAACCCACAACCCAGATGCCGCTTCTATAGTTTGCTAAGGAAAATCTCCTTTGTGACTATGAGGACTAGCACCATGCTATTTTCATTTGGGAAGGCAGAAAGTGCCCACATGTTGAGTAGATTCCTGGCTTTAACTTGTTGCAGGATTTCAGCCCCCCCACCCTCCTCACCCCACCCGTGAGATTTCCTGCAATCTCCTTTGAAGTAGATGGGGGATCAGAAATGTGAAATATAAACGAATATAAACAATTCAATTCTTTTTTTCCTCTTTCTAGGGGGTAACATCTGCTCCCAGAGAAGGGATTAATTAGGGGGGGGGGGACACCCAGAAAACTGCTGAGGGAAGCAGGACAACTGATCCCACCCCCCTTTTAACTAATCCACATTAAATTGCATCATTTCAGGCTACAATTTCTTGCAAATTGCATTGAGCGACCCCTGCGCTTTGCAACTAAACTCTGATCCCGTTAGGCAAAGCATTTCCCCCCCCCTCCATGCAATCAGTTTTTCTTTCGTTTTCATAAAAGTGTGCGGTTGCAGCTACTGGAAATGCAACACACACACACACACACACACACACACACAATTCCACCAACTCAACCGTTATGCAAAGCATCTTTTTTCTGCGGAATTCATATATTGCTTTCGTTTTTGTTTTGTTTTTTAAACGGCGGAGGGGTTGCCATTCCTGGAAATACAACACAACACACACAACACAACGACACAAATCTTCCACCAACACCAGAAACCAGGGACCCCAAATAAACTGGAGGGACGGGTCCCCCATCCATCCAGGTTGGCAATAAAGCAAGATCAACTGGGGGTGGAAAAAGTTTGCCACGAACTTCCAGCCACCGCGCGGCTCTTACCTGCTCGCTGCCTCCGTCCAGACGCTCCGGGCGACCCTCGGAAGGAGCGGGCATCGACCCGGAGGCCCCGGGGGCTGCGTCCTCACCCGGCCAGCGATCCTGAGCTCTCGAAACACGCGCACCGTTCTCCCTTCCAAGAGACACGTCTGAATGGCGAGCCACCGGCGGGGAAGCGGCGCCCCCTGGCGGCTGCGAGGCACCCAGGCGCTTCCTGGCAGAAAAGTTGCGCGGGTCTCAATCGTACAGGCGGAGAAGTCGCCAGGTTGAGCTTTTGCAAGCCGGAGCCCGCGGGCCACCGGTGCAAATCTGGAGCTGGGGAAAAGACCCGTCGAGGTCCGTCCCCCCCCCCGGGCGGCTCAGGCTTTGCAAGCGGGAGCCCGCGGGCGACGGGTGCAAATCTCGGGACGGGCAATGAACCGTCGGGGTTGCGCTGCGAGGTTTAAGCCTTTGCAAGCGGGAGCCCGCGGGCGACGGGTGCAAATCTTGCATGGGCAAAGAGATGCCGTGGTTACGCCTGGCACCCAGTCCTGCCCGGGGAAGACAATAGAGCCGAAGTGGGAGGAATAATCAGGTTATACAGCACCGGAGGAAGAGGGAGGTTTTAAAGGACGGGGGCAGGCAGGCAGGCCCACCGGTGCAGCTTCCCGAAGACACAAGACGCTGCTGCATGAAGTTGGCAAAAGCCCAGGGCACGGCAAGGGCTTCGCGCTGCAGGAAGCGGCTGGAGTTTGAGACGGGGAGGGATGCCTGCAAGACGGGCAGAAAAAGCCCCCGACGAGCTTTGCAACCCGCAACCGGCCCTCCCCGGCCCGGGAAACCTCAGCCTTCCCTGGGCACAGCCAGCGGCGGCCCGGGAGTCGCTGCCAACCCGTCGCAACCCGCAGAGAGCGGCGTCTAAGCTGGCACAGCCGCCCGGCTCCGTTCCCGACGGTCGGGAAGAGATCGCAGTTTGCGCGTGTCTGCCTCCGGGCTGCAAGCTGCAAACGGTGGCTGCCCGCTTCGTGCGACGGGGCCGGCTCGTCTGTCCCCGTCCCGGGTCGCTGTGCGGAGCAACGACGGCGTCAGAGCTGGTACTGCCCCGCTTGCACCCCGCGGACGCGTTCCCCTTGCTCCTGCACGCCGCGCCGCTCGCCGCCCTCCTGCCCGACCGAATGGCTCTCCGCCTGGCAGCGGGCCCAACCCGGCGCCCCCAGACCCGACGGGTCGTCCCGGCCCTCCCGCTCGCCTTGCGGCTGGTGCTGGACGCTGAGACCC
>QLTV01001117.1:483509-531814 GCA_003457575.1 Thermophis baileyi
TGCAACCTGGCAGGACCAGCTGAGCAGGAAAGTTTGGGAAGCGAAGGTTGGGGAGGGTCTGTCCTTTCCCTGGGTTACGACGGGGTCCCCGGGGATGCGGCGGCTGCGCTGGAAGGTCACATCGCCCCCCCCTCCCTCGGTGCTCCTGCAAGCTGGCGCCCGCGAGCCTTCCCGGGCGAGTCAGCTGGACGAGACGCGGAAATGAAAGGTTGCCGCTTCGGAAAGCGAAACAAAGCTGGCATTTGCGGGATGGTTAATCTTTTGGGGGGGATTAGGCTGCAGGGAAGGGATTACACGATAGGTTAGTCCATCGGGTAATTAAAGAGGCTGGGATCAGGTAACATGCATAACAACAACAACAACAACAATAATAAAAATCTCTAAACCGGGAATGCACCTATGAAAAAACAGGACCCGAGTTTGCATGTCATGTGAAATTGGCATTGGGAAGGTCGGTCTCGCTGCTGAATTTGGCAGAGCATTTGACCCAGACGGGCTGTCTGGATGACAGCTGTAGCCCAGCTTCCCAGGAGGCAGCAGGATGGAAAAGAACAGAAAGTGATAAAAACGCCTGAAATGTGACTTGTGCAAGGGGGGGGAAAATTCATTCTGCTTTCTCAGAGCCCAGCTGCGTTTTCTTGGCAAGTTCAGCATAAGTGCCAGGACAGCAAACCCTGTGGCTGGAGATGCAGATCAAACCCCCCCCCCCCGCTGTTTCTCTCTGCTCCTGCCGGGAAGTTGGGTGGTGGGAGATGGGAAGAAGGGAGGGAGGGAGGAAAATGAAAAGGGAGGGAGGAAGGAAGGAAGGAAGGAAGGAAGGAAGGAAGGAAGGAAGGAAGGAAGGAAGGGAAATGAAAAGGAAGGAAGGAAAACAAAAGGAAGGAAGGAAAATTAAAAGGGAGGGAGGGAAATGAAAAGGAAGAGGGAGGGAGGAGGGGAGGAAGGCAGGAAGGAAAGAACAAAAGAGGGAGGGAAGAAGGGTTGGGAATAATGGAAGGGAAGGAGGGAGGAAGCAAGCAAACAAGTGGGGAAATGAAGGAAGGAAAGAAAGGAGGGAGGGACGAAAGGAAAGGGAGGGAGGGATGGGAAGGAAGGAAGGAAGGAAAATGAAAAGGGAGGGAGGGAGGGGAGGAGGGAGGAAGCAAGCAAAAGTGGGGGAAGGAAGAAACGAAAGAAGGAGGGAAGTGGGAGGGAGGGTTGGGAATAAAGGAAGGATGGAAGGGAAAGAAGGAAAAGCAAGCAAGCAAGCGTGCTTGAGCAGGGGGTTGGACTAGAAGACCTCGGAGGTGCCTTCCAATGCTGTTGTTCTGAATTCGGTTATATCTAATAATCCTTCCTCTTCCAAGTTTCCACACAACCTTGTGAAGTGGGTTGGGCTGAGAGAAGAGAGACTGGCCCAAAGTCACCCAGCCGGCTTTCGTGCCTAAGGCGGGACTAGAACTCCCCGTCTCCTGGGGATTGGCCCAAAATCACCCAGCCTGCTTTCGTGCCTAAGGCGGGACTAGAACTCACCGTCTCCTGGTGATTGGCCCAAAGTCACCCAGCCGGCTTTCGTGCCTAAGGCGGGACTAGAACTCACCGTCTCCTGGTTTCTATCTTGGTGCCTTATCCCCTAGACAAAACTTAGCCAACCCCTCCTGGACAATGTCCAGTTTTGGCATTCAACTCTTCTTCCTGGCTTTATAAGCAAAGCAACATTTGGGGTGGGGCGGTTTCATCATCTTCTCTGATTTTTTTCAAGTTCTCAGTCTAGCCTACAGCCACGGCATTTCCTGGTGGTCTCCCATCCTAATACTAACCAGCTCTAATCCTATGCAAGGATGAGCTAAGCAGGTGCATCTTTATGATAAGGCTAATAAACGATGGTGATAAATATTCTGCCCATGCTGAAAAGCATCCATCCGGTCTCTTTTGTGTTTCAATTAAACACCAGGCCAACTAACATGGTGCTAGAAAGCTGGGCAGCTATGCAAAACTTTTATATATAAATAAAATAAGGTAAATAAATATAATTGCAATTAAGAACGAGAGTACTATGCTGCATCCTATCAACCTATCTCCATCACGGGAATCCCAAAGGTGCTTTTTTTTCAAGAGGCAACTGGACTTTCTGGTTTTTCTTTGAAGACGTTTCACTTCTCCTCCAAGAAGCTTCTTCAGCTCTGATCTGGATGGTGGGGAATGGAAGGATTGATACTCCTTGCAGACAGCTGGTCATTTGCATCCTTTTTAGAGAGTCGTTGAGGCCACTTGGAGGTTTGTCTGTGTCCTCAGGGTCACCTGAGTGATGCAAATGGGTGTGGAGCCTTCTTGGAACTGCTGAAAGGACTGTGTTGTAGACTGTTCAATTTGGAGATAGATGGCCTCTTGGACCCCTCTTTCAAACCAGCGGCCCTCTCGGTCCAGAAGGTGGACTTTGCTGTCTTCAAAAGAGCGGCCTTTGTCTTTTAAACGCAGTTAGACTGCTGAATCTTCGCTGCAAGGAGTATCAATCCTTCCATTCCCCACCATCCAGTCAGAGCTAAAGAAGCTTCTTGGATGAGAAGCGAAACATCTTCAAGGAAAAACAAAGTCCACTTGCTTTTTTTGGGAAAAAGCACCTTTGAGACTACCATGATGGCAGGTTTTCAAGAAGAGACTGGACAGCCATTTGACCTGGATGGTATAAGGTCTCCTGCCTTGAGGAGAGGGTTGGACTAGATGACCTCCAGGGTCCCTTCCAACCGTATTATTCTAATCTATTATTCTGCTATCCTATTATTCTATTCTAACCAGAAAGAAAATTTAAACACGAGAGGCAATTTGACTGTAGCACTGTCGTTTTGCGCTACGAAAGGGTCGCAATCAACCTTTCCTGGTTACAAACTAGGTTAAGGTTTATTTTTTTTTATTTTTTTAAAGGCCATTGTGCAATAAGCAAGACTGTGATCAAAAGGACTAGCCAACCCACTCCGAATTTGTTTTCACTGCTCAAACAGTATTGTAAGTTTAAAGGGACGTCCATAAACAGATCTCTGATGCCACCTGCAGGTCAACAGGTGTACCAACAGTCTTTTTGCTCGTACAGGTAATCCTTGACTTAGGGCCACAATGGAGTCCAATATTTCTGTCGCTAAGTGAGACATTGAAGTGAATCTTGCCCTGTTGTACGACCTCCCTTGCCCCGGTTGTTAAGTGAATCACTCCAGTAGTTAAGTTAGTAAAGTGGTTGTTAAATGAATCTGGCTTTCCCCGTTGACTTTGTCGGAAGGTCCCAAAAGCTGATGGATCACGTGATCCCGGGACACTGCAACCGTCATAAATATGAGTCAGTTGCCAAGCATCCAAATGTTTATCACAGGACAGGAGAAATTTCCTGACAGTGAGAACAATTAACCAGTGGAACAGCTTCCCACCAGAAGTTGTGGGTGCTCCATCACTGGAAGTTTATAAGAAAAGATTGGACAACCATTTGTTCAAGATGGTATAGCCTTTCCTGCCTGAGCAGGGGGTTGGACTAGAAGACCTCTGAGGTCCCTTTCAACTCTGTTATTCTGTAGTCTGACCACGGAGATGCTGCAATGTCCTAAGATCTTGTCTGTGACCTTCTGATGAGCAAAGTCAACAGGGAAGCCAAATTCACTTAACAACCCTGACTTACGACCATTGCAGCATCCCCCATAGTCCTATGATTTATATTTGGAAGCTTGACAACGGACTCGCATTTATGACGGTTGCAACGTCCCAAGGTCACGTGATCCCCTTTTGTGACCTTCTGACCAGCAGTGGGGAAGCCAGATTCGCTTAACAACCGTGTTACCAACTTAACAACGGCCGCGATTCGCATAACAACTGTGGCAAGAAAGATTGTAAAAATGGGGCAAAACTCACTTAGCAGATGTCTCGCTTAGGGACAAAAATGTGGGGCTCAATAGTGGTCGTAGGTCGAGGACTAGCTGCATTTGCTTTCCACCACAAAGATTTCCATTTCTTTCTGGAGGCCCCAATGGATTGCACTAAACGTCCCATAATTCTCTGGGCTGCAATTGAAGGGGAGGTTTATTTATTTATTAAATTTGGATGCTGCCAATCTCTCTACCAAGTCACTCTGGGTGGCTTAGAGAATAAAATAATTACAGGATCAAAACTTGAAAGATCATGAATTAAACATTAAAAAAGATCAACATTAATATTAAAATGGATGAAAAGAACCAATGTGTAGACTGGGTGCAGGTGGGATCTTTTACTGATCTACCAGCCACTTCCAGATTTTTCCCTGGGGAATGGGAGCCAGTTTGGTTTACTGGTTAAGGCATCAGACGAGAAGCTGGGAGACAGTGAATTCTAGTCCTGACTTAGGTACGAAAGTCAACCAAGTAACTTTGGGCCAATCACCAGGAGACAGTGAGTTCTAGTCCCACTTTAGCCATGAAAGCCGGCTGGATGATTTTGGGCCAATCACCAGGAGACAGTGAGTTCTAGTCCCACCTTACGCATTAAAGCCAGCTGGGTGACTTTGGGCCAGTCCGTCTCTCTCTGCCCAGCCCACTTCACAAGTTTGTTGTGGCGAAAATCAGAGAAGAAAGGAATGTTGTGTATGTTCCCTGCCTTGAATTATTTATAAAGATAATAAAGGCAGGCTATAAATAAAAACAAACAAATACAATTCACTTTTCTGATTTTTCCAGGCAACTTTTCCAAAAGAATCCTGCAAAATGTTCCTTAAGAAATCCACTCGGAGTCGCCTCCCAGCCTGATCCAGCTTTATTAAATCTCTTGGCTGCCCATCTCCCTCTCTCCCAAGCGAGTCTGGATGGCTTAGACTAGAAGAAAACAATTACAGGATCACAACTTGGAAGATCAGATATTAAAAATTAAAAGATTAATGTTAATATTAAAATGGACAAAAAGAACCAATTTTGATCCTGTAATTATTTTATTCTCTAAGCCACTCAGTGACTTGGTAGAGAGATTGGCAGCATCTAAATTTAATAAATAAACCTCCCCTTCAATTGCAGCCCAAAGAATTATGGGACCTTTGCACAGGTTCGCCTGGTGCACCAATTGCGACCCTACTTGGATCAAGAGGCTCTCCTCACAGTCATTCATGCCCTTGTCACCTCACGGTTAGATTATTGCAATGCGCTCTACATGGGGCTACCCTTGAAGAGTGTTCGGAGACTACAGTTGGTCCAGAATGCAGCTGTGCGAGCTGTTGTGGGTGCACCTAGGTACACCCATATTACACCTATACTCCGCGAGCTGCACTGGCTCCCTATTGGTCTCCGGGCTCAATTCAAGGTGTTGGTCATTACCTTTAAAGCCCTACATGGCTCAGGGCCAGGTTATCTTCGAGACCGCCTTCTGCCACATAGCTCCCAGCGACCGGTAAGATCCCACAGGGTTGGGCTCCTCTGGGTCCCGTCAGCTAAACAGTGTCAGCTGGCGGGCCCACGGGGGAGGGCCTTCTCTGTGGCTGCCCCGGCCCTCTGGAACCAGCTACCCCCTGAGATCCGGACCACCCCCACCCTGCTGGCCTTCCGGAAAGCTGTGAAGACCTGGCTTTTCCGGCAAGCTTGGGGCCGTTGATCTCGCAATTTGCGAGGTCCGGCCTTGAATGATATGTATGTATGTATGTGATTTTTAACTTTTTTTAAAAAAATATTTTATGATGTTTTAAATGTATTTTTTATCCCCGGTTGTAAGCCGCCCAGAGTCCTTCGGGAGTTGGGCGGCATAGAAATACAACAAATAAATAAATATGGGACATGTAGTGCGATCCAGGTACAGGTGGGATCTGTTCCTAGTCTACTAACCACCTCCAGATTTTTTTATTTTATTTTTAAGTCCTCAATGCAAACTCCACTCCAGATTGTTGGGGGTGCCAAATCCCGAACAATCACTAGATGGCAGCAGAAGGGCACCCCTTAAATTCTTACCCTTTGATGCAAACGAGGCTGTCTGGGTTTGGCACCTCCCCGGAGACCCTCCATCAACCAGCCGGGCGCGGCTGATCTTACCGACAGAAGGAAGGTGCCGGCGGGCTTTGCCATCTGCTGAGCGGGGCTGAGCTCACAGCTCCTACGTGCAGCTTGTGCCGCTCGCCGAGTGCAAGGAGACAGTGTGCCAGGAGACACCGACAGGCCCCTGCCTCTCCCCTCCGGCACAGCGTTCCCAGCGTCTTGCCTCCGAGGCAGATGCTGGTGTGCCAGAAAGGGGCAGAGATGTTTTGCACAGACCCCTCTTCTCTCTTTTTTTTTTCCCCTGTGCAAGACCTCTCTCTGCTTTGCCTCCTGGGGTCAACAAGAGAATCAGAATCGAGCTGGAAAGGACAATGAACCCGTGGAACGGAAGTTGCCTCCAGAAGCTGTGGGTGCTCCATCACTGGAGGTTTTTAAGAAGAGACTGGACCGCCATCTGTCTGGAATGGTATAGGGCAGCGGTTCTCAACCCTTTGGGGGTCGAACGACCATTTCACAGGGGTCGCCGCGCACGTTGGCCCGCCATCTTGGTTCCACCGTCACTCGCAGGGGTGAAATGCTCCCGGTTCGGCCATGCCTGCAGGTCGCCGGATAGCCGGTAGCGACAGAAGCGGGAGACTTCGCCCACCCGCCTGGACACCGCCATTTGGGTTCTTTTACCCTCTGCGCACACGCAGAACGCTTTGCGCATGCGCAGAGGGTAAAAGAACCCAAATGGCGGCGTCCTTCGCTATCAGCTGTCTGGCGACACCAAAAGTGCAAATGGCAGATGCATATAATTTCTATATTTGGCGAGACTGATGGAATGTAGGAGTGGTGTCAGTTGTCTCTTTCAAGGGCTTCTGGGTTGAACAGATAAGCAAATTGTGTGATTGTTTCATTAGTCCTAAAGAGATTTTAGAATAGAATAGAACAGCGGTTCTCAACCTGTGGTTCTCAACAGCGGTTCTCAACTTTCACAGGGGTCGCCTAAGCGCGCGCTAGCCCACCACGCCCCCTTTGTCACATCATCCCGCGCGGGGAGGGGGTGGGGGTCGCGGCGGCAGGGGTGGTCGCGGTGGCGGGGGGGTCGCGGGGGGGGGGTCGCCGCATTAGAAAGGTTGAGAACCACTGGTATAGGGTCTCCTGCTTGAATGGGGCTGGACTAGAAGACCTCCAAGGTCCCTTCCAACTGTTATTATTCTGAAATGTATATATTGCAAGTCCATGTGTGACATACGCCCTATGCTAAATAAATAAAACTGGGCCAAATCCAAGACTTTGGGATCCAACTATGGCCTTGCCTGGGCTTCCTCCGGAGGGCAAAGCAGCCGATGGGAGTAACCTGGAGTCAGCCTTGGCCAGCAGCAACCCCGTCCCCTCCCAGGACGTCCTTCCCACTGTCTTCCACCCAGGTGTTTCTTTCTCCTTAGGCTTTGATGGTCCGGCAAAGGTGTTCACTTCCTGGGTTGAAAAGCACCAGAGGTAGTCCTTGACTTACAACAGTTCATTTAGTGACCGTTCAAAATTACAACGGAAGTGAAAAAAGTAACTTATGACCATTTTCCACGCTTACGGCCGTTACAGCCTCCCCGTGGTCACATGAACAAAATTCAGACACTTGGCAACTGACTCATATTTATGACGGTCGCAGGGTCATGTGATCCCCTTTTGTGACCTTCTGACAAGCGACGTCGACAGGGAAGCCAGATTCACTTAACATCCGTGTTACTAACTGAACACAATTGCAGTGATTCACTTAACAAGAAAAGTTATAAAATAGGGTAAAATTCATTTAAAATTTTTTTCACTTGACAACATACATTTTGGGCTCAATTGTGGTCGTAAGTCAAGGACCTACCTTTCTTTCAAATATACATCCCATCCCTCACCCACTGTCCCTCCCCCCCCCACCCCACCGCAAATCTCCCACAATAATCACATTTTCCAAGCTGCCGGTTTGGCTTTTCTTTTTTTTTCTCTTTTAATGAAGGAGCAAGCCAGGTTGTGCATTTTTCAAACAGTGATTGCATCAAGACAGCGGTCTCTAACTCTAGAGAAAAAAGGTGCAGCTTATCAGGATGAACACCGCCACTTCCTCGATAACATGTGGTGCCTCCCCCCCCCCACAACTACATCTAATGCTTTTAACGCACCCGGGATGCATGCAGTGCTACGGAAACAATATACACACAAGAGACATCGTGCCTCTGCTTTATGTAACGCAGGGAAGAAAACCTCGCACGGGAAGGTTTACTAAGCCAACTCCTTTTTCCCCCCCCACACAAACGAAAACAGGTCTGAAATGCAACAGCCTTTGATTTGAACTGAATTACCGACACCCGGAGATGGCCTGAAAACGGGGCTACCGTCATCTTTCCAGCTCACCAAAATCCCAAGGTATTTTATAGCAAGCACGCCTGGAGTTCTCTTACCTCAAAAGCCAGTTTTGCCGTGTACAAATTCCATTTTTATTGTTTGGCCCTCCGTGCCAACAGCAGAAAAGACAAGCAAGCTAGGCATTTTGGAAAGCCAGGGCAAGTACATTTCAGTTCAAAGCCACCTTAAAAGGTTCCTACAGGTTCTTAGAAGACCAGAGATCTTTTGGCTAGAGACGCGAGAGAGAGAAAATACCAACAGCGTCTGTTGTCACTGGCTTTCCAGGTTCTTCCTGGCCCGTTTCTGACTTACCCAGAAGATTCCTCTTTATCACAAGCGATTCCCACACATACATTCACCCAGGAAATCATTAGAAGCTTTTCAAACAAGAGAAAGAGAGGGGGGGGGGAAAGGACATGGGTGAAGAGTTAGAGAAAGTCCGTGCCCTTAAGAAACGCACTGGCATCACTCCTGCGTGCCTGGAGCTGTTTGGAGAACAAGCCAGGATTCCTGGTCGAGAGAGGAAAGGTGGCCAATTCTGCTTCCTTAGGGCAAGGAGGGGCCGAGCGAGAGCAACTGAGCTGGGGGGGGGGCATCTGTTGGGCGCTGGGTAAGCAGGGCAAACCTGGACAAGCCAGAGTCGGTGATGATGCTCTTCCCCCCCCCAAACAGGTTCTCGCACAGCCAGCGCCGAGGGACCCTTCCCCCCCACTTGAGACAGAAAGAGACAATCGTACCAGGTTTCAAATAATTCATGTTAGATACTAACGACCATGCTCTGCAGGCGACGAGCATTTAGATAAAAAAATTATGGGGAACACTGTCCCCGATAATTATAAAGACACCCTTTAGTGCAACATATGGAGGTCACTGCCTCCGATATAACACTCTGGTAGGCAAAAGCTACCTTGTTCTTGGACATTATGGGAGACCCTGCCCCCGATAATGGGATTCACCGTCACTGTGCAGGACTGGAGGTTTCTTCTGCAGGACTGGAGGCTGTTCTGCAATGGCCCAGATGGGTACAAAAGCCTGCAGCCAGCTCCCTTCCACTTAGGCCTCGCCGGCAAAGGCAGGGGAGGCTAGGTCGGAGCCCACGTGGGGAGGGGGTCTGCAGTTGCCGGCCACTTCTGGATAGGCAGAAATCTAGGGAATGTGGACAAGATCCCCCTGGGTCTGTCGAGCGAAGCAACAATCCAGAGCAGGGGTCTCCAACCTTGGCCACTTTTAAGACCTGTGGACGTCAACTCCCAGAATTCCCCAGCCAGCATAGCTTACTCTCTTGTAATCCCTTCCTCTGCAATTTCTCCACTTTAGGAGGTAAGAGAAAAGGAAACGGACACGGCTGGCTGGGGAAATTCTGGGAGTTGAAGTCCACAGGGCTTACAGTTGCCAAGGTTGGAGACCCCTGATCCAGAGGGATCGAGGCCAACCTGGGTGTCAAACGGGCCACCCTCCAAACATGCCGACGGCCAGAACTTAAAGCAGGCACAGCTGCTCTAATCCTGGGGTGCAGTCCGGCACATCTGGAGGGCGCCAGGGTGTTTTCTGCCCTCCCACCGCGCACCACAGAAGAGGCAGCGACTGCAGAACCTCTCCAAGGCGAGCTCTTAAAACGCCGCAGCGGAGGGAAACTCGCTTCCCCGTTTCTAAAACCTTGGGGTTCCCGGCCCCCCAGATGTTCCCCGCCGTTCCTGCAGGCCAGTGAAGGCTTGAGGGCCCCAAATCTCCAGTTCTCCTCACGGTTAGCAGATGCTGCTTTTATTACTTATATCAAAAAAACGACAGTATAACTGTCATAATTATGGAAGTCACTGCTTCCGATAATTATATTCGGTAGAACACAAATAGCATTTATAGTGAACACTGTCACTGATAAATAAATAACTAATAAATATCTCTCAGGACCAAGAGTCCAGGTGAATTCACCCTCCTCCTCCCCAGTGCGACCGACGGAAAGGCTCTCGTGTTTTCCCCGTAGGCCGCAAGACGACAAAGACAAACCCGGCTCTCCCCGAAAAGGGCTTTCCCGTTGCTAATTCCTAAATCGCGCCCGCCAGACCCATCCCATTCACCTCATTTCCCGAGTAAGCGGCCGGAAGGGAACCGGCCAGAAGGCTCCACGTTCCAGGGCTGATGCAAAGGCTCTTAATAATGTGTGGGAGACTCGAACTCGGTTCCCGCCTCCCCAAGCAGTCGAGGGCTACCAATTTGAGCCTTTTGCTTCGTGGGAGTTTAATGCCAACTGGAATGTGGTCGGCTTATGGACTTTCTGTCCAGCCGGACGCCAGGGTTCGCTTACTCGAAAAAACCAGAATTCCTTAATAAGATTGCTAAGGGGGCTTATTAGCAACATTGGGCAGAGACATCAATTTGCATCCAAAATCTCTCCCAAGATTTGAATCCCTCCTCCTCCTCGACTTTGGGGCCTCTAAAAATTCTGCTAAAAAGCTAAAGGTGTAACTGTGCAACGGGTTGGGGGGGGGGAAGAGGGTTGGGGGGGGGTCTTTTGGAAGGGTAGGGGTTTTCAGAGCTCGTTATTGATGTCCCAAACGTCGCCGGCGAGGGCGTTTGCTGCTCCTTGGATGGTCCACGTCAAGAGAGCCAGTTGGTTCTTGAAGAGGTCTTCGTCGAAAGCGCTCGCGTTGGTCCTGAGCAGGCCAATGTGTTCCAGCAGGGCCTGGGCGGTGTGGGATCCGGAGCCCAGGAGGATGTGGCGGAAGGGCGTATCCTTGGGGGAGACGTATGGGGAGAGGAACAGGTACTCCACCTGCAAAGAAAGGCGGCGTTGAAGGCAGGGTTTTTAAGATGTGTGGACTTCAATTCCCAGAATTCCCCAGCCAGCAACACTTAGTAAAAAGACACAACTAAAAAGAGGTTGAGACTTTGGAAAAAGCGCCGAGAAGAGCAACTAAGAGGATTAAAGGCCTGGAGGCTAAAACATATGAAGAACGGTTGCAGGATTTGGGATTGGCCAGTCCAGAGAAAAGGAGGACTGGGGGGGTCATGATAGCCGTATTCCAATATATTTGAGGGGCTGCCACAAAGAGGGGGGGAGGGAGTCAATTTATTTTCCAAAGCACCTGAAGGCAGGACAAGAAATAATGGAGGGAAACTAAGAAAGAAGCAACCGGAAACTAAGGAGAAACTTCCTAACAGCGAAGACGATCAGTGGAACAGAAGTTGCCTTCAGAAGTTGTGGGTGCTCCATTATGGGAGGTTTTTAAGAAGAGACTGGACAGCCACCTGTTTGAAATGGTACAGGGTCTCCTGCTTGAGCAGGGGGTTGGACTAGAAGACCTCTAAGGCAGTGGTTCTCAACCTTTCTAATGCCGCGACCCCCCCCGCAGCCGCCGCAACCCCCTCCCCGCACGGGATGAGTTGACAAAGGGGGCGTGGCACCATGGGCAAAATGCTCCGGGTTCGGGCTTGCCTGCCAGTCGCCGGACAGCTGATAGCATCGGAAGTGGGAGACTTCGCCCGGACGCCGCCATTTGGGTTCTTCTACCCTCTGCGCATGCGCAAAGCATTCTGCGCATGCGCAGAGGGTAGAAGAACCCAAATGGTGGCGTCCGGGCTACCAGCTGTCCAGCGACCCGCAGGCACGGCCGAACCGGGACCTTTTCACTCCTGCAGTGACGGTGGCACCAAAATGGCGGGCTAACGCACGCGGCGACCCCTGTGAAATGGTCGTTCGACCCCCCAAGGGGTCCCGACCCACAGGTTGAGAACCGCTGCTCTAAGGTCTCTTCCAGCTCTATTCTATTCTTCTGAACACTTAAGGCAACCAACATGACTCCCTCAGACAGAACCAAGGTTAGTTAGCGAGAGGAGAGAAGAAAATGGTAAGAGGCTCACTTTCATCAGCCGGTCATTCAGGAGACGGGACGCATCCCTGTCGTTGAGGTCCGTGTTTTTCACATCCTGGGTCAGCGCAGTGGTCGCGCGAGTAAAATCTCCGCGGGCCTCAAAGAGCCACTGGATCTCCAAACCCCGTTTCTGCAGCAGAAGAGAAGCAGGACCGGTAGGTTAAGCAACAAGGACACGCAACAGAGCTGCCTCGCAAATTGATTTCAGGGTTTGTGAGGCGTTAACGACGGGGCCTTGGAAGTTCAGGAAACCAGGACCGTTATTTGCATTCCAGACACAAACTCCAGTTAACACATTTCGATGGTTGTGTCATGCTCTCCAGCAGCCTCCATTCCTGCAACATCTTGAACCTTTTGACAATGCCCAAACGTTCCCGTAATGTCAACTTGGCAACCTTTCTGCTGTAACGCCAACAGCCTTTAAACATGGCTAAGATACCCAGAAGGCTCAGGGTATCTTAGGGGTCCTGAAAGCTGAGCTTGGTGGTTTTCTTGTGGACATTTTATTACCCAACTAGGTGATATCACCAGTGCAAACCCCGCTCCCTTCTAATACTGATGATGTTACCTAGTTTGGTAATGAGATGTCTGCAAGAAAGCCACCAAGCTCAGAGCGCACCAAGGACCCCACAATCCTTTTTCTTCCTCCCTCCTCCTCCTTTCTCCAAACCCCGACTGATGTTAACCTAGATTGGTAATGAGAGGTTTGCAAGAAAACCACCAAGCTCAGAGAGCACCAAGGACCCCACAGTCCTCCTCTTCCTCCACTCCATAAACCCCACTCCCTTCTAGCACCCACGATGTTCCCTTACTTGGGTTGTGAAAAGTCTGCAACAAAACCACCAAGCTCAGGCAGCACCATGCACCCCACTGTTCAACCACGAGCTATATATATATATTCTCTCTTTGGATACCCAAAGCATTTCAGATGAATGCACTTTGGATTTTAATTGATTTAATCTGTTTCTTTTAATATGTTTTCGACTTGATTTTACGGTGTTCCATGCAGCCCAGAGTTACTTTGACATCGAAGTGGGTGGCATATACGTTCAACAAATAAATACCCCCCCTTTCCATAGGTAGGCGTGAAGCCTCAGCGGTTAAAGATGCTGAGCTTGTCAGCTGAAAAACCGACAACCCAGGTTCGAGACCCAAGCGCTACGTGATGGAGTGAGTTCCCGTTCCTTGCCCCACCTCCTGGGCCCATCTAGCAGTCCAAACGCACACAATGCGAGTAGATAAATAGGTATCAGTCTGGCAGGAAGGTAACAGCGTTCCCTGTGCCTGTGGTGGATAGCCATGTGGCCACACGACCACAGAAAATATCTTCGGACAAGGGTCTAAGACACCTCCAATTTGCCACGGCCAACTCGCCGTGGTCAACTCTCTATGGGACAACTCGCTGCAGGACAAGAGTTACCCTAAGATCGAAGAAATAGTCAAATAGAATCATTTAAAAAAAAAGAATGCCAAAGGAGGGACAAAATAAAATGTGAGTGACAAAAATTAAAATAAATCTTTAATTATCTTGAATAATTACATTGAATTGCTGAATTGTCCCACAGCGAGTTGGCCGCGGCAAATTGACCATGGCGAGTCAACTACTGCGAGTTCTCCCATTCTGTTCGGACAACGCTGGCTCGCTCGGCTAAGAAACAGAGTCGGACACGACTGGGCAGCGGGAACCTTTTATTTTCTATTTTCTAACCTTTCTAGAAATGGGAGTCCTCCCCAGCTGCTGTTATCGTCTGTTTTACCACCCCCGTCGGTCGTATAACGAACCATCTCCTGCGCCCTTACCTTCATTTCCCTCTGGTAAGGGAGCAGGCTCCTGACAAAATTGTGCAGCCAGCTGTCGTAGCTCTTGTAATCCAGGTACAGTTCCCGATCGTGGGTCAACCTGAGGGCCATCCGGCCGGCTATTTCGGCAGCCAACCGGATCGTCTTTTCCATCAGGGTGACGCTGTTGCTAAAGGCCACGAGCAGGTTGCCTGGATTGTCCTCCGCTGTGCCGAAATAGGGGTAGGGATAGGAATCTCCGCCCTGCGAGGGAGAAGCAAAACAGTGAGCCGTTCCACGCCGAGTGGGGTCTTTTTCGGTGCCCCGGCCTTGTCTCTATTTTTCCTCTAGGCAAGCTTTCCAGTAGCAACGGATTGTCGAGAGAGGAAGTGGGAGTTTTTGTGAGTTGAGCCTTGTAGGAATCACCCCGTTTTTTTGGCTGCTTCCTTAGTGCTTAGAAGAAAGAGTGTTTTCCATATTTGAAACACATAAAATGTTCAAAACGTCTGGCAAAATTATGTCCCGCCCTATGCACGATTTCACAGCACGGAAACTACCCGATCTCTGTTCCAATGGACTGGCCTCCCTCTCCTATACAGGTAGCCTTCGACTTACAACAGCTCATTTAGTGACCTTCCGAAGTGACAACGGCTTTGGAAAAAAAGTGACGTGACCGTTTTTCACTTAGGCAGCATCCCCAGGGTCACGTGATCAAAATTCAGACGCTTGGCAACTGGCTCCTATTTATGACGGTTGGAGTGTCCCGGGGTCATGTGATCCCCTTTTGCGACCTTCCGACAAGCAAAGTCAATGAGGAAGCCAGATCCATTTAACGACCGTGGAAGGAAAGGTGGTAAAAAAAATGGGACAAAATTCACTGAACAGCTATTTCGCTTAGCAACAGGAATTTTGGGCTCAATTGTGGTCGCACCTGCAGTCCTGACCCCAAAGACTTTAAGCAGGGGGGTGTCCAATTTTAAAAGTTGTGAACTTCAACGCCCAGAATTCTGGGAATTCTGGGCGTTGGAAGTCCACAAGTCTTGAAAAGTGGACAACTTTGGGGACCCCTGCCTTAGACTATGTCATCAAAGAGCTTGCTCGATGAACACAGAGTAAACTCTCCAAAGCCCAACTACTGAGTGTGGGGATGTCCACATTAACCTGGAATTCGCTGCCCAAGACACCCCAGTTCTGAAAGCAACTTGCACCCTCCCAACGTCAACAGAGGCGGCCGGAAAGCCACAGCACTGAAGGGCGAATTCAGAACTCACGTTGTTGATGCTGAAGGAGATGGAGGGAATCCCGGAAGAGGCGATGAATGTTCTCGCTGCGTCATCAAACCGAAATGGAACTCTGAGGATAAGGAAAGAGAGAGAGAGAGAAAAAAGTTTCAGCCACTGCTTTAGAACTTTTTAGAAAGCCAGTATGGCCTAGTGCAGCGGTTCTCAACCTGTGGGTCACGACCCCTTTGGGGGTCGAACGACCTTTTCACAGGGGTCACCGCGCGCGCTAGCCCATCTTGGAAATGCTCCCAGTTCGGCTGTGCCTGCGGGTCGCCGGACAGCCGGTAGCCACGGAAGCGGGAGACTTCACCCACCCGCCGCCATTTGAGTTCTTTTACCCTCTGCGCATGCGCAGAACGCTTTGCGCATGCGCAGAGGGTAAAAACTCAAATGGCGGCATCCGGGCGGGTGGGCGAAGTCTCCCGCTTCCGTGGCTACCGGCTGTCCGGCGACCCGCAGGCACGGCCGAACTGGGAGCATTTCACCCCTGGTGCCACGCCCCCTTTGTCACCTCATCGCACGCGGGGAGGGGGCGGGGCGGGGGTCACGGGGGGTCACGGCATTAAAAAGGTTGAGAACCACTGGCCTAGTGGTTAAGGTGCTGGCGTAGAAACCAGGTGACGGTGAGTTCTAATCCCACCTTAAGCCAGCTGGGTGACTTTGAAACAATCACCAGGAGAACGTGAGTTCTAGTCCTGCCTTAGGCCAGAAAGTTTGGAGATTTCTCTTATGGGGGAAACACTTATGTTTATAAAATCTGACTATCAATGACAGCTTTTAGCTGCTCCTCGGAGCTGTGAGCTGCACAGCAGGAGTCCTGTCGTGGCCGCAAAAAAAAAAAAAAAAAAAAAAAAAAAAAGCAGGGGAGCCAAAGATTTACTTACTCTTTGCTTGCAAAGGCGGCACGAAGATTGAGTGGCAAAAAGGAGACCTGAAAAAGGACAAAGAGGACCAAATCACACCCTTTCCATAACAGGGATAACCCAGAGCCACCTCCACCCCCGAGACTTAAGAGTTCTGTGGCTCAATTCCAAATCCCTCCCCCTCTTGCCTGAAACCTCTGCTGTTGCAGATCTTAAATCAGAAGGCAACAGATGTTCAACAGCACAGAATAGGAACACTCAGGTTTGTGTGTGTAATCAATCAATCAATCAATCAATCTAATCTATCTATCCACCCACGTTATAAAAACCACCAGGTGAAGGCACCAGGCTAGAAACCAGGAGACAGTGAGTTCTAGTCCCTGCCTTAGGGTCAAAAGTTAGCCGGATGTCTGTTCGCCAATCACCAGGAGACTGGGAGTTCTAGTCCCTCCTTAGGCATGAAATCTCACTGGGTGACTTTGGGCCAATCACCAGGAGACGGTGAGTTCTAGTCCCTCCTTAGGCATGAAAGCTGGCTGGGTGACCTTGGGCCAATCACCAGGAGACGGTGAGTTCTAGTCCCCCCTTAGGCACGAAAGCTGGCTGGGTGACCTTGGGCCAATCACCAGGAGACGGTGAGTTCTAGTCCCTCCTTAGGCATGAAAGCTGGCTGGGTGACCTTGGGCCAATTACCAGGAGAGGGTGAGTTCTAGTCCCCCCTTAGGCATGAAAGCCGGCTGGGTGACCTTGGGCCAATCACCAGGAGACGAGTTCTAGTCCCATGTTAGATATGAAAGCCGACTGGGTCTTTAGATCAATGGGAGTTCTAGTCCCAACCACAGGCATGAAAGCCAGGCGGGTGACTTTGGGCCAGTCCCTCTCTCTCCGCCCAACCCACCTCACAAGATAGTTATGGTAGAATAAGAAATATTAGATACGTTTGCTGCCTTGAGCTTTTATAAAATAAAGTTAGTAAAGGCAGGATAAAAACGAACAAATCAAACAGAGAGAGAGAGAGAAGTCCAAGGGAACAGCACATCTTTCTTTCAGTTCCTGCAGGGAGCACGAGAGGCAACAGAGCTGCCTGGCTCACTTATTTTTTTCCTCAGAAAACCCCCAAACAGGCAAGCGCTACTCACGTCTGTCACGGCTTCCTCCAGGAGCTTTTTCAACAAGGGGCTGGAAGAGAACCGGAATTCCTTGGATCCTGCGAGATGGAAAAAAGAAGCTTGAGCTCAAGAGGCCCTGAGCGACCAGGTGGCAGACGAAAAAGGTTGGCCAATTTTAGACTGCAGAGCCAGGTTATGGTTCGCTGCCTTGAGTTACTTATAAATTAACAAAATTGGGATACAAATGAATAAATAAATAAATAACAATCTTCCAACGTTCTCTTGCACGTCTCTGGGTTCTGTGCAGAGGCATGCAAGCAAATGTTATGCTGAGGGATGTTATGCCAAGTCATTTTCTTAATTAAAATAATCTAAAGGCTGACGTTAGACAGGAAAGGCATTTTAGAGCAGGGGTCTCCAACCTTGGCAACTTTGAAGACTTGTGGACTTCGACTCCCACAACTCTTAAAGTTGCCAAGGTTGGAGACCCCTCTTTTAGAGAGAGTAGGAAGAAACGGGCCGGCAGGCCTAATGCTGCTCCTGGGTACCAGGCAGCTAGGTATCCAGGTCTACTCCCTACACGAAGGACAAAGCACTTCCTGCCACTTCTCCGTTCTTGCTTTTCAAGGAGTTAATTCAAACTGAGCGTCAGTACCTGAAACGGCGGCGTCCAGATTGATGTAAGCGAACGCTTTCAAGTGCAGAGAGGCGGCGTAGCCCTGAGAAGGGTTTAGAAAAAGAAAAAGTGGGATTTGTAAACTATTCTACAAGTTAAATTTATTTTTTTCATGGACTCAATTTATACAGTCACTCATCTCACACAAAAAAAGGAGCACGGTGACTCGAGCGCTTGGAGTGCTGGGCAGGAGGTTAGCAAGCCACGTTCGAGACCCCGCCGTGGGGCAGGGTTGAGTTCTCGTCCTTCACTCCAGCTCCTGCCAGGGACGTGAAAGGAGCCCCCAAATGGGGGTCCCCAGGGCAACGGTGATGTCACCGGCTAATCCCTTCAACCCGGAAGCACTTCTGACTTTGGGGAGGGCAAAAATCTCACAAAAAGCAGCTCTGTAAGCACAGAAGTGTTTCAATTAAAAAAAACCAAAAACAAAAAACCCCAGCTCTTACCTCTAGCCATTCTGTGGCGCCGACAGCTCCGAATTCGCCCGCGCTCCAGCTGGCAAAGATGACACTTCTGTGAGGTTTGTAGCTGTCTGAAAAGCACGGGGGAGAGAAATCAGCGATCCCGTTCAGTTCGGCCCCCTTCCCCCAAAACAGCAGACTTTCTCCTCTTGTCCCATTTCTCTCAAAAGCCTTACCGGTTTTGACCATCCCGGAGAGGGTGTGGGCCAGCTCCAGCAACAGGGCCGTCCCGACTGCTGATTTCACCGTTCCGAATTCCCAGGCATCGCGCTGAGCTCCGATCACGACATACCGATCTGCAAGAGGAAGCGGCTCACTGAATCCAACATTGCAATGAAGCAGGAGGGAGGGCTGTGACAGCCAGAAAGTTCTAGGATGAGGGCCAACAGGACAAAGTTGAAAGTTGTTAAGGAGTATCAAAGAATACACCTGGCCAAGGATATAGGCCTGACTCTAATCGCTTATCCTCAACTTATGACAAGGGAGCCCAAAATGTCTGTTGCTAAGCGAGACATTTCAATTGAATTTCATCCCATTTTGCAAGCTTTCTTGCCGTAAAATGGGGCAAAATTCAATTAAATGTCTCGCTTAGCAACAGAAATTTTGGGCTCCATTGTGGTCAAAAGTCGTTAAGTGAATCACTGCAGTTGTTAAATTAGTAGCAGGGTTGTTAAATGAATCTGGCTTCCCCACTGACTTTCCTTGTCAGAAGGTCGCAAAACGGGATGACCCCAGGACAGTGCAGCCGTCATAAATACAAGCCAGTTGCCAAGGGTCTAAATTCTGATCACGCGACCACGGGGATGCCACAACGGTCGTAAATGTGAAAAACAGTCATAAATCACTTTTTTCAGTGCAGTTGTAACTTTGGTCACTAAATGAACCGTTATAAATCAAGGACTATCTGTATTTCTCCCCACTTAATAAGTGAAACCACCATTTATTGTTATTATGTATAATATTTATTTGCTGTAGAGCTACAATAAAATGAAAAGAGTGACAACAGAACAGATAGATAGAATAAACAATTAAACAATGAAAATGAAATACAATAAATACAACTATAGGATTAACAAAACAGAATGATGGGCAGACAGAGAGCAGTGAATAAAGGGGGGGGGGGAAGCTTGCCATTAATCCAGCAGCTAAAAACCAAAATCAATCCGGCTTTTCATAGGTTTTTTTAAACACTTATTCCTTCCTTTAATATGGAAAGGTATAATGGTAGTCTTATAACTATTCCTCTAGCAACTGTTCCAAAGTTAAAACGGCACTGGAAAAAAAAAAAGAGACTTACCACCAGTCCTCACACTTATGACTGTTACAGCATCCCTATAGCCACATGATCAAAATTCAGGTGTTTGGCAATCGGCCCGTATCGGGGTCACCTGACTGCCATTTGCGACCTTCCCAGCCGGTTTCTTCTCCATAGGAGAAGGTAACAGTGACTTAACAAAGTGCACGATCACTTGTGAAATGATCACGTGGCAAAAAGGTTGTAAAATTGGGTGTGACTCGCTTAACAACCGCCTTGCTTAGCAAAAGCAATTCTGGTCTCAATTGCGGTCATAAGTTGAGGACTGCCTATGGTCAAAGCAACTCACAGGACTCGGCTACTGAAATGGCTGAAGGCTTTTCCGTTATGGGATACAGATAGTCCTCAACTTACATCCAACTCTAAATTTAGTAGCTCTTTCGAATTTACAACAGCACTGAAAAAAGTGACCAACACTGCAGCCTCCCCACACATTTATATGGTGGTTGCAGTCCCGTGATCGGCTTTTCAGCCCTCCTGATGAGCAAAGTCGATGGGGAAGCCAGATTCACTTAACTGTGTTACTCACTTAACAACGATAGCGATTCGCTAGACAACCGTAGTTAAGAAAGGTCGTAAAATGAGGCAAACTCACTTAACAAATGTCTTGCTTAGTAGCGGAAATTTGGGGGTCCATTGTCGTGAGTCTTATCAACCTTATCAACCTTAAGACTTGTGGATTTCAACTCCCAGAGTTCACGTTGACAAGGCTGGAGACCCCTGGTCTAGGATACCTGTATATATCCCAGGACTGAAAGAGTCAGCTTTGGGGATGCTCAGATTTGGGGTTCCTCAGGAAGATTCAAAGGACCAGAAAGAATGCCAAGGACACCATGCTCAGACCGGGTCTATGACAATTTGCCACAGCCAACTTGCCACGGCCATCTCACCACAGGACAATTCAGGGGGGGGGGTGTCAAGAGTTACACGAATATCAAAGAAATGGTGGAATAGAATCATTAAAGAAAGGATGCAAAAGGAGGGGCAGAATGAAACGGGAATGGCAAAAAAAAATGTTTATTTTAAATAATTAAATAGAATTGTTACAATTGTCCCCCAGCGAGTTGTCTTGTGGGGAGATGGCCATGCTGAGTTGGCTGTGGCGAGTTGTCCCATTCCTGCTCAGACCCACGAGTTCTTTCAAACTCCACCGTCCGAGAGGCCATCGATGCTTACCTGGTTCCACAAAACCTTTAATCACGCCGAAGATGTTCAGGATTTTCTTCTCTACCAGTTGGTTGGTAACGCTGAGCCTCACGTTCGTTCCCGCCGGAGAGGTAGCACACTTGCGAAAGATTGTGTATTGCCACGTGGTGGGACAGTCTGACCCGTCCAGAACACTGAAAGCAGAACCGGAACATGTTACTCTACGTTACCTAAGGTGCGCTTCTCCAACATCCCACGACATGTTCAAAATTGTCATCGTTTTAACACCAAATTTCTCTCTCTCTCGTTATTTCAAGGAACAGCAGACAGGGATCCCTCGGGTTATAACCATTCGTTTAGTAACCGCTATAACGGTATCAACAAAAGTGACTTATGACCATTTTTCACACTTACAACTGTTACAGCATCCCCATGAACACTTGATCAAAATCCAGACACTTTGGCAACTGGTTCATATTTATGACAGCTGCCGTGTCCCGGAGTCATGTAATCAATCGCCTTCTGCAACCTTCTGACAAGCAAAGTCAATGGGGGAAGCCAGACTCACTTAACAACCTTGTTACTAACTTAACAACTTCAGTGATTCACTTAACAACTGGGGCAAGAAAATGGGAGCGAAATTCGCTTATCTCACTTAGCAACAGAAATTTTGGGCAGAGTTGTGGCCATTAAGTCAAGGACTACCCGTATTGTGGGGAGCCAAGGTAGCGCAGTGGTTAGAGTGCAGTACTGCAGGCTACTTCAGCTGACTGCTAGCTGCAGTTCGGCGGTTCAAATCTCACCGGCTCAAGGTTGACTCAGCCTTCCATCCTTCCGAGGTGGGTAAAATGAGGACCCAGATTGTTGGGGGCCATATGCTGACTCTGTGAACCGCTTAGAGAGGGCTGTAAAAGCACTGTGAAGCGGTATATAAGTCTAAGTGCTATTGCTATTGCCTTCCTTTCCTTCCTTCCTTGCTTCCCTTCTTTCCTTCCCTTCACTCACTCACTCACTTTTGTGGTGACACAGTGGTTAAAATCCAGTATTGCAGGCTGACTCTGCCCACTGCCAGAAGTTTGATCCTGAACAGCTCAAGGTTGACTCAGCCTTCCATCCTTCCGAGGTGGGTAAAATGAGGACCCAGATTGTTGGGGGCAAGAGGCTGGCTCTGTGAACCGCTTAGAGAGGGCTGTAAAGCACTGTGAAGCGGTATATAAGTCTAAGTGCTATTGCTATTGTCCTTTCTCTTTTAACTGTTACGGGGTGAGAAACCAATTTTTTCCCCGCCCTGGAAAATGATGATGGTTGTGCTGCAGCTGCATGTCACTAACACAAGTTTGCATCATGGAATTTTTCTTTCTCAGTTTAATTTTCTGAGAGGAAGAGGACTGATAGACAATGGTTGAAATAATGGAGCTTTATCGGTCTCGCTGCCAGCGACCCTCAAATCTACAGACGAGAAGTTTGAAAACAGGTGGGCGGTTACCTGGCTAATTTTCGTGCGGCCGAGCTCGAAATACTTGCGACGGGGATGCCGGGGAGGGCCGAAGACTGGACAGGGGGGAACTGAGTGTGGTTGAAAGAAGGGAACCCAGGGGTATAAGGGTCACCTGTACCAAGATGAGCCTGCAAGACAAAAGGAAAATTTCAGAAAAAAAGACGCACCACAAAAGCAGATTATTTATTTATTTATTTATTCAAAATTTATATGCCGCCCAACTCCTGAAGGACTCTGGGCGGATAAACTGTGAGTTTCCTCCCATGTCCTTCATGCCACCAGCTCCAAGGTCTCATTTGCTCAGGTGTGGCCTACAGGTAGTCCTCGACTTACAACCATTCGTTTAGTGACCGCTCAGTTACAGCAGCACTGAAAAAAGTGACCGAGAGCCGTTTTTTACACGGACGACCACTGCAGCCTCCCCAGGGTCATGTGATCAAAATTCAGACGCTTGGCAACTGGCATGTACTTATGACGGTTGCAATGTTCCATGGTCACGTGATCCACTTTTGCGACCTTCTGACGAGCAAAATCCACGGGGAAGCCAGATTTGCTTAACCACCGTGTGACTCCCTTAACATGGCTGGCTGGCTGGGGAATTCTGGGAGTCGTAGTCCACGGCTCTTAAAAGTTGGGAGACTTCTGCTTAAAAGGAGGCACGGAAGTTCACTGACAAGAAAGCGGTCAAAACTCACGTGTCCAAACAGAGCCACAGTTTCTCCAAGGTTCCTGTAGTCAGCAGGATCTGGATAGATCAAGACTCCTACAGCGCCCCGTGCTTTGGCGTTGGCAACCTAGAGGGAGACATTGGGGTGGTTTTTTTACTGGCATGTGGAAAAGTAGCTGAGTGGCACACAGAGTTGGCAAGTAATGGGACACTTCTTTGCCCACGTTCCCCAGAGACCCCTGATCTCTACGCCGCTCCATTCGATCACGTTTCTGCTTAGTTCTAAAAGTGAAGGAGCTCTGCTCCAAAGATAGATATTGCTTCCCCCCCCCCCCCCATCTACAAAGTCAAAAGAGAGATAGGAAAACTGTGGGGTCTTTGATGCTTTCTGAGCTTGGTTGGCTGTTTGCTTGCAGACGTTTCATTACCCAACTAGGTAACATCATCAGTGCTAGAAGGGAAAGGGGCTTGTGGAGAGGAGGAGGAGGAGGAGGAGGAAGAGGACTGTGGGGTCCTTGGTGCTCTCTAAGCTTGGTTGTTTTCTTTCAGACGTTTCATTACCTAACTATGTAACATCATCAGTGCTATGGGGGGGTGTTGCAGAGAGGAGAAAGGGGTGGTTGAGGAGGAGGAGGAGGAGGAGGGAGGAAGAAGAGGACTGTGGGGTCCTTGGTGCTCTCTAAGCTTGGTTGTTTTCTTTCAGACGTTTCATTACCTAACTATGTAACATCATCAGTGCTATAAGGGAGAAGGGTTTAGCACAACCAAGCTCAGAGATCCCCAAGGACTAGAAGAGTGAATGTTAAATTCTGTGATTTATTTGCTAGCCACTAGTATTTTATTGCATTACCTCTTTTTGTTTGTTCTGTATTTAAATTTTTGCTGAATATTTTAAACATATAAATTGATCGAGACAGGAAGGGCATCACCCGAAGCAGGCATAATAAGCCTACAAAGCACATCTCCTATAATTTTTTTCATTCATAGCATCACTTTAGATCAGGGGTCTCCAACCATGGCAACTTTAAGCCTGGCGGATTTCAACTCCCAGAATTCCCCAGCCAGCTGGCTGGGGAATTCTGGGAGTTGAAGTCCGCCAGGCTTAAAGTTGCCATGGTTGGAGACCCCTGATATAGATGACCTGATTGGGCAAGAGAGAATGCCAACGGCTGGAACTGTCACCCAATTGCCCACCACTTGGCTTTTCTTATTTTTACACTCTGTTCGTGTTTTGGGGGAATGTCACATTTTCCACTGCTCACAGGACACCAACTCTGCCAACTCGCTTGGGGCCCACAGAGATGCAGGATTTTAATTCTGTTTTTTAATTCCAAATTTTAAATATGTTCTCCTTGTTTTAACCTGTTTTGTATTACAAGTACACCGTTTTAATGTCTTTTTTTTTTTTTTTTTGTATCTGACTGCCCAGAGTCACACACTTGTGAGGGACATCGGTAATTTCTAAATGGGGAATAAATAAAAATAATTTTACCTTCTCGGCAAAAGTAATAGTGCCAGCTCGCACAATGACCACTGTGCCATTCAGGAGGATACCTTTGTCTAGAAGGACTTTGAAATCATCTTTACGGCCGTAATTGGCGAAAACCGGTTTGCCCTATAATAGAGAAGGTTAGTCAGCCGACATATAAAAATAAATAAATCTTAAAATGAAACTTGGCCAACATTGGAGGTGGACCTTATCAGGCAGGCAATGAGATTTTGGGGGGGGTGTTCCACCTCCAGTTTCTCTGGATGAAGGAAAAAATCTCTGAAGAAATGAACAGAATAGAATTCTTTACTCTTTATCGGCCAAGTGCGATTGGACACCCACAAGGAATTTGTCTCCGGTGCATAAGCTCTCCGTGTGCAATACAAGCAACAAGTGATAAATCAAACGATCATAATCATAAAATGCAATCCCCATTAATCCTAAGATACAATACTCAGTGATGTGTCATAGGGTACTCAATAAGCAAACGACGTAAGTCATAATAGGATACTAAATTAAAAACAACATAAATCATAAAATACAAACAAGAAAGTTATAGTCATAAGAAGCTAAGGAAATAGGTTAATAGGAAAGATGAGAAGGACAGAAGGTAATACAGTCCTATGTGGTTTGACAAAAACAAAACAAAACTATAAAATAGTATTTATGCTGCAGCTTCTCTCCCGAGTAAAAAAGCACTCCCCCCCTTGCTTCTTTGTAGGAAGTGCCAGAGTTCTCACCAGGGAGAAGAAAAGCAAACTAAAAAATTAAAAATACACACACTAATTAAAGTAGCTCCAACTTAGGAGCTAAAGAAAGCACGTCCAAGAGCTGAGACTGTATTGTAAAACTGGAGACTGGTACCAGGGAGGCGTGTCTTCAGTTATTCAATACAGTCATAGAGCTAGAAGACTAGAGGTGACCCATCCTGGACTCCCCCGTCGATCAGAGCATTGAGTATACTCGCTTCTAACCCCTGACAACTACAGGTATATTTCCCCAAATACTAGTTTACCAGAAAGAGGAACACCACTATGGGAAACCTTTTCTAAATCTTTTTTGATGGTGTCAAGTTGGGAAGAATAAAGCTACTGAGGTCTTGGAGAGACTTACCGAAACCTGGCCGTTTTCACAGTAGGCTACGAAAGCACTGGGCCTCTCCAGGATTGTGTTTTTAGCGTCTTCCAAAGAAACTACATTTGAAGACCTAAAAAATAGTATTGTGGCCATTACTGCATGCTTCAAAGCGGCATTTTAAAATATCTATTTCAATTTACAAGGCTGTCTATCTAAACTACGTAACTCTGGGTGGCTGACAGAAAGGAAAAAGCTACACAAAACAAACAAAAAACAAGACCACAAGCAGCGGGAGATTACAGCAATTGGTCCTAAAATGCAATGTCACATGACCAGAATGTTTAATGACAGCAATTCCAATTGCCATCCTTAAGCAAGGACCACATGGGTCATTCAGTGAGCACCACTCGTGCCAACTTCCCCAAGGACTTTTGACTATGGGAAGCCGGCAGGGATGTCAGCAATTGTGATCACGTAACTGTGGCTCAGCTGCGACACTGTCAATATCAGCTGGGCACCTGGACCAGCTCCCAATAACTCCCCAGACACCACGCAATTTCCTCCAGTGCCCAAGGAGACAGGTGTGCCCCTAAACAGCAATATAGAGGAAGCATGTGCCTTGTTTATTTATATCCCGCCCTTATTGTTTTTACAAATAACTCGAGGCGGCAAACAGATCCAACACAACTTCCTCCTCCTATTTCCCCCCACAACAGCCCTGTGAGGTGAGCTGGGCTCCGAGAGGGAAACTAGCCTGAAGTCATTTGGCTGGTTTTCCTAGCTAAAGTGGGACTAGAACTCCCCGTCTCCTGGTGATTGGCCCAGTCACCCAGCCAGCTTTCATGGCTAAGGCGGGACTAGAACTCATTGCCTGTGGATGACGGCTCCTCCACGTCTGCCTCAGAGGCCTCAGAGGAGAACGAGAGCATTCCTGGTATTGCTGACCCTGAGCTGCCGGCTGAACGTGCCTCGGCTGGGGAGAGCTCGCAGGCCAATGAGGAAGAGGCGGAGGAGCTGCCGGCCTTGGTAGATGCTAGAGCGCGCAGGGCAGAGATCTGCCGGATTGATGGGGAAAAGGCCCCGTCCCTCTGAATGGGCTGCACCGGGTGGCGCTATTTAGCACGGCAGGCAGAGGGAGGCGTTGCTGGAAGCAACGTGTGTGGGTCGTGGTTTCTGGAACTCTGCAGCTCGTGGATTTAATTCAGTTGCGGAGAGCGTTTATGTTCGTGTTTGGAGCAGCCGGTGATCTGTCGGGTGGACTACTTGGCCATAGCCTGGACGGTTAGTCTGGAGCTTGTTTGTGGCTGGCTTCGATGAAAACAAACCCCCGAACTCCTGGCTTGGACTATTCCTCCGACTTCTCCTTGCAAGCCTTGAAACTCGGACCACCGGACGTGTTGGCAAACCTCAGTGGAGGCCCCGGACCTCGGAGGGGATTTTGAGCTGTTTGTTTGTGGAACCTACCCAGGCAAAACCTTTATTTCCAAGATTGTTTTGTTTTGCTTTTGGTTATCTACTTGGTCGCGAGCCAATTACTGTGCCAAGCTTGCAGCTGGGGCTTAGCTGAAAGCCTGACATAGGACTGTTTGGGGAACAGACCGAATAAAGCTCTCTACACCAACCCTGACGTGCGGGTGAGTGGGGGCAGAACACGGTCTCCTGGTGATTGGCCCAAAGTCACCTAGCAGGCTTTCAGATCTAAGAGGGACCTGAACTCACAATTCCTTGCTTTCTAGCCTGGTGCCTTAACCACTAGGCCAAACTGGCTTTCTTTTCTAAGTGATCTTTTTTTCCACGAGACTTGATCATTAGATCAGGAACCCAAACCGCAACCTTCCCGAGTACGAATGGAGCCGGTTGAAAAGAAGACACCTCCACCCACCCACTCCCCCGCGGAAATCTTGAGCCAAACTTCCTACCTGGCTTGGAGACGGACATAATGCTCATCATCCCAGACTTTGTCCAAGTTGTAAGACTCAAACTCTTTCTGGATGTCATTGGCCAGAACCTCGTCCCGTACACTGCCGGCTCCGTGGTTCTCAGAGGACACTTTCCTGTAAGAGAAGCAAAGGAATCAAAAGTCAGGAGTTCTATCAGTCCATCGTCTCCACACAAACTGTTAATGCCACTTTATAAAGTGATGGCGCCGTGATTACAATGCAGTACTGCAGGCGACTTCTACTGACTGCCGGCTGCCAGCAGTTCGATCCTGACTGGCTCAAGGTTGACTCAGCCTTCCGTCCTTCCGAGGTTGCTAAAATGAGGACCCAGATGGTTGGGGGCGAGAGGCTGACTCTGTAAACCGCTCAGAGAGAGGGCTGTAAAAGCACTGTGAAGCGGTATATAAGTCGAAGGGCTATTGCTGTTGCTAAAGACTTAGTAAGACCCCACTTGGAATATTGCATTCATTTTTGGTCACCACGATATAAAAAAATAAATAAATGCTGAGATCCTAGAAAGAGTGCAGAGAAGAGCAATAAAGAGGATTAGGGGACTGGAAGCTAAAATATATGAAGAACAATTGCGGGAATTGGGTTTGTCTAGTTGAATGAAAAGAAGGACTACGGGTGACATGATAGCAGTCTTCCAGTATTTGAGAGGCTGCCACAGAGAGGAGGGGAGGCCAAACTATTCTCCAAAGCACCTGAAGGCAGGAACGGAGCAAAAAGCAACGGATGGAAACTAATCAAGGAGAGAAGCAACCTAAAACTAAGGAGAAATTTCCTGAGTCAGAACAATTAATCACTGAACTTCAGAAGTTGTAGGTGCCCCATCACTGGATGTTTTTAAAAAGAGATTGGACAAACATTTGTCTGAAAATGTATAAGGTTGGACTAGACGACCTTCAAGGTCCCTTCCAACTCAGTGATTCTGCATCCAACGTAGCCAGACCTACAGCTGTCCACATGTTAAAACCTTCTTCGACATCAGAAGGGAAGGGACTATCAGGAAATCCTTACCGGATCATCTCTTGGAAGTTGGCCTTGGTTAGCCGATCGGCCAGTAATTTCTTCAGGTCTCCCCAATAAAGCACCGGATCGGATGGGGGATTGTTGGCTTCAGAGTATTCAGATGAATAGGATATCCCATCACTCGATGACACCGCGCCATTGCTACACTCTGCCACTGGTGGCATCCGGGCACGGAAACTTATGTAGCCAAACAAAAATCCTGCAAAAAGGTGAGCAGACGGAAGACGTCAGGATTTACTGGGTGAAGACGTTAACATCGAAAAGAACAGCACAATTCACACACAGCTGCAGTGTTGAAAAGATCCCAAGGCAACTGGACTTGCTTAGTTTTTGTCTTGGAAACCCTTTCGCTTCTTGTGAAGTTAGAAGTGAAAAAGCTTCTTGGGTGAGAAGGGAAACATTTTCAAGGAAAAAAAAACCCAAGGAAATCCAGTTGCCTTTTGGAAAAAGCAGTACCTTTGAGACAACCATGACCTGGATGACTGAGAATCTCCACAGATGTTGTTGAAAAAGATATATATTTTTTGTCTTAATATAAAATACAAATGAAAATAAAGGCAACGGAAGACAGGGAAAAAGGGGATAGCGTGAGGAAAAAAGAAATAAAAAGCAGCGACTTCCAACTTCTTTCAATGCAGTTCAGTTACTTAATAGAATTATACCCTCAACTTCTTCCTTAATATAAAAACAGTAAATGCTAGCCATTTCTGTAACGATAACCTACCTAATAACAACACAATTCTATTGATAATGCCATTTTTAAAAAGTTGGCACGGCAGTACAGGTAGTCCCCGACTATACGACCACAACTGACCCCCAACATTTCTGTTGCTAAGCGAGACCGTGCTTTTAAGTCAGTTTGGCCCAATTTTACAACGCATCTGGACACAGTTGTTAAGTGAATCACTGCAGTTAAGTTAGTAACACGGTTGTTGAGTGAATCTGGCTTCCCCACTGACTTTGCTCGCCAGAAAGTCGCAAGAGGGGATCACGTGACTTAAGGGTTTCCAGCAGCCAATCGCGCCTCTGCTCATCTTACCTATTAGGAAAAGGAGGGCCGCCCCGCCACACACACAGCACAGGTGCCGATGGTTCCTGGCTTTGACCTTCCTGGGGGTCAGATGGTCGATCATGCCGTTTTCCCCTGCTTCCTCTTCCTCGGCTGAGAGTTTCATTTCCACGCGGCTGCTGTCCCCGTCCGGCTGTCGGGCCAAACTGAAGCGAGTATAGGAGAGGGGCTCTGCTCCGAACTAGAGAGAGGAGATTCGATCGCACGAGAGTGAGAGGAAAAAAAAGTTGCCCTTTCTTGTACGAAAGGGTACAATCTCGCTTCCTGTTATGCAGGATGCGGCTCATAAACGCTATGTGCTTAGAGCTGGAAGGAACAGCTGACAAAATGGATGGATGAATGAATGGATGGATCTTTATAGGTTTCTGAGGTTTTGTGTTTGAGATGCTCCAGGGGGTTGTGCGATGTAGTGAGCTTTGTGTTTTTTGCTATTCTAATGGTGGTGGGTAAATCTTTTATGTCCTAAAGGTCATGTCCTGTTCTTGGAAAAATATAAATTCAGAAGGAGAGCACATCTTTCTCCTTCTGTCCTGGCCACTTTTTACAGAGGCACCGTTGAGAGCGTTTTAACAAACTGCATCCCTGTCTGGTTTGGTGGCAGCAGCGCCTGAGATAGAAAATCCCTACAGAGAGTGGTGAGGACAGCGGAGAAGATTATAGGAAGCTCGCTTCCCCTTATTCAGGATATTGCTTATAAGCGCTATGTGCTTAGAGCTCAAAGCATCGTTAGAGACCATACACACACACCCCTCATGGTCTGTTTCTGTTGCTCCCCTCTGGGAGGAGGTCTCAAAGTATTTATAGCAGAACTACTAGATTCTGTAACAGCTTTGGACCAGCTTTTAGGCCATCCGTCTGGTAAACTCGCAAGATTCGTTTTTCTCGTCATGTACATGTATATACCCAAACCAGACTGTGTTGTTTTCTGTGTCATAGAATATATGTGGGTATATGCATAATTTTGTATTTATTATTTATTTATTTTGTCATGTTTATGTAGTGTATGTTGGAGGTGGTGACCCTTTGAGAGCTGGATGCAACGAAATTTCATTTTAATGTATGCCGATTAGTGTACATTCAAAGTGACAATAAAGCTATCCTAAGTCTCTTTTTATTTTAATCCTAAGCAAGGTGGCCTGTTGGTTGACTCAGGTACAGGTGGTCCTCGACTTACGGCCAAAACAGAATCCAAAATTTACATTGTAAGCAAAAGAGTTGGGCCCCATTTTACGACCAGAGTTGTTACATGAATCACTGCAGTTGCTAAGCAAATCATACGGTCATTAAGAAAACGTAGCTTCCCCCATTGACTGTGCTGGTCAGCTGGAAAGGTTTAGAGTGATCACATGACCCCAGGGCACTGCACTGGTCATAAATACAGATAGTCCTTGACTTACAACAGTTCGCTTAGTGAGCAAAGTTACAATGGCATTGAAAAAAGTGACTTACGACCATTTTTCACACTTATGACCATTGCAGCATCCCCATGGTCACGTGATTTACATTCGGATGCTTGACAACTGACTCACATTTATGACGGTTGCAGTTTCCCAGGGTCATGTGATCCCCTTTTGCGACCTTCTGACGAGCAAAGTTAATGGGGAAGCCGGGTTCACTTAACAACCATGTACTAGTTTTAACAACTGCAGCAAGAAAAGTCATAAGATGGGACAAAACTCACCTAACAAATTTCTCACTTAGCAACATAAATTTTGGGCTCAATTGTGGTCGCAACTCGAGGACTACCTATAGAGGTCAGTGGCCAAGCGCCTGAATTTTGACCACGTGACCATGGGGATGCTGCAACCGTTGTCTGAAAAAACGGTCATAAGTCACTTTTTCCAGTGCTGTCGCAACTTCAGTCACTGAATGAATGGTTGTAAGTTAAGGACTACCTGTAGGCTTTTAATTCCACCAACCGCGATGGCAACAACCGAATATTCTGCAGTAGAACAAAATGCAGAAGTGAAGCCATTGGCTTCAAGAGTTAAGTTCTCAACACACTCTTTTTCTAGTGAAAGTGGAGGAGGGAGCTGAGCGCAATAGCTGCAATTTTATACACAGGAAACTTTGGCTGATGGCTGGTAAGAGTTGATGAAACTGGGCGGCATTTTAGTCACTAAAATTTTCCCAGCTATTCAAATCGAGAGGCCCTTCGGAAGGTGCACCCGTTGTCAGAGGTTTGACACACTGGTACATACACTCCCTAGAGAGATGCACCTGGCTCCCTCTTTCAGCATTTAAGATGCCGTTAATCACCTCTTCCCTCAAGATTCTAATCTTAAATTTTATACATAAATTGTGTCATTTGTTTGTATGTCGTAATGCATATTTTTTGTCTTCTTGAGTTTCTTGGCGATTAGCCCAAAGTCAACCAGATGGCTTTCGCGGGACTAGAACTCAATGTCTCTTGGTGACTGGCCCAAAGTCACTGGGCCGGCTTTCATGCCTAAGGTGGGACTAGAACTCTCCATCTCCTGGTGATTGACCCAAAGTCACCCAGCCAGCTTTCATGGCTAAGGCGGGACTAGAACTCGCTGTTTCCTAGTTTTTAGCCTGGTGTCTTCATCACTAGAACCAACCACTGGCTCTCTTTTATTTTCTCTCTCTATTGTGTTGCAGTCACAGGAGCTGAAACAGTTCTTTCTACACACATTTCAACAGCCCTGAAATGAAGCTAGCATTAAATCAGAGATTGCCTCATTGTTCTCCTTTCTGCCTGGAGCGCTTCTCAAGGGCTAGCTAATTACACTGTGGTCTGACATGCTCTCAGCTAGCTTCCTGTAGGAGTTAAAATCAGGCAGACCAGGTTTGCTGGTTAGCCAATAAACATTCAGCAATCTTAAGCAAGCCTTCTTAACAGCATGCCAATTGGCAAAGCGAACCAGGGCCACCTGCAATGGAAGGAGCTTCGTGATTGCAAGTGGTCCTTGAGTTACAACAGCAATTGGGTGTGGAATTTCCTTTGCTAATGTAGGCAAAATGTGTGACACCGTATCGTTGTTGTTAAGTGAGGACCGTGGATCATTAAGCGAGCACCTCCTTGTAACTCCCAGCCAGCTTCCAACAACCAAGTCAGTGAGGAAGACAACGGAAAGTTGCAGGTCTCAGGTGGTTGGCCAGCAGGCAGGTAAGTGGCTACTGACTTAGAATGACTGTCACTTTGAATGTACACTAATCGGCATATATTATATAAATGAAATTTCGTTGCATACAGCTCTCAAAGGTCTCCACCTCTAATATACACTACATAAACATGACAAGATAAATAAATAAATAACCAAATTATGCACATATATTATATGACACGGAGAAACAACACAGGTCTAGTTCAGGTGTATACATTTACACGGTGACAGAAACGAATCTTGCGAGTTTACCAGACGGCTGGCCTAGGGAATAAAGCTGTTCCAGAATCTGGTAAAAGTCCTGCTAGAAATACTTTGAAACCTCCTGCCAGAGGGGAGCGACAGAAACAGGCCGTGTGGGGGGTCTCTAACGATGCTTTCATCTCTAAGCACATAGCGCTTGTAAGCAGCAACCTGAATAACGGAAAGTGAGCTTCCTATAATCTTCTCCGCTGTCCTCACCACTCTCTGTAGGGACTCTTGAGGTATTGCAGCTGGGTGGGAGAGGGCTCAAGGTGAGCACAGGGGTCTGAGGAGAGGCAGCATGAGTACAGTTGGGTTTGGAGAGAGCTAATGCCAGATGAAAGAGGATGCATGGCTGGCTAGGCAGGTACGTTTGGGGAGGGCGTGTAAGTGGCTGGTGAATGCAGAGGGGCTGGAGAAGGGTGCATGGGGTGGGCTTCCCCAAGTGACTTGTGACCTTCCCTGTTGGGCTTCCCCACGGACTTTGCTTGTGGATCAGCAGGGAAGGTTGCAAATCACAAATGCATGATCATATGTGCTGCAACCATCGTAAGTGCCAGCCGCTTGCCAAGTGCCCAGATTGCGATCACATGATCCTGGAAGCGCTGAGACAGTCAGAACTTTGAGGACCAGTCATAACAGTCGCTGAACAAGGGGCGGCTAACCAAAGACTATCTGTCTACAGCAGTGGGTTGAAAACAGATGACGGATGGGGCTAAAGTGCCTAACGACAATGTTATTCTAATCTTACTCTGGCACATTCATTCTTATATACATAAACAGCCTTACCATGTTAAATATTGCTTTCCTGGCGTGATCCATAATTCCAGATTTCTTCAGCTACTTAACTGGTACCTAGAAGTCAGAAAACATAGTAACTTAGCAATGCTTCATTGGCATGAAAGCTAATTTACAAAGGTACAGCTATCGGGCCTCTAGAAATTATTACAATTTGTTTAATAATGCAATTGTATCTGATCGTTGTGAACCACCTTGTGTTGTACAAGTTTAATGTACAACTTGTACCTTAGATTACATTTAATGTAGTGTAAGTTTAATGTACAACTTGTACACTAGATTACATGAAGGCTAAAACATATAAAGAACGTTTGCAGGAATTGGGTATGTCTAATGAAAGGAAGAACTAGGGGTGACATGACAACAGTCTTCCAATATTTGAGGGGCTGCCACAAAGAAGAGGGAGTCAAGCTATTCTCCAAAGCACCAGAAGGCAGGACAAGAAGCAACGGATAGAAACTAACGAAGGAGAGAAGCAACCTAGAACTAAGGGGAAATTTCCTGACAGTGAGAACAATTAATCAGTGGAAGGACTTGTCTCTAGAAATTGTGGGTGCTGCAATACTGGAGGCTTTTAAGAAGGGACTGGACAACCATTTGTCTGAAATGATGTAGTGTCTCTTGCCTGACAAGGGGGTTGGACTAGAAGACCTCTAAGGTCCCTTCCAACTCTGTTATTTTGTTGAATGATATTAGAACACGGCATCTATTCCCCAGAGATTCACCAACCACACCCACTGCTTTTGCAGTTACTGTATTATCAATGAATAATACGGTTTCCAGGCATTAACTCATGTCCAGTATAGTAGTAAAGGCTTATTGACATTCTGCTAACAATAACCTGGCAACTGTCAGAAAGCAGAACACTTCCGCAGGCGGCGGCACCACCCTTCTCGATTCAAGACGTAGAATATAGGACCCAACCCCAGGGAATTAATCCAAACTTTAAGGGTGCAAACATGTTCTTGCATTTCATGACAGCAATGCAAACATGGGAAGCCAAGGCATGAGGCTTTTTAAGCGCCTCGTATAGCCGGGGTGACATTCAGCAAAATCTAATTTAGAAAATAGTTCTATTTGCATTCCCCATTGTAACCGTATGCAAATTTGGAAAGCCAACTTACTTCCCACAAACTGTGCTAAACAGGAAATATAACAAAATCAACATAAATGTAGATTTAGGACAAATTCTGGGGATTAAAAGATCTCATAAAAGCAGGATTAGCACTAGAAACAGAGCAGTGGAGAACAAGCACACATACACCTCCGTTTCCCATCTCATTTTTTTTTATTTTTTTTGCAGATACCAGCATTTCAAGGCATACTCAGACCATCACAAATTGCTTCTAAATTGCAATGATATCATCTCACGGTGTGCCTTAGACAAACACCAACCATTATGTCCCTTTGCTTCCCCTTCCCTTAACGCTTATTAGACAGTGATTTACAGTAAGTCCTTGACGAGCCGAGGTGGCGCAGTGGTTAGAGTGCAGTACTGCAGGCTACTTCAGCTGACTGTTCAGCAGTTCAGCGGTTCAAATCTCACCGGCTCAAGGTTGACTCAGCCTTCCATCCTTCTGAGGTGGGTAAAATGAGGACCCAGATTGTTGGGGGCAATATGCTGACTCTGTGAACCGCTTAGAGAGTGCTGTAAAGCACTGTAAAGCGGTATATAAGTCTAAGTGCTATTGCCTTACTAACACAATTGAGCCCCGGAATTCTGTTGCTAAGCAAGGCAGTTGTTAAGCGAGTTCTGCCCCGTTTTATGACTTTTCTTGCCAGAGTTGTGAGTTGGAGGATTGCAGGGTTTCACCTCACACTGCAATTCTTAACGTTAGTGATGGGGTTGTGCAGTGAATCCGGCTTCCCCATTGAATTTGCTTGTCAGAAGGTCGCAAAGGGGGATCACGTGACACCAGGACACTGCAACCGTCTTAAGTATGAGCCAGGTGCCAAGTGTCTGAATTCTGATCACGTGACCACGGGGATGATGCAATGGTGCGAAAAACGGTCATAAGTCACCTTTGTCAGCGCTGCTGTAACTTCAGTCACTAAATGAACTGCTGTTAAGGACTACCTGTACTAAAATACTAAAGTCCATCTGACTGTGGTATGGAAGCTACCGAAGTGTTGTCTTACTTGACTTAACTTGCTTTGTTTTTGAGAATTGGTTTTATCACAAGCTGCTTTGAATACAGTCCTCTACAAGGGGGGGGGGAGTCTGAACCAGCCCTTGTTTGAGGGGTTGGTGGAACTGCCTGGCTTTCCCACCCAAGGACGACCTGCGTTATTGTCATTATTATTATAACTCCCCCCTGCTTTTTTATATGTAACTCAGCAGAAGGGTAACAAATGTTTGAGTTAGCAACGTATATTTGGGGCTCAATTGTGGTCGTAACTCGAGGTCTCCCTGTATTGTTTCCAGCTGGCCTGCCTACATTTTAAATGAAGGTTTGACTTTCAGCCAGTTCTGCATAAGGTACACCAAGTGCTGCCTTTTATAGCAGCTGATGAGGTCGATTGTCTCCTGCACCAAATTGTCCCACTTAAATTCCCCCAAAGCTCCTATTTCAGACCCTTATTTTTCCCCCCCAAACTTGTATACTTCCTTGGATTTTGGTACACAGGCAAACCCTGAAAAGGAAGCTACAACTACACCTAGTCCTTGACTTACAACAGTTCATTTAGTGACCAAAGTTACAACGGCACTGAAAAAAGTGACTTGACTTCACACTTACGACCGTTGCAGCATCCCTGTGGTCACATGATCAAAATTTGGATGCTGGCTCGTATTTATGACGGTTGCAGTGTCCCGGGGTCACGTGATCCCCTTTTGCGACCTTCTGACAAGCAATGGGGAAGCCGGATTCACTTAACAAACCCGTTACTAACTTAACATTTGCCTTGTTTCACTTAACAGTGGCAGGAAGGGTCGTAAAATGGGGCAAAATTGACTTAACAATTGTTTCACTTAGCAACAAGCTTTGGGCTCAAATGTAAGGTTTACGTCACTTCCATGCTTTGTTCTTTAAAAAAAAAAAAAAACCCTCCAAAAAGGTATTTAAACATTTGCATATTTAGAATCAATGTAATGAGAGCACTTTTACAGCTAAGCCACTCTCAAGTTGCAGGCAACGATAGAAATCTTAATTCTTGGCAAAAGCTGGGTGCCTGCACATGTTCTGGCTAGAACAGATTAACCGTTTCACGGAAAACTGGATGTTTTCTGGCTAGTTTGGACTGCTATGCATGAGATATGAAGCAAATCAGACCCCACCTTTTCAGGAGAAGATATGAAGAAATAGGCCACTGCAAATTTGAACAGAGGGGCAACGTAGTACTTCATAGTATAAAAATTGAATAAATGGAACATACAGTCTCTTTTGTAACAAGCCTTTCAGATTTATCTTTACTTACTAGAACATATTTAAAAGCTTCATACTTTTTATATGGTCTTGCCTAATTATCTGAACAAGTAACGAATGTAAAATTACTGCTTTCTGAGGAAGCAGCAAACTGCATCTTTCTATTTCCCTTCCAGATTAGCTAAAATAAGCAGCTCTAATTTGCATTTATACAAATAAGACAAAAGCATTCATGGACCAGTGTGAGAAATTATCTTTGATAATGGCTAATTTTTGCATACCAATCACCCGTGCAGAAAGGAACTCATTACTACTTGAACACAGCAAACTCCTTATATTTAGAAAGTCACTGTGTCTGATAGCAAGATATACTAAATATTCAGGTTGATGAACAGGTTCAGCTGACATCTATTCACATTTTCTAAATTCAAACACTAAACTGCTAATCTCCTAACAAAATTATTTCCACTTCTTCAAAAACAAATGTATTTATACATGCAGGGCTTCCTAATATTGTACTAATTTGCCAAGTTGTTCTTTGTATAAGTTTTAAAAAATGCAAAAAAAATTAAGTATTTGACTGCATTTGTGGCATATAGAACTGTTAAAATAAAAAGCACATTATGTAGATAAAACTTTACTATTGTATTAGACCCAAGAAAGCATACTTGATAGCATGTTTAAACATATATTTGTAGTGTGTATGTGTGTGTGTATAGCATTTACTTCCTCCATAGGTTTTAAAGTAATTTTACCAGTTGATAATATTTAAAGATAAATTTCCTAAAGGAGAGCTCTTACAATGCCCATGTCTGCAACTTCACAAAATTTAGGTTGACACTAAATTCTATTTTCCATCCAAGTGTTATCAGGTGTACTATAAAGGGATGCATATAAGAAAAAATAGCTTCTCCCATATGTAGCGCTAGTCTTAGGAAAATTAAGGTTATGGTGGACAATTCAAGTGCTGACTCAGGAGGAAAAGGCAAGCAACATGATGGAAAGAATGAGGAAAGGAATAAAACTAAAATTGCTATTTACACTTTACTATATTTATAAGCATAATTATTAAGAGATTGGGCAAATCCCCTCAAGCAAGTCCCTTATGAAGAAAAGGAGAGAACACGGAAGGGGGGAGTCATTCATAGTTTTAAACATTATTTTGTTTTCTTCTACAAGGAAATACACATAGGCGTAGCAAGAAACAGTTCCTAAAATATTATAAACCAAGAACAAAGCCCTTCATTCTGATTAGAAGCAAACTAATCTTTAAAAACATTCTAACATTAAAGAGAGAGGGTGGGCACAGAATACTAAAGATGTAGTTTCCTTAGGTTAGCTTTATAGCTTTAGTTTTAAAATTAGTTTTTTATAACGCAATCTACTCTGATATAAATTATTTAATTTTATAATAAACTTGATAATTATGTCAGTTTTTTATAATGTAAACTGATATAAATTAGTTCATTTTATAATTAACATAATTATAAGTCAGCTTTTATATAATTCAATTAAATGTGGTTTAGATTTTTATCCTCTTTATTTTTATAAATAACTCAAGGCTGAAAACATCTCTAATATGCCTGTTCCCCCACAAAACAACCCAGCGAGGTAGTTTGGATTGAGACAGAGGGACTGGCCCAAAGTCACTTAACCAGCTTTCACGCCTAAGGCTGGATTAGAATTCGCCTTGGGGGGGGGGGGGACAATGAAAGTGGCTCTCAAACTCATTTAAAGTTGCTAAATCGTGGCTTAGAAACCCAACAATGTTTATTTATTCAGTAAAACCATCAACCAGGGCTGGAATTCATTTGCAGCAACCACCAAAGTCTAGTGCTCATCGAGAACTACACAGCTTCCTGCTTTCAGACATTAAAAGCAATTCCAATATTTAACAACTCCTGGCCAGCAGTAGCAAGCATCCCCTGGCTTAAGTTTAAAGGGGAGCCCTTTAACCCGGTTTCCAAGGATGGGCTGTCAAGGATCCGGAGTCTAATTTCTGCAACATCAGAGGACAAAGAGGTCACTTGCAAGCTACCAGCCATTATGGCCGGGAGAGGAAATTTTAACTTTAAAGCACCTTAAGCCATTGGAGGAAACCGACTCAAGAAGGAACTGAATCCGTAATGTCACAGAAACAAGAAAAGCAAGGCAGGCTCCCATTAAAAAAAAAAACTGTTACTTTCCTAGGGTGGTGGCCAAGATAGGTGCAAAAAGCATCATTCTGGACACCTCCATACTATATTAATGCTTTATGCCAAGGCTATCCAACCTTGGCCACTGTTAAGACCTGGGGACTCCAACTCCCAGAATTCCCCAGCCAGCATAGCTGGCTGGGGAATTCTGGGAGTTGGAGTCCCCAGGTCTTAACAGTGGCCAAGGTTGGACCTTCTTGCCTTATGCTATTGCAAGCCGCCCAGAGCCCCTTTGCACAGCATATCAATATAAATTAGGCGCTTATAATACACATTTAGGTGCTTATTCCACGCGGGGGGAGGGGGTCTCGCCCGTGCATGGACAGAAGCGGCAACCGGGAGCACCCGGGCTCACCCTCCTCCTCCTCCTCCTCGGTGAGGGCGCGGCTGGGCCACGTGCTCCGAGGCACGTGGCGGCTAGCCAAGCGCTCCACGCGAGTCCCCCCACCACGCCCACGCGAGGCCTGTCCTGGGGCAAGGGCTGCTTGGAGAGAGACCCGCTCCCCTCCTTCCCGGCGTCCAAAATGGCCTCGCCAAGAGCACATGGTGCAGGCCGCAGCAGCAGCCGGGTCTTTGCAGCGGCTGTCCTTCCTTTCTCTCCGTCCCTCTCCCGGGCAAAGCTTCCCACCCGTCCAGGCAGGTCCCGCAGCCAAAAGGGGAGCATGCAATGCAAACGCGCATGGTTGCATTCCTACGTGCATGCATGCAAAAAAAAAGCCCCCCCCTTCTATTCTGCCCCCCCGCGCGCGGTGGTTCACCTTCCCCGGCCGGTTCTCCCCCGCGAAGGGCAGCTCGCTTGCTAGTTCACCCGCAGGCCCCGCCCTTACCCGCAGGCCCCGCCCTTGCGTAACCTCACCCGTAAGCGAGAGGCGCAACGTCCTCTTCGCTCTCTTTCCCTCCACTGCACGCGGTCCTCTCCACGGCGCGCATCTATATAAGCGGAGGCGACGGCCAATCAGAGCGCCGCCGTTCGCCGCTCGCGCCAACCGCCCGTCGCTGATTGGCGACAGCCTCCGCGCCCCCTTCTCCTCCCAATCCCGCCCCCTCCCGGCAGGTTCCATGGAGGGCGGGACTGCTAGGATTGGCAGCCGGCCGACCTATCGGTCACCCTTGCCGGCTCCGCATTTCGCCGCTTGCGCCCCCTTCTCCAACACCCCTCCCCGGCAAATTCCATGCAGGGGGCGGGACTATTAGGATTAACAGCCTGCCGACCTATCGTTCGCCCTTGCCGGCGGGCGATGGGAGTGGTAGTACGAGTCCTTTAGCCATCCTTGGGAAGGGGAGGATTAGATCTAACCCTCATGTTCAGCAATATGAGAAATGGGTACACGTGGGTCACGGGCACGGCTCCAGCGTGTCTGAGGTGGGAGGGAACCAGATGAGGCGGGAAACGCCGAGATAGAAATCACCTCAGGCCCAAAGAGGCTCCTTCACGAGAAAGGACGCCTTCGTCTCGATTGGCATTGCCGTCGGCCAATCAGGAGGCGGGAGAAGGCCTTTGACGGTTGGAGAGGGGGCGGAGCAAAGCGAAAAGGCGGGAAATAATCCCAGGCGGGATGGAAATCATTCAGTATGTCGATATAGCAATTCTTAGTTTGAAAAAAAGCGCTTTCATAGAAGCAGAAATGAAATGCTTCACCAGCTGCAAAAACCAAACGTGCATCACAAAGCAGCTCATTAATTACAAGCTGGGAGGGACACACAAACATAGGAATGAGCTGCAATTAATTAAAGATCCAATGATTAAACATCCCTGATTGCAAAAGACCCATTGTGTCTCTAATGGCTGCCTTCGATTTAATCCCAACTGGATTAGAAATTGGAAAATTTCCAGCCAGTTGGAGCCCATGGGAAGTACAACAGTTATTGCAATTTTAAGATGAGTTGACTTCCATTCCCAGAATTCCTCAGCCAGTTATAAGCTACTTCAATTTTCTTTTGCAAGAATTTCCACAGAAGGTGATCACAAGATGTTCTTAACCGAATTATTTTCTATTTTCAAATTATCATCTTGTTTGTTTTTCCCGTGATTTCCCCATTTTATATCCAACCGCAGGAAGTAAAAGTGCAATATGATTTCAAAACAGAATAAAGCAATGCTTCCATGCCTATTGAACGCTAGTCCATGGTTTTAAACCATGGTTTGATTCACTTTACAACGTATTACTAGCTTAACAACTGCAGTGATTCACTTAACAAATATGGCAAGAAAGGTTGTAACATGGAGCAAAACTCACTTAACCAAGGTCTCACTTAGCAACAGAAATTTTGGCTTCAAATGCAGTTGTACGTTGAAGACTACCTGTGTTGTTATAACTTTCTCCTGCTTTTTTGTATGTAGCTCAACATAGGGATAACTGAATATATCATCATTTAATTCCAGGTAGTCCTCAACGTACAACCATTTTGTTTAGTGACCATCCAATGTTACAATGAAAAAAGTGACAACCAGTCCTCGCACATATGATTATTGCAACATTCCCCATGGTCATGTAATCAAAATGTGCATGCATGACCATAGTCATGTATTATTTGCAATGCCCAGGGTTGCCTGATTAGTGACTTCCTAACTGGCTTCTGACAAGCAAAATCAACGGATTTGTTTAACCTTTCTGTGATCGGTTAACAACCTTGCAAAAAAAAAAAAAAGTTGTAAAACAGGGCGCGACTGACTTAACAGCCACCTTGCTTAGCAATGGAAAATCTAGTTCCAATTGCGGTTGCAAGTCGAGGACTTTCTGTATTACGCCACAAACTGTAATTTTATTATTGTAGAAGAGACTGTGTGTGTGTATATATATATATATGCATGTGTGTGGGTGCCTTGAATTAGCACAAATAAATGTTTGACGCAATTTTGAACCGTGGTGCATTGTTGCAAAGGCCTCACAGAGCCTTGGAGGCACCCTGTGTCTTAACAACTTAACAACTGCAACAGGAAGAGCAGGGATTGTAGTCGTTAAGCCAGGCAAATCACAGGGGCTTAACCATTCCCACGACTTTCAATCGTAATGGGCATGTCCATCACAGCTATAGCTTGAGAAGTACCGTATCTCTAAACCAGGAATGTCAAACCTTAGCAATTTTAAGACACGTGGACTTCAACTCCCAGAATTCCCCAGCCAGCATGCTTTAAGATGGGTGGACTTCAACTCCCAGAATTCCCCAGCCAGCATGTTTTAAGATGGGTGGACTTCAACTCCCAGAATTCCCCAGCCAGCATGTTTTAAGATGGGTGGACTTCAACTCCCAGAATTCCCTAGCCAGCATGCTTTAAGAGGGATGGACTTCCACTCCCAGAATTCTCCAGCCAGCCTGCTTTAAGATGGGTAGACTCCACAAAATCTTAAAATTTCCAAAGTTGGAACACCCCTGTTCTAAACACCCCAAACCTGAAGGCCCAATTATCAGAGGACCAGAACATGATCCCCCAGAAATTGGCAGAAATTTCTCCGGGTCAAGGAGAAACCACTTTAGGGGGGGCAGAAAAACATCCCCCAGACATCAAAACAAGCTCTTGGCAAGGCGGATGTGAAGGTCTAGCAATTCAGGCGCCCCAAGGTTGCAAACCAGCGCCTGCTTTTCCAATCTTTGTTTGTACGAAGCAACCAAATATTTGGGCCCAGCCCTCCCATTGAAAATTTACTCAGAAACACTGAGGGTCACGAACAGCTCTGGCGCCTGCTGTTTACCAGAAAATAGACATCTACGTGCCGACCGGAGCGGTGTGCAATATTAGGATTAAAAACGGACAAAGGTATCTCTCGGATCCAAGTATTGCACAGCTCTGTTTGGGTTCAGGCAGCTCATATAAAACCAGGTCAATCATAAACTTAATTCCTGCCTTCGTCTTTCTCACATGCTCGGTTGGCTTTCGGCTAGATTATTATTATTATTATTATTATTTTTCCTGGTTTAGCACGTGGTGCTAAATAAACTCAGCCTGAATTATATGTTTCTCAGGGGGAACCCCAAAAACTAATTCCTTAGGATAAATGGGTGGTGTGAACTGCGCAGTTGCAGTCCACCCATATTAAAGTTGCCAAGGTCGAGAAACGCAAGGCTTTCTCAGCAGGATCAGGCCTTTAAAACTCTCGCAGGTGCCTTTATTCCACAAGCAGGAACTGAAACGTGCTAACAATTAAAACTCAATTTAAGAGAAGTGAAAGAGGAAGGACAGACCGCAATAATGGTGTGAGGAAAAAATCCCTATCTGTCAAGGGTAATTAGTCATGTGCAGATGAAAAAGAGAACCTTCCAGACTAAATAAATTAATTAATTGGGAATAATTTCCCCCTTTTAATTGCCAAGAAAATTGCCGGGGCTTTTCCTGATGATGCAAAGGTGAGTCTGATGATCACTTGAGACCACCCAGTATTTTTGCACAGTAAAAAAAAACAAAAAAATAAAATAAAACCAGCTGCTTTTCTGCTCACTGCAAAGAAACTGTAAACAATAGTTAAAGTATTAATCGGAGCCCAGGAAAATCTCTGCTTAATTGCTCTACTGATTAAGTTGGAGCTTTGTTATTTTTCTCTTTTTTTCTCACTCTTTCCCCCACCTTAATTAAAAAAAAAACTTCTTAGTATAACAGCCATCGGGAGGGAGGTTGTCCTCGACTTATGACCACAATTGAGCCCAAAATGTAGGGTGCTCAGTGAGAAATTTGGTAAGTGACTTTTTTGTCCCATTTTACGACTTTTCTTGCCACCGTTGTTAAGTGAATCACTGCTGTCATTAAATTAGGAACATGGCTATTAAGTGAATCTGGCTTCCCCATTGACTGTGCTTGTCAGAAGGTCACAAAAGGGGATCACGTGACCCCGGGACACCGCAACCGTCATAAGTATGAGTCAGTTGCCAAGTATCCGATTGTAAATCGCGTGATCATGGGGATGCTGCAATGGTCGTAAGTGTGAAAAATGGTCGTAAGTCCCTTTTTTCAGTGCCGTTGTAACTTCGAACGGTCACTAAGCGAACTGCTGTAAATCGAGGACTACCTGTAGTCAGCACCTTCCGAATTCAGACCAACATTTCCATTGCTAAGCAAAGAGGTCAGTGAGTTGTGTCTCACTTTGGGACCTTTATTGACAAGGTTGGTAAGTGAATCCCTGCAGTTGTTAAATGAATCATGCAGTCATTAAACAAATCTGGCTTCCCCGTTGACTTTGATTGTCAGAAGGCTGCAAAAGGCGATCACATGACCCCGGGACAGTGCAACCGTCATAAGTACATGCCAGTTTCCAAGCATCCAAATTTTGATCACGTGACCATGGGGATGCTACAATGGTCATTAAGTATGGAAAACAGGTCGTAAGTCACTTTTTCATGCCTTTATAATTTTGAATGCAAACTTCGGGCAAGCAAAATCAGTGAGGAAGCCAGCTTCACTTAACATTTACCTTAACTGTTAGTAACACTTAACTGTTACCAGGGGTGGGTTCCAACTTACCTCGCTGCCGGTTCACTCCCTCCTGCGTTGCGTGGGCGCACCTCGCGCGCGCGTGCATGCGCAGTAACAAAAAATTAAAAAAAAAATTAAATAAAATTACAAAAAGCCAAAAAAAAGATGGCGACACATGCACAGTGCCGGAAGTCGGCTTCTGCGCATGCTCAGAAGGAAAAAATAAATTAAATAAAATTTCAAAAAATTTTTTTTTTAAAAAAAGATAGCGGCCCCCACGGACCAGCACTGACTGATCCGGTTCAGTGACGTCATCGTGACATCACCAGCGGGCCGCTACCGGTTCGGGAGAACCAGTCCGAACCGGGAGGAACCCACCCCTGACTGTTACTAACTTAATAAATGCAGTGCTTCACTTTTACAGCTGCTGCAAGGAAGGCCATAAAATGGGGCAAAACTCTTTTAACAACTTTCTCGCTTAGCCTGGACATTTTAGGCTCCACCGTGCTGACAAAAGATCGAGGAAAATACAGGTAGTCCTCAAGTTACAACCACAATGGAGCCCAAAATTTATGTTGCTAAGTTAGACAGTTGTTTAGTGAGCTTTGCCCCCTTTTACAACCTTTCCTGCCACAGTTGCTAAGTGAATCACTGCCATTGTTAAAGTTAGCCATATGGTTGTTATGTGAATCTGGCTTCCGCCTATGGACTTTGTTCGTCGGAAGTTCACAAAAGCAGATCACATGACCCCGGGACACTGCGACCGTCATAAATACGAACCAGTTGCCAAGAGTCTGAATTTTGATTACATGACCCTGATTGTAAGGGTAAAAACAAACGGACATGTCGCTTTCTCTATCCATGGCCATTGTAACTTTTGAATGAAGTGTTGTAAGTCGAAGAATTGAGAATAGAATAGAGCTAGAAGGGACCTCCGAGGTCTTCTAGTCCAGCTCCCTGCTCAGCACTAAGATAGTAATGTTGGAAGAAAATGTCCATCTGGTTCAGTTCCAAGCTGGGAGAAAAACACTGGAAACATGGAGGCTGATTAGAAAGATGGTTTAATGATGAAGCAGAACCACCAAGCACATGGTTCTCTGGTGCAGCTGAACACATGGAGTTGAGAATGAGGGGTTTTTATACCTTCTCTTAGGCTTTGAACTTGAGCTTCCTGTTCCTGTGCAAGAACATGTCTTCTATTGGCTGTTGTCAGACTCCCATGGGCCATGTAGGGGTCACGTTTGTCTGAGCTAAGTTTGGTTGAAGTTTGGCTGATGCAACATCCTTAGGAGATTGTGCAATGGGGTGAGCTCTGCTGCTAGTGAGTTAATCCTATTATGTCCTGGAGGGTCATGTCTTAATCCCATCACCCTGGAGCTGAAGATCTTTTATCTTGTAGATAGGCTGGCCCAGTCCTGCTGGGGCTATTAAGAAAGGTGGGGGCTGCTTTCCAAGAGCATGCTTCTCCTTTAGGGAAATATAATATTCTGCCTTTTTAATATTTCCCAAAATATTTCATTCTTCTAAGAGACGGGGGTCTTCCCTCAGTAAGAAGACTATCTCTGTTTACAGATCTGGGCTCATTCGGGCATGTTTTTATTTAATTAGTTAATTAAATTCATTCATTTCTCCTGCAGAGAAGCTGGACTTCCGAGTCTTGAGAACATGAATTGTTCTCTGATGGGAACTAATCTGCTTTGCAGCCACGTGCTAAATTTTCCAGATCACTCTTTGCAAGCGGTCCAGCATTTAACAAAAATGATTAGTGGACTGGAGGCTAAAACATAAGAAGAACGGTTGCAGGAATTGGGTATGTCTAGTTTAATGAAAAGAAGGACTAGGGGAGACATGATAGCGGTCTTCCAATATCTCAGGGGTTGCCACAGAGAAGAGGGAGTCAAGCTATTCTCCAAAGCTCCTGAGGGCAGGACAAGAAGCAATGGATGGAAATTAACCAAGGAGAGAAGCAACCTAGAACCAAGGAGAAATTTCCTGACTGTTAGAACAATTAATCAGTGGAACAACCTGCCTCCAGAAGTTGTAAATGCTCCAACACTGGAAGTTTTTAAGAAGAGATTGGATAACCATTTGTCTGAAATGGTGTAGGGTTTCCTGCCTAAGCAGGGGGTTGGACTAGAAGACCTCCAAGGTCCCTTCCAACTCTGTTATTCTATTAAACTTTCCACTGAGACCTTTAGGCTGATTTATTAAGAAATAAACCCGGGACCAAAAAAAAAACACCTTACAAATACTTCAAATGTTAACCATTATATCTTAATCCGCATACAATAGATTGAATAGAAGAACATTCCCGCTTTTATGACCCCTAAATAATGTCTCAAAAACCAGTTCTTTGGCTTTTCCGATCCTCTCAGTATTTGCCGATGGTGGAATCAATTATTGAAATAAAAGAAGAGAAAAGGTTAAAATTGCATCTTATCCCAGGTAGCCCTGGGAGGTTGCAGAGAAGTCAAAATAGTCTCCAAAAACCAAATCATTGTTTATAACAGCGGTGCCCAACCTTGGCAACTTTAAAGATTGGTGGACCAACTCCCAGAATTCCCTTGCAATGAGTGAGAGCAGAATTTCCGTTGCTAAGCAAGACAATTCTTAAGTGAGTCGTGCCTGATTTTACAGGTAGTCCTCGACTTACGACCAAAATTGAGCCCAAAATTTCCCTTGTTAAGCGAAACATTTGTTAAGCGAACTTTGTCCCGTTTTACGACCTTCCTTGTCAGAGTTGTTAAGTGCATCACTGCAGCTGTTAAGTTAATAACATGGTTGTTAAGTGAATCTGGCTTCCCCATTGAGTTTGCTCATTAGAAGGTCACGAAAGGGGATCATGTGACCCTGGGACATTGCAACCGTCATAAATATGAGTCAGATGCCAAGCGTCTGAATTTTGATCATGCTGCAACGGTCGTAAGTGTGATAAACGGTCAAAAGTCCCTTTTTCCCAGTGCCGTTGTAACTTTGAACGGTCACTTAGCGAACATAGGTCGAAGGCTGTTTGTATTGTGCAAGCAAAACACACATGCCACAGTAGCACAATGCTGTTTTCCACAATCAGGTGTGTTGTGTTCCGACTTAACAAGCAGGTATTTGCATACCCGCCGCTGATTGGGTTAAATCAGTGGCGGGGAGTTTGAAGCATTGTCACTGGCCAAGCTGGCTGCGGGGAGCTCCATAAAGGCGGCTTCCCTGCCGCCAGCCGCCAGTCTGCTGTAGTTAGTGCTAGCCGTTATTAAAGTGCTGAACGGGTCTTTTCGTCTTGGCTGTTATTCCCGCGCCTATCTAACACTGGCGACGAAGGCAGTGGGAGAGGACGACTGAACAAAGGCACCTCGTGGCATCCATCGGCCATCTTAGCAAGTTCCGACCTGCACCGGACAAACAACAGGATGGCACAACAGCACTCTCCAGCACCAGCCTTCTTCAATCCACAAACAGAAGAATGGCGCACATATATGTCCAGATTTCGCATGTTTTTGGAAGCGAACAATGTTCAAGACTTGCCGGACAACAGGAAGAGAGCTCTTTTCCGCACAGACTGCGGACCCAAAACCTACAAACTAGCCGAG
>QLTV01001117.1:586407-603874 GCA_003457575.1 Thermophis baileyi
GGAAAGGAGGGACAAATAAAATAAACCATCCCACACACACACACACCCCGCACCTGTGTTCTCGGCACAAATGCATTATTGGAGCTTTTAAGCGCTCAGATCAATCGGATCTCGGGGGCCCTCAAAGATTGGACAGTTTATAATCCTGGAACATGTTACGGTGCAACAGAAAGGCCTGGTGCATTAGAAAGAAAGGGAAGAGGACTTCTGAGCATTGGCAGAGTTTCCCAGCAGGGAAAACCCAGGAAAAAAGTATCCATGGAATGAGAAATCTCAAAAGCTGGCTTTGAAATCCAGGACAGCTATTCTTAGCACATGGTTAGAACTGCCATGGCTTAACCCTGTTTTAATCATGGTTTATTGAACAAATCACAATTGGTTGGCTGTCTCCAACATGCTAAGCCATAAGCCTTGGTTTGCAAAGGTCCTGCCGAAAATTAAATAAACCGTGTTGTATTAGCATTGGAAAAGATCTTTAAGCAGAAAATAAGAAACACACAATCTAAAAGTACAAGAGTCTTCTTGAGAGCCAATATATATAAAGACTTTTCGCTTCGCATCCAAGAAGCTTCTTCAGTTCTGACTGAATGGTGGAGGATGGAAGGATAAAGTGGTATTAGCACTTCACGTGATCTTGATTCTGTCCCTCTGTTGATGCAGCCTAGAACTGTGTTGGCTGTTTTGGCAGCTGCCGCACACGGCTGGCTCCTATCCCTGAGGTGCTTTTTCAAAAGGCAACGAGACTATTTTTTCCTTGAAGACTTTTCGCTTCTCATCCAAGAAGCTTCTTCAGTTCTGACTGAATGGTGGAGGATGGAAGGATAAAGTGGTATTAGCACTTCACGTGATCTTGATTCTGTCCCTCTGTTGATGCAGCCCACGAAGCTTCTTCAGTTCTGACTGAATGGTGGAGGATGGAAGGATAAAGTGGTATTAGCACTTCACGTGATCTTGATTCTGTCCCTCTGTTGATGCAGCCTAGAACTGTGTTGGCTGTTTTGGCGGCTGCCGCACACGGCTGGCTCCTATTTAAACGGTCGTCCCCTCGGACTCCAAGATCCCTCTCCCAGTTGCTGCTGTTGAGCAAGGTGCCCCCTATACTGTAGCTGTGCATTTGGGCTTTTCTTGCCTAAATGCAAGAAAACACGCGTATCCCCCACCCCACTCTGGAAAGGGGCACCAACATTTTGCACTCACGTGTGACTGAGCTTTGCAGGGCAGGGAACGTTCAAATACTTTGAAACAAGCTGCCTTCGGTCTGGTGCGGAACAACAACAATACCCATCATCCTCAACCAACGTGCTGGTTACAGAGGACAATTCACAATCAGAGATTTCTTTCTTTTTTTTTTTTTTAAAAAAAAAAATCAAGATGATGCAATCGAGGCCTTGCCTGTTTTTTTACCCACATCATTCATATAGATATATAGATATATTTAAAGAGCTGGCCACCATCTTGACTTTTTTGACTTCAACCCCCTGGCCAACGTGGGGACAAGAGAGGCTAAAAAAAAAAAGGAGGAAGGGTGCCGGGCCAAGGATACGTGCAGATCTTCTCCACGCCGAAGGGCTGCTGGGAGTTGAGGGCCAGGTAGGTGAAGCAGGCCAGGAGCACCGCCAGGTCGTAGCTGGTCAGGAAGAAGACGAAGAGCAGGAAGAAACGGAAGTTGTGACAGCCGATGCAGTTGTTCACCCACAGGCAGTGATGGTCGAATTCCTGCGCCGGCACCAAGAAAGAGATGGGGTGGGTGAGAAAATTGACATGGGGGGTCTTATAGGGAAAGGGAGCAGGGCCATAGGGCCCTCTCCCGCTGCATTCACACAACGTACTAAGAGCCAGTTCGGTTTAGTGGTTAAGGCATCAGGCTGGAAAGTGAGAGACAGTGAGTTCTAGTTCCATGTTAGACATGAAAGCCAGACGGGTGACTTTGGGCCAATCACCAGGAGACGATGAGTTCTAGCCCCACCTTAGGCATAAAAGCCAGCTGGGTGACTTTTGGGGCCAATCACCAGGAGACGGTGAGTTCCAGTTCCATCGTAAGCATGGAAGCTGGGTGAGTGTTGTGGCCCACCAGCGGCCAGCGGAGCTGGCGGCAGACTCGGACAGTGAGGAGGTTGGGGAGGAACATGGGCCAGTCCTGGAGTCTGGGGAAGGCTCTGATGAGTGCTCTGCATCGGAGGCAGAGATGGGGCCAGGGCCATCCGACAGTTATCAGCCCACCTTCGGAGTCGGAGATAAGTGGGGCAGAAGAACAGCTGGAGCCTGTTCCCGAGATGCGCATGCACAGAGCTGTCAGGAGAAGGGAACAATTAAGGAACAGGGGTCAACTCAGGAGTAAAGGCACAAGGGGACGCTGAATGGCCCCTCCCATAGGGAATAAATAGGGAGTGGTGTTTGCAGGAGACAATTAGTTCGTTTATTAGTGTGAATATTTGCTTATCTGAGTTCGTGCCTCACAGAGACTCCTTGCCAAGTATTTCCTTGTACAGCTTTGCGCCTGGAAGCTATCAGCCTGGCAGCTATCCAAGGACTGATAAGGTTGGTGGTTGCAATTCACCCTTGAAAAACTGTTTGCCGGGACTTTGCTGGATGTGAATGCGAGGAATTCACATTAGCCAAATAAAAAGGGGTTGTTTTTCGGGACAAGGAATCTGTTTCGTGATTTGGTGAAGCCCAGGTTAGAACAGTGGGTGGCTACCTGCAGGAGGTCACTGCAGGTGGTAGATCTTAGCTAGCAGCTTCAGACTTAAGACCACCAGGAAATGCATTAGAGGGAGTCCTTGACTTACAACCATAATATAGCCTGGCCATCATGGTTGTAGATTGTGACACTTGTAAAGCGAGTCACCCACATTTCCGACTTGATTTTCTAACCTGTTTTTAACCTGTTTTTTTTTTTTTTTGCAGTGGTGGTTGAGCAAATGTTGCGGTCGTAAAGTGAACACTGCGAACCGATTGTTTTATTATGGGTTGGTTTTGCCAAAGAACGGAAGTGCAGGTAGTCCTCGACTTATGACCACAACTCAGCCCAAAATTTCCGTTACCAAGCAAGACAGCTGTTGGGTTTTGCCCGATTTTATGACTTCTCTTGCCTCAGTTGTTAAGTGAATCACTACAGTTGTTAAGTGAGTCTCACGGCTGTTAAGCGAATCCGACTTCCCCGTCGACTTTGTTTGTTGGAAGGTCGCAAGAGGGGATCACCTGACCCCGGGACACTGCGACCGTCATAAATATGAGACAAGTGTCTGAATTTTTATCACGTGACCCTGGCGATGCTGCAACAGTCATAAGTGTGAAAACCGGTCGTAAGTTCCTTTTCCCCGTGCCATTGTAACTTCGGTCACTAAATGAACGGTCGTAAGTCGAGGACTACCTGCAATCACAGCCCCCTCTGGGAGGAAACGTCACAGGTGTTTGGTTTTGCTGCTTGACGGGGGAGAAATTGTGTGTTTGTCTCTTCCTGCCGTACTTTACCTCCACACAAATGTTGCACCAGCGACAATGGAAAGTGTGCGGCAAGCAGTACAACTGGCAATTGTTGCACCAGTGTTGCTGGCGGCTGCCCAGCGTGTTGGCCTGGTTCTCCAGCTCTTCTTCAATGCCTGGGAGGGAAGGAAAGGAGACTACAAGGTGTGAAAACTGGCTCTCCTTGTGCCCGCCAGTGTGACTGTAACTTTGTGTTCCGCAAGGAGTTCACACACACACACACACAAAGAAACACACAAAAACAGCTCTAAAAAGTAAGAAGAAAACCCCACGGATGAGGCAGCTGCTGATATCTTTTGCATTTTTGTATTTTATATTATAAACTAATAATAATAATTTAAAAAATGTCTGTTTTTCCTCCCAGCGCCTAGCCAGCTGGGTGCAGGGATGAATTTGCTGGGTTGCCTGTGGGGCAAGGTTGGGTTCAAGTCCTGCCACAGCCTTGGAAGCATGTGAGGTGAGTTTGGGCCAATCTCGTTCTCTTCTCAGTCCAGCCTACTTCACAGGGTTGTTGTGTAGAGACAATATGAGGAGGGGGGCGACTTGCATCACTTCTACTGGTAGTTCTCGACTTACAAGAATTTGTTTAGCGACCGCTCAAAGTTACAACTGGAAAAAGGGACTTATGACCGTTTTTCACGCTTACGACCGCTGCAGCATCCTTACAATCACGTGATCAAAATTCAGACACTTGGCAACTGACTCGTATTTACGACGGTTGCAGCGTCCGGGATGTGTGTGTCACACGATCCCCTTTTGCGACCTTCTGACAAGCAAAGCCAATGAGGAAGCCAGACTCACTTAACGACCGTGTTAAGTGAGAGCGATTCACTTCACAACTGTGGCAAGGAAGATCGTAAAATGGGACACAACCCACTTAACAACTGTCCTGCTTGGTTGGCCTCAATTGTGGTTGTAAGTCGAGGACTATCAGTGGCAGGATAATCTGGTTCCATCCGGATGGAAGAATTTATGAATCCTTTTTATCCGTTTGAGCCTCTTTGAGGAAAGTGGAATAAATTTTGGGGAGCTAACAGTGGATGAACAGTAGAAGAGGAGCACCCCAGACCAGGAGCTGCCCCAAAGAAGAGGGGGGTCAACCTATTCTCCAAAGCACCAGAAGGCAGGACAAGAAACGATGGATGGAAACTAATCCAGGAGACAAGCAACCGGGAACTAAGGAGAAACTTCCTAACAGTGAGGACGATTAACCAGTGGAACTGCTTGCCACCAGAAGTCATGAATGCTCCATCACTGGAGGTTTTTTCTTAAACTGGAGGGCCATTTGTCTGGGATACAAGAGTTAGGGTTAGGTACAAGGTCTCCTGCCTTGGGGAAGGGGTTGGACTCAGGGGTGGGTTGTAACTTACCTCGCTGCTGGTTCGCTTCCTCCCGTGCCGCGTGGCCACGCCTCATGGGCGCACGCACACCTTGTGGGCGCGGGCGCGCTTTGCGTGCGTGCATGCGCAGTAAAAGAAAAATAAAAAAAATTTAAAAAAATAAAAAAATTGCATAAAACAAGATGACGACGCATGCGCAGTGCCGGAAACTTGGCTTCTGCGCATGCGCAGAAGAAAATTTTTTTTCAATAAATAAATAAATAAATAAATAAAAGATGGTGGCGCCCACGGACCAGGACCGACCGAACCGGATCGGTGACGTCATTGTGACATCACCAGCGGGTCGCTACTGGTTCAGGAGAACCAGTCCGAACCGGGAGGAACCCACCTCTGGTTGGACTAGAAGACCTCCAAGGTCCCTTCCAACTCTGTTATTCTGTTAATCAAGGAGAGAAGCAACCTAGAACTAAGGAGAAACTTCCTAACAGTGAGGACAATTCGCCAGTGGAACAGCTTGCCACCAGAAGTCTTGGATGTTCATCACTAGAGGTTTTTAAGAAGAGTCGGAATGCGTTGCGGGTGCATTCCGGTTTGGGCACTCGGAGCCGAAAAGGTTCGCCATCACTGGTATAGGTTCTCCTGCTTGAGCAGGGGGCTGGACTAGAAGATCTCCAAGGTCCCGTCTAGCTGAATTCTATTCTAAGGTTACCAAAGTGGGAAGTAGGCACCCTATTGTTAGGGGATAATTTAATAGCTTTCTGCACTGAAAGCTGTGGGTTGGACTAGATGACCTCTAAGGCACCCTGTAACGTTCTGTGATTCTAGGGTTATTTTGATCTCTTTCAGCAAGAGGGGTGGGATAATCTGAACATTCGTCCTGACGTTCTGTTTGGCCCTCCACCCCTAAAAATAATTTCTGGGTTTTTTTAAGAAAATATTTCTATACAGGTAATCCTCGACTTACAACTGGTTTGTTTAGTGACCGTTCAAAGTTACAACGGCACTGAAAAAAGTGAGTTATGACCATTTCTCACACTTACGACCATTGCAGCATCCCCATGGCCATGAGATCAAAATTCAGATGCTTGGCAACTGACTCATACTTATGACGGTTTGCAGTGTCCCTGGGTCAAGTGATCCCCTTTTGCGACCTTCTGACCAGCAAAGTCAATGAGGAAGCCAGATTCACTTAACAACCGTGCTACCATCTTAACAACTGCAGTGATTCACTTAACAACCGTGGCAAGAAAGGACGCAAAATGGGGCTTGGCAGAGGAAATTTTGGCCTCAATAGGTATCAATTTCCTGCCTGAGCAGGGGGTTGGACTAGAAGACCTCCAAGGCCCCTTCAGACCACGTTATTCTATGGTCGTAAGTCGAGGACTACCCGTATTGAACAAAGACGGGGAACAATTGGAAAAGGGAGGCGGCCTCTCGCTTACCTTTCTGGAGGATTCCCGTGTCTGTGAAACTGGTGAGGAAGAAGTAAAGGATGGCTGGGACGAGGAGGTTGCCACAAATGATGGGGAAAGCCCAGGAGACATTCAGGGCCAGCCAGGTGCCGCTGAGGACAGCAAAGGACATTGTGGGTCAGTCACACGCGGGACTCCCACAACCGCAGCAACTTCTCTTTAACACACCGTCCCTAACCTGCTAATCTGAAGTCCACCTGAAGAAGGTGGACCTCAACTCCCAGAATTCCCCAGCCAGCCATACTCAGCTCAACCCAGCTCAGAGAACACCAAGGACCCCCAGTCGTCGTTGTCTTCCTCCTCCTCCTCCTCCTCTTCTCCTTCTCCTTCTTCCTTCTTCCTTCTTTCCTCTTCCTCTCTTCCTCTCCTTCTTTCCTCCTCCTCCTCCTCCTTTTCCTCCTCCTCCTTTTAGCAATAGCAATAGCACTTAGACTTATATACCGCTTTACAGTGCTTTACAGCCCTCTCTAAGCGGTTTACAGAGTCAGCCTCTTGCCCCCAACAATCTGGCTCCTCATTTGACCCACCTCGGAAGGATGGAAGGCTGAGTCAACCTTGAGCCCCTGAGATTTGAACTGCCGAACTGCAGCTAGCAGTCAGCTGAAGTAGCCTGCAGTGCTGCACTCCAACCACTGCGCCACCTTGGCTCTCGTCAGGTGGGCATTCTGTGGGGTTGCGAACAGGTCGACCTCTGGTTGGCCGATCTTCTTCTTCTTCTTCTTCTTCTCTTCTTAGAGCCGAGGTGGCGCAGTGGTTAGAGTGCAGTACTGCAGGCTACTTCAGCTGACTGTTCAGCAGTTCAGCGGTTCAAATCTCACCGGCTCAAGGTTGACTCAGCCTTCCATCCTTCCGAGGTGGGTAAAATGAGGACCCAGATTGTTGGGGGCAATATGCTGACTCTGTGAACCGCTTAGAGAGTGCTGTAAAGCACTGTAAAGCGGTATATAAGTCTAAGTGCTATTGCTATTTTCTTCTCCTCCTCCTACTCTCTTCCTCTCTTCCTCTCCTTCTTTCCTCCTCCTCCTCCTCCTCCTTTTCCTCCTCCTCCTTTTCCTCCTCCTCCTTTTCCTCCTCCCCCTCCTCCTCCTCCTCCTCCTCCTCCCCCCGAACCCCCCTGCCTCCTAGCACTGATGATGTTACCTAGTTGGGTCATGAAACGTCTGCCAGGAAACGACCAATCTCAGGGACCCCCCAGGACCCCCCATTTCAACCCCGAGCAACACCTATTCTCCTTTACCCACCCATCTTCGGCTCGGAGACTGCCGGAGGAAGGAAAGATTGTGCGGCTTCTCCATACTCACGGGAAAGTGAAAAACAGGCAGCTCAGCGCCAGGAGGGTGCTGAAGTGGAACGAGGCGAAGGATCCCGAAATCAGGGGGTGGCACCCATCCCTGCCGGATGCCATGTCTGGAGGAAGGGAGAGACCCCCAAACGCTCTTGGCCCAAGCCAAGTGGGGACCCAATGGGAGGCAGTTGTCGTGGCGAGGCGGGGACAATGGCCGGAGGAGGGGAGGGGGCGGGGGTCCCTTCTGCTATGGAATGTTACTGGGTGGCAGTTGGAGAAGATGGTGGGACCACAGAGGTCCTCTTCTCTTGGGGGGGGGGGTTGATGTCCCATCAATTTGTGGCCTGGAAACCCAGGCACCCCGAATCTGGCGATCCCTGAATTTGACAGACTTCTGTCCCTTTGCAAAGGGGGTTCTTGGCTCACCCCAAAATAGGAATCTCCACGTAATTCAGGCCAAGCAAAAAAAAAAAAATTATTAAGGGGATTCTTCAGACATTTATTAGGAGAAACTTCCTGACAGTGAAGACAATTAACCCGGTGGAACAGCTTGCCACAAGAAGTTGTGGGGGCTCCATCACTGGAAGTTTTTAAGAAGAGATTGGACAACCATTTGTCTGAAATGGGATAGGGTTTCCTGCCTAAGCAGGGGGTTGGACTAGAAGACCTCCAAGGTCCCTTCCAACTCCATTATTCTGTTAATCAGTGGAACAGCTTGCCACCAGAAGTTGTGGGTGCTCCAACACTGGAAGTTTTTAAGAAGAGATTGGACAGCCATTTGTCTGAAGTGGTGTAGGGTTTCCTGCTTGAGCAGGGGGAAGACCTCCAAGGTCCCTTCCAACTCTGTTATTCTATTCTATTAAGATGTATTCTTTTGATAGAATACAGATATTGCTCGACTTAACGGCTGTTTACGACTTACGACCGTTGAAAGATACAACGGCACTGAAAAAAGGGACTTATGACCATTTTTCACACTTAACGACCGTTGCAAGATCCCCATGGTCACATGATCAAAAGTCAGACCCTTGGCCACTGACTCGTATCTATGATGGTCGCCGTGTCCCGGGGTCACGTGATCCCCTTTTGCAACTTTCTGATGAGCGAAGTCCAGGGGGAAACTGGATTCACTTAACAACCATGTGACTAATTGAACAACTGCGGTGATTCGCTTAACGGCGATGTCAAGAAAGGTCGCGAAATGCGGCAAAACTCACTTAACCACTGTCTCATTTAGCGACAGAAGTCTGGGCCACAATTTTGGTCGTAAATAGAGGACTACCTGCGAGATTTTTAAAAAATGATATTTTACAGTAATATTTTGTCCTGATCACAGAGTATATTTACTAGGAAACATATGACCATGAAATAAAGCAGATTTCCCTTCTATTTTTCTTCCTTTGTTTCTTCAGCATTGGCTATTTTTATTTATTCTTATTTTTTGAATTTGGGTTTCTACTTTTTTTTTTTCTTTGAGATTAAAAATTGTGCCGTTAATTGTGCGAGGACTTTTCAGTGTCTTGCCTTTTTTATTTTCTTGCAATTGGTAAATCCCATTTGAAAAATACAGGTAGTCCTCTACTTACAACAGTCCACTTAGTGACCGTTCAAAGTTACAACGGCACTGAAAAAAGCGACTTAGGACCGTTTTTCACACTTACGACCGTTGCGGCATTTCCGTGGCCACGCGATCAAAATTCAGACCCCTGGCAACCAGCTCGTATTTATGACGGTTGCAAAGTCAATGGGGAAGCCAGATTCGCTTAACAACCGTGTGACTAACTTAACATCTGCAGTGATTCACTTAACAACGGTAGCAAGAAAGGCCGTTAAAAAGGAGGCAAAACTCACTCTTAACAGATATCTCCCTTAGCAGCGGAAATTTGGGGCTCACTTCTGGTCATAAGTCAAGGACTACCTGTAGTGTTGTAACTCCAAATGGGCCACTAAACGAATAGTTGTAAGTTGAGGACTACCTATACAAGGCTCCTCATATTGTGACCTCCGCCTTGGTCGCAGCAGCTGCTGCAGTGCAGGAGGCAGCTGGGAGGAACACGCAACGGAGACGCTGAAATTATCACTCGTATTTATGACAGTCGTAGCATCCCGGGGGGGTTACGTGATCCCCTTTTGCGACCTTCTGACAAAGCAAAGTCGACAGGGAAGCCAGGTTCTCTTAACAACCGTCTTGCTAACTTAAAAACGGATACAGATACTGGTTAACAGAGTTGGAAGGGACCTTGTAGGTCATCTAGTCCAACCCCCCCTCCCCAAGCAGGAGACCCTACACCATTTTTGACAGAGGGCAGCCCGGTCTCTTCTTGAAAGCTTCCAGTGAACTGCGGTGATTCACTTAACAACCGTGGCAAGCAAAGCGAGGCGAAATTCACTTAACCAGTCTCAGCGGCAGAAATTTGTGGACGTTAAGTCGAGGACTGCCTGTCCAAAATCTAGCCGGGCTGTCTGCACGAAACTGGACGTTTCCCCTCGGTTCTTTTTTTTGGGGGGGGGGCACGTTTTGCCAGTTCCTGGTTCATTAACCCAGCAGCCGCCCTGTTGCGGGCAACTGGCATCTCTGCCAATGAACTCCAGCGCTTGGCATCAGGAAGAGCAGAGCGGGAGGGAGGGAGGGAGAGCTGATTCAGGACGAATGAATCCAAGATAAAATTGTTCCCAGCAGCCCGAGGCAGCCGGACTCTGACCCCAATTTGCCAGAGAAAGCTGAGCTTCCCGGAAGACCAAATCTTTTTTAGCAGCTGCTTCTCGTGGGATCAAGAAGGGCTGATAAGCCTGGGAGAAACCACCGATGCAAGCAAGCATGGAAGAAGACTCTTCTTTGGAGACCCTGATGCCAAATCCAGGGTAGGCACCTTTCTTCTCTCTTAAGACCCCTCGGAGAGCTGGTTTGGTACGGTGGTTAAATAAAATACCGGTAGAACAGAATAGAACAGAATAACAGAGCTGGAAGGGGCCTTGGAGGTCTTCTAGTCCAGCCCCCTGCTCAGGCAGGAAACCCTTCACCATTTCAGACAAATGGTTGTCCAATCTCTTCTTAAAAACTTCCAGTGTTGGAGCATCCGCAACTTCTGGAAGCAAGTAGTTCCACTGGTTAATTGTTCTCCCTGTCAGGAAATTTCTCCTTAGTTTTGGTTGCTTCTCTCCTTGGTTAGTTTCCATCCATTGTTTCTTATCTTGGCTTCTGGTGCATTAACTAATAAGTTGACCCTTTCCTGACAGAGTTGGAAGGGACCTTGTAGGTCATCTAGTCAAACCCACCCACCCCCCCGCCCAAGCAGGAGGCCCTACACCATTTCTGACAAATGGCACTCCAATCTCTTCTTCGAGGCCTCCAAATGATGGACAACTCTACTGTGGTTAGTCCAAATCTCTCTCCTGGGCAGAGAATAGAATAGAATATAGAATAGAATAGAATAACAGAGTTGGAAGGGACCTTGGAGGTGGTTGCTTCTCTCCTTGGTTAGTTTCCATCCATTGTTTCTTATCTTGGCTTCTGGTGCATTAACTCTTTCACAGATTAACAGAGTTGGAAGGGACCTTGTAGGTCATCTAGTCAAACCCACCCACCCCCCCGCCCAAGCAGGAGGCCCTACACCATTTCTGACAAATGGCACTCCAATCTCTTCTTCGAGGCCTCCAAATGATGGACAACTCTACTGTGGTTAGTCCAAATCTCTCTCCTGGGCAGAGAATAGAATAGAATATAGAATAGAATAGAATAACAGAGTTGGAAGGGACCTTGGAGGTCTTCTAGTCCAACCCCATGCTCAGGCAGGAAACACAATGGCATTTCAGACAAATGGTTGTCCAATCTCTTCTTAAAAACCAGTGTTGGAACATTCACAACTTCTGGTGGCAAGCTGTTCCACTGGTCAATTGTTCTCACTGTTAGGAAGTTTCTCCTTAGTTCTAAGTTGCTTCTCTCCTTGATTAGTTTCCATCTGTTGCTTCTTGTCCTGCCTTCAGGGGCTTTGGAGAATAGCTTGACTCCCTCTTCTTTGTGGCAGCCCCTGAGATATTGCAACCCTGCGATCATGTCATCCCCTAGTCTTTCTTTTCATTAAACTAGACATACCCAATTCCAGCAACCTGTGGAATTGCCTCCAGGCTAGAAACGGGGAAGCTGTGAGTTCTAGTCCTGCCTTAGGCAGAAAAACCAGCTGTTTGTGCTAGTCCTTTTCTCCCACCCCAGCGAAGATGGAGGCCAGGGTTTTTTCAGCGTTTTGTCATATTTTTTTCTTGCAATCGGTAAATTGCATTTGAAAAGACAGGTTGCCCTCAACGTACAACAGCAGAGACTTCTCCAGGCAAATTGTCAGCAGCTCAAGACACCAAAAAAGAAGAAAAATGTCTGTGGAGATTCTCAGTTATCCAGGTCATGATTGTCCCAAAGGTGCTTTTTCCAAAAGGCAACTGGACTTTCTTGGGTTTTTTTTTTCTTTGAAAAGGTTTCAGTTCAGTCAGAACTGAAGAAGCTTCTTGGATGAGAAGTGAAACGTTTTCAAAGGGGAAAAAAATCTAGAATATCCAGTTGCCTTTTGGAAAACCACCTGTGGGATAAAAGAAGAGAAATGTTTACTTAGCAAATGAATGTCTAAGGGAAGTAGGTATGTCTAGTAGTCTAATAAAGAGAAGGAGTAGGGGGGAATTGAGAACAGTCTTCCAGTACTTAGGGGCTGTCCCAGAGAATGACAGAATAACAGAGGGACCTCAGAGGTCTTCTAGTCCAACCCCCTGCTCAAGCAGAAAACCCAATAACATTTCAGACAAATAGCTGTCTGATCTCTTCTTAAAAACCTCCAGTGTTTGAGCAGCCTTGTTCCAAAGAGTTTGGAAGGCAAGAGGGGGTCAACCTATTCTCCAAAGCAGGGGTCTCCAACCTTAGCAACTTTAAGACTTGTGGACTTCAAATCCCAGAATTCCTCAGCCAGCTTTGCTGGCTGAGGAATTCTGGGAGTTGAAGTCCACAAGTCTTCAAGTTGCCAAGGTTGGAGACCCCTGCTCCAAACCACTGAAGGCAGGACAAGAAGCACATGGTATTTTCCAATGTGCTTTTAACCGCCAGAGGGTCATTCAACTCTCAAAGGTCGCAGAACGTCCTTCCAGATCGAAACCGCCACTCACCAATTTGCGGAAAGGCCCTTGCTGGTTGTTTCCGGAGACAGGGCAACCTGCGTAAAGGTCAAAAAAGTCAAGATGGAGGCTGTGCCCGAGGGATCAAAGATGCACCTTTTTATTTGCCTCAGAATCCAATGTAAGAAGGGGCTTTATTCAATCAATCAATCAATCAGACTAGAGCTGGAAGGGACCTTGGAGGTCTTCTAGTCCAACCCCCTGCTCAAGCCATTTCAGACAAATGGCTGTCCAATTTCCTGTTAAAAACCTCCAGTGATGGAGCACTCACAACTTCTGAAGTTTAGTTATTAATTGTCCTCACTGTTAGGAGGTTTCTCCTTAATTCCAGATTGCTTCTCTCCTTGGTTAGTTTCCATAGGTTGTTTCTTGTCCTGCCTTCTGGTGCTTTGGAGAATAGCTTGACTCCCTCTTCTTTGGGGCAGCCCCTCAAATACTGGAATATTGCTATCATGTCACCCCTAGTCCTTCTTTTCTCTAGACTGGCCAGACCCAAATCCTGCAACCGATTTTCATACGTTTTAGTTTCCAGGCCTTTAATTATCTTACTTATTTACTTATTTATTTATTTATTTATTTATTTTACTTACTTACTTACTTATTTACTTACTTGCTCTTCTTTGAACTTTTTCCAAAATCTCAACAACTTTTTTGTTATTTATTTATTTATTTTACTTACTTACTTACTTATTTACTTACTTATTTACTTACTTGCTCTTCTTTGAACTTTTTCCAAAATCTCAACAACTTTTTTGTAATGGGGTGACCAAAACTGGATGCTGTATTCCAGGCGTGGCCTTACTAAGGCTTTATAAAGCGGTACTAATCCTTCACGTGATTTTGATTCTGTGCCTCTGTTTACACAGCCAAGGATTGTATTAGCTTTTTTGGCAGCTGCTGCACACGGCTGGCTCATATTTAAATGATCGTCCACTAGGACTCCAAGGTCCCTCTCACAGTTACTACTGTTGAGTCAGGTTTCACCTAATCTGTACTTGTACCTTTGGTTTTTCCTGCCCAGGTGTAAAACTTTGCTTTTCTCCACATAAATTTCATGTTGTTGGATAAGGTCCATTGTTCAAGTCTGTCAAGATCTTTTTGGATCCTGAGCTTGTCTTCTGGTTTGCTTCACCTGGTTCAGTTCTCCATCTTGACTTTTTTGACCTTTCCTGTAGACACCCAGTTCAAAGACATTCTTCCAAATGTTCCCTTCTTCAAAAAAATAAAAATAAATATATCCTATTTATTTACTCTAGCTAGCAATGCTAGGTGGAGCCTCAGGTGGAAGGTTAAAAAATTAACCTTCGCAATGTTTTCATTTCCTGTTTTAAAAGTTTACTTCGATCTGCCTTAATGGATGCAAAATGCAAAAACCGTTGCAGTACAGATAGTCCTTGACTTACAACCATTCGTTTAGTGACCACTCACAGTGACAACAGCACAGTGACTTATGAGCTGTCTTCTCACTTAACGACCGTTGCAGCATCCCCACAGTCACGTGATCAAAATTCAGCCAGCTTGGCAACTGATTCACATTTACGACGGTTGCAGTGTCCCGGGATCACGTGATCCCCTTTTGCGACCTTCTGATGAGCAAATTGAATGGGGAAGTCAGATTCACTTAACAACCCGGTTACTAACTTAACAGATGCAACGATTCGCTTAACAATGGTGTCAAGAAAGGTCATTAAATGGGGCAAAACTCAATTAATAGCTGCTTCTTGCAGGCGTTTCATGACCCAACTAAGTAACGTCATCAGTGCCAGAAGAGAGTAGAGTTTGTGGAGAGGAGGAGGAGGACTGTTGTGGGGTCCTTTGCGCTCTCTGAGCTTTTGGTTTTCTTGCAGACATTTCATGACCCAACTAGGTAACATCATCAATGCTAGAAGGGAGAGGGGTTCGATGGAAGAAGAGGGAGGGGGGGAGGGAGAGGAGGAGGAGGAGGAGGAGGAGGAGGAGGAGGAGGAGAAGGAGAAGAAGGAGAAGGAGAAGAAGGAGAAGGAGAAGGAGAAGAAGAAGAAGAAGAAGAAGAAGAAGAAGAAGAAGAAGAAGAAGAAGAAGAAGAAGAAGAAGAAGAAGAAGACTAACCCTGTGAGAAGGGAGAGGGGAGAGGGGTTTGTGGAGAAGAGGGAGGAGGAGGAGGAGGAGGAGGAGGAGGAGGAGGAGGAGTATGGGTCCTTGGTGCTCTCTGAGCTTGGTGGTTTTCTTGCAGATGTTTCATTACCCAAAAATAGGTAACATCACCAGTGCTAGAAGGGAGTGAGTTTGTGTAGAGGAAGAGGAGGAGGAGGAGGAGGAGTATGGGTCCTTGGTGCTCTCTGAACTTGGTGATTTTCTTGCAGACGTTTCATGACCCAACTAGGCAACATCATCAGTGCTAGAAAGGAGTGGGGTTTGTGAAGAAGAGGAAGGAGGAGGAGGAGGAAGACTGTGGGGGTCCTTGGTGCCTTCTGAACTTGGTTGTTTCATGCCCCAAGTAGGTAATACCATCAGTGCTAGAAGGAACTGTGGTTTGCTCTCCTTTTACACACGAGTAAGAAAACAACCAAGCTCAGAGAACCCCACGAACTGTCACAGTCTCCATTCACGCAGTGCCACTAAACAGGTCAGGTGCATTCACACACAGGATGCCAGCCTGAGTTTATGTTAACCCCGGTGAGTTTCGTGTGCCCGTGGGGGTTGGCATCCTGGTTCGTTGTTTTGATTCTTTGCAGTGTGTGAATCTGGAAAACAGGTCAATTCACAAGCGGTTGCTTGCCTCAAATAACCTGCAAATAAATGCTTGGATGGATAAAAATTATCTGATGGATAAAGATAATTCTAAACTAGCTGACCAAAGAAACAGTCCATTTTTTGGGGGTCTGGACAGGATGAACAAACTCCGGAGCGGATGAGGAATCTTGTATGTTTCATTTGAACTCTGTTTTTTTATTCTTTTTGGCAGTTTATCCATGGATTTGATCCATTTGCTGATTGACAACTTCAGCGTCCCCGTTGCGTGTTTCTCCCACCCGCCTTCTGCACTGCAGCTGCTGCGACGTAAGTGTGCAAGACACAACCAAGGCGGAGGCCACAATATGAGGAGCCTTGTACAGGTAGTCCTCCACTTATAACTGTTCGTTTAGTGACCGTTAGGACGGACTTACAACACCGCAGGTAGTCCTCGACGTACGACCACAACTGAACCCAAAATTTCCGCTGCTAAATGAGACATCTGTTAAGCCTCCTATTTATGACCTTTCTTGGCACAGTTGCTAAGTGAATCACTGCAGATGTTCAGTTAATAACCCGGTTGTTAAGTGAATCTGATTGACTCTGCTTGTCAGAAGGTCGCAAAAGGGGATCACGTGACCCTGGGACATTACAACCGTCATAAATATGAGTCAGTTGCCAAATGTCTGAATTTTGATCACCTGACCACGGGGAGGCTGCAGTCAGTGGTCATAAATCTGAAAAACAACCCTAAGTCACTTTTTTTCAGCGTTGTTGTCACTTCGAACGGTCACTAAACAAACTGTTGTAAGTCAAGGACTACCGATAACTTCTTCAGTCTAATTAGCTTTAATTCCTTAGCTGGGTTTTCGTAGCTTGCCATCAGAGTCAGGGCCGCTTGGCTCTCTGTGGGGGGAGTTCAGCACTTTCGCTGCTAAAGGTTAAATCAGAGGTGGGTTCCTCCCGGTTCGGACCGGTTCGCCCGAACCGGTAGCAATCCGCTGGTGACGTCACGATGACGTCACGGATCCGATTCGGTCGGTGCTGGTCCGTGGGCGCCGCCATCTTTTTTAAAAAATTTGTTTTGAATTATTATTTTTTGAATCTTTTTTTATTTATTTATTTTCTTCTGCGCATGCGCAGAAGCCGAGTTTCCGGCACTGGGCATGTGTCCCCATCTTGTTTTCAGCTTTTTTTTTTTTGGGGAATTTTTTTTTGGGTTTTTTGCACTGCGCATGCGGCAATTATTATTTTGCGCTAAAGCGCGCGTGCGCCCATGAGGCATGCCCATGCGGCACGGGAGGAAGCGAACCGGCAGCGAGGTAAGTTAGAACTCACCCCTGGGTTAAATGTGTTGGTGGTTGCAGAGCAGAACTTTGTGGACCTGGCCATCATTGGCATGGCGACCTTCCTGACCCTGGTGTCCGTGGTCATCTTCGTGGAGGACGCTCTGTATCTCTCCAAGAAGATCCGTTGCTTCGTCAAGATGAAAACTCTCATCTGGAGCAGCTCTGGACCCACGGTGAGCACCCAGCATGGCTCTCTGGTAACCAATGGAGGAGGAGGAGGAGGAGGAGGAGGAGGAGGAGGAGGAGGAGGAGGAGGAGGAGAGGAAGAAACTGTGGGGTCCTTGGTGCTCTCTAAGCTTGGTGTTTTCCTTGCAGACGTTTCATTACCAGACTAGGTAACATCATCAGTGCAAGAAGGGAGTGGGGTTTGTGGAGAGGAGGAGGAGGAGGAATGTGGGGTCGTTGGTGCCCTCTGAGCTTGGTGGGTTTTTTGCAGACGTTTCATGACACAACTAGGTAACAGCATCAGTGCTAGAAGGTTGAGTGCTAACTCTTCTCCCTTCTCGCAGTGATGATGTTATCTAGCTGGGTAATGAAACGTCTGCAAGAAAACCACCAAGTTCAGAGAGCATCTAGGACACAATAGTCCTCCTCCACCTCCTTCTCTATACAAACCCACTCCCTTCCACCACAGAGAACGTTACCTAGTTTTTTAAACTATCTTACTTTATA
>QLTV01001117.1:606623-620941 GCA_003457575.1 Thermophis baileyi
CATAAATTATTTCTTGGGGGGGGGGGGGGGCTTCCCACACAAGCCAAAACTCTCGTTGCCGCTACACAGGAGGCAGAATCCCAGTCCATACCTGGTGGGCACCCAGTTGGAAAGGTTGATTCTTGTTTTTCTTTTTGGCTTGCAAGCCTTCCACCCAACAGTTCCACAAACTAAGCCTGGTTGTGGCCCCTCTCTGCCTGGGGGTCTCCGACCGCAGGCCCCCGGGTCCCATGCTGTTGTGCCTTCTTTCCTTTCTCTGCTAGGCCGTCTCGGTCTTCTGCCTGCTTGGATTATGGGTGCCCCGGGCCATGACGTATGTGGAGATGGCCATCGGCTCGTGAGTATCTCTCTCCAGGGTGATCTTCTAGAGCTGAGTGGAACTGACTCTAGGAGTGGGGCTGGGGCTGGGGCTGGGGCTGGGGCTGAGGCTGAGGCTGGACCGGTGGGCCCTTTTGGATGAACGTGGATGGAGAGTTGGCTGAAGACCTTTGAGATGAAGGATGGGGTAGTAGAACTTAGAATTCTGGGGCTGGAAGGGACCTTGGAGGTCTTCTAGTCCACCCCCTGCTGAAGATCATAGAATCCTAGGGCTGAAAGGGATGGCTAAATGAATGAATGCATCTTTATATGTTTCTGTGACTTTGAAGTCGGAACTGTTCTGGGGATTGTGCAATGAAGGGGCTTTTGGTGTCTCTTGCTATTTCAATGGTGGTGGGTTTATGTCCTAAAAGGTCATGTCCTGATCTTAGAATTTGGGTGGAGAGAGATGTAAATTTTAATCCCATCAGCTGGAGGTGAAGGTGTTTTGTTTGTGAGTAGGCTGGCCCAGTCTTTCTTAATGGGCACAAAATATCCATCTCTAAAGACTTTGGGCATCTGCTGGAGGCCGTTGGGGGCTGCTTTCTGCCTTTAAGAACCTGTTTCTCCATTTCTCCTTTGGGGAAATATAATATTCTGCCTCTTAATATTCCCTAAAATATTTCATTCGGGGGGGGGGGGGCTTCCCACACAAGCCAAAACTCTCGTTGCCGCTACACAGGAGGCAGAATCCCAGTCCATACCTGGTGGGCACCCAGTTGGAAAGGTTGATTCTTGTTTTTCTTTTTGGCTTGCAAGCCTTCCACCCAACAGTTCCACAAACTAAGCCTGGTTGTGGATGCTCTCTGCCTGGGGGTCTCCGACCGCAGGCCCCCGGGTCCCATGCTGTTGTGCCTTCTTTCCTTTCTCTGCTAGGCCGTCTCGGTCTTCTGCCTGCTTGGATTATGGGTGCCCCGGGCCATGACGTATGTGGAGATGGCCATCGGCTCGTGAGTATCTCTCTCCAGGGTGATCTTCTAGAGCTGAGTGGAACTGACTCTAGGAGTGGGGCTGGGGCTTCTACTCCAACCTCCTGCTGAAGATCATGGAATCCTGGGGCTGGAAGGGACCTTGGAGGTCTTCTAGTCCACCCCCCTGCCCAAGGTCATAGAATCCTAGGGCTGGAAGGGACCTTGGAGGTCTTCTAGTCCACCCGCCTGCCCAAGGTCATAGAATCATACGGCTGGAAGGGACCTTGGAGGTCTTCTAGTCCAACCTCCTGCTGAAGCCAGGAGCCTTATACCATCTCAGACAAATGGTGGTCCAATCCATTCTTGAAAACCCTCCGGTGATGGAGCAACTCTGGAAGGCAAGTTCTTCCATTGATTAATTGTTCTGTCAGAATATTGTTGGAACTCATGCTTGTGGTGAGCAACCACCATCCATCACACCTCAAATTTTTTATATACAATATAAAAAAGAGGTTGAGACTCTAGAAAGAGTGCAGAGAAGAGCAATGGGACTGGAGGCTAAAACATACGAAGAACGGTTGCAGGAATTGGGTAGGTCTAGTTCAGTGATGGCGAACCTTTTTTTGCTCGGGTGCCAAAAGGGTGCGCGCACGATAGCGCGTGTGTGCGTGCTCACGATAGCGCGCGCACGCCTGCCGACACCCATAATACAATGCCCTCCCCCCTATGCATGCGTGCACAACCTCCCCGCACTGCCCCCCCTGCACATGCACACAGGCCTCACTGAAGCCTCCGGACTTCCGGTAGGCCCGTTGGGCCGTTTTTTGCCCTCCCCAGGTTTCAGGAAAGCCTCCGGAGCCTGTGGATGACGAAAAACGGCCCAACGGGCCTACTGGAAGTTCTAAACTTCTGGTAGGCCCATTGGGTCCATTTCTCGCCATCCACAGGCTCTGGAGGCTTTCCTGAAGCCTGGGGAGGGCGAAAACGGCCTCCACCCCACCCTCTGGAAGGCCAAAAATCAGCTGGCCAGTGCACACATCAGAGGTGGGTTCCTCCCGGTTCGGACCGGTTCGCCTAAACCGGTAGCAACCCGCTGGCATCACGGAGCTAGTTCGGTCGGTGCCGGTCCATGGACACTGCCATTTTTTTTTTGGATTTTTTTTTTTTTTGAAAAAATAATTTTTGGGGGAATTTTTTTAAATTTTTTTTCTTCTGCGCATGCGCAGAATCCGAGTTTCTGGCACTGCGCATGCGTCACCATCTTGTTTTCGGCTCTTTTTTTGGAATTTTTTTGGATTTTTCAGCACTGCGCATGTGTGCACGTGCCCACGTGGTGCACCCACGCGGCGCGGGAGGAAGTGAACCAGCAGCGAGGCAAGTTAGAACCCACCCCTGACACACATGCATGCTGGAGCTGACAGGGCAACGCCTCACGTGCCCTCACATATGGCTCCACGTGCCACCTGTGGCACACGTGCCATAGGTTCGCCATCATGGGTCTAGTTTAATGAAAAGAAGGACTAGGGGTAGCATGATAGCAGTCTTCCAGTATTTGAGGGGCTGCAACAAAGAAGTGGGGGGTCAACTTATTTTCCAAACCACCAGAAGACAAGACAATAAACAATGCGTGGAAACTAACGAAAGAGAGAAGCAACCTGGAATTAATGAGAAACTTCCTAACAGTGAGGACAATTAACCAGTGGAACAGCTTGCCACCAGAAGTTGTGGGTGCTGCATCACTGGAGGTTTCTAAGAAGAGATTGGATTGAAACAGCATAGGGTCTCCTGCTTGAGCACAGGGTTGGACTAGAAGACCTCCAAGGCCCCTTCCAACTAACGTTCTTCTGCTCCATTATCTCTACCTAATGATGGCTTTGGCTTGGCTTCTCCCCATGTAGGTATTTCGCCGTCTGTTTTTACCTGACGATGTTGGTCATGGTGGAAGGCTTTGGAGGGAAGGAAGCTGTGCTCAAGGCCTTGAAGGACACCCCCATGCTGATACGGACGGGGCCTTGCTGCTGTTGCTGTCTCTGTTGCCCCCCCATCACCATGACCAAGTGAGTAGAAAGCAGGAGAGGTGTCAGGGTTCCAAGTAATACACCCATAGGAAACAGAACTCCGAGGCAGGTAAATTCCTCAAAGATCAGTTTAATTGGGTATATCATATTGGCACAGGCTGGTGAAAACCGACTCTGAATGTTCCCGCGGTTTTCACCTAATTAAAAGTTTTCCCCCTTCTCCAAACAATCAGTCCCATGGTCCAATCAAGGTGTCGTCCGGTTGCCTGGTAACTTCACTCCTCCTCTCCCCGACCACCTGCGGGAATGTCCTTGGTTCCCAGGAGAAAGTATTTTGTTTTGGCTACGAACCCCAACTATCTCTCTTCCCCCCCTCCCTATCCCTCAGCTCCAGTGTGGCAGCATTGAAGCCTCAAAATGGCCTCGGTCAGGTCAGCTTCAGGGTTAACAAGAGGCTGCCTCTGAGATGTACGACAGTTCGCTTAGTGAGTGTTCGAAGTTACAATGGCACTGAAAAAAGTGACTTCACTGTCTTGCTTAGCAACAGAAATGTTGGGTTCAGCTGTGGTCGTAAGTCGAGGACCACCTGTATCTCTAGTGCGGTGGGGAAATGGAAGGCATTCTTGTGGAAATGTGTTGTGGCCCGCCAGCGGCCTGAGCAGCTGGTAGCTGATTCCGACAGCGAGGAGGCTGGTGTGGTGATTCGCCAGCAGCCTGTGCAGCTGGTACCCGAGTCGGACAGCGAGGAGGCTGGAGATGACTCGGTGCCAGAGGCAGCCTGGAGGTTTCTAAGAAGAGATTGGATTGAAACAGCATAGGGTCTCCTGCTTGAGCACAGGGTTGGACTAGAAGACCTCCAAGGTCCTTTCCAACTTTGTTATTCTGTTATTATTAAATTGAAAAGCTGACAGTGGTAAATCACTTCCATACATTACTAAGAAGACAACATGGTCACATGCAGATAGATATCAGGAATGAAACTGTAATGAAGAACGCCTTATATTTAGATTTTATTGGTTAGAAACTATTCTTTTGTTGGAAGAAATATCCAGGTCCAAGCCGGGAGCAAGGTACTGGAAATAAAATGGAGGCTGGAGGCTGATCCATTTATTGGTGAACAGAACCACCAGGGTTTGTGGTTCTGGGGCAGCTGACCAAATGGTTGAATGAGTGGATGGATCTTTATAGGTTTCTGTGACTTTGAAGTTTGAACTATTCTGGGGGTGGTGCTATGATGGGGCTTGTGTTCTGAAAGGGTGTGTGGCTAACGGCTATGTCCTTTGTTAGATTTTGGGTGAGGGGCCACTTGTTCTAATCCTAAAATGGGGCTGGGGGTTTGTGCAAGGGGCAGGGGGAGGCAGGGAGCCCGTGTAGGTGAGAAGAGAGGGCAGCCAGCAGCTCCCTTGTTCAGGTAGTCCTCGACTTACAACAGTTCACTTAGTGACCATTCAAAGTTACAACGGCACTGAAAAAAGTGATTCATGACCATTTTTCACACTTACAACCATTGCAGCATCCCCATGGTCATGTGATCAAAATTCAGACGCTTGGCAACTGACTCACATTTATGACGGTCGCAGTGTCCTGGGGTCACGTGATCTCCTTTTGCGACCTTCTGACCAGCAAAGTCAATGGGAAGCCAGATTCACTTAACAACCGGGTTACTAACTTATCAACTGCAGTGATTCACTTAACAACTGAGACAAGAACGGTCGTAAAAGGGAGCAAAATTCAGTTAACAAATGTCTCACTTAACAACAGAAATTTTGGGCTCAATTGTGGTCATAAAGTTGAGGACTACCTGTAGTCCGGTTGCTAGAGGTTTAATCCAAGGATAATGGACCTTTTCCTTCTATTCCCTCCAGACGGAAACTCCAAGTAATGCTGCTGGGCGCCTTCCAATATGCCTTCCTTAAGGTCTCCTGCACGTTCCTGGGCCTCGTTTTAAGCACCGAAGGCTTGTACGACACGGCAGATGTAAGTGGCATCCGGGCCCTGGCGGGTGGGAGGGAGACACCGAAGCGTTCTTCTTCCTCTTTAGGGAAGAACAGAAGAATAGAAAAGAAGAATAGAAAATCACATGAGGTCGTGTTAGCCCTTTCCTTCCCAAGGATAATGGAGAGGATTTTAAGAGGTGGTTTGGTTGCAGATGTTTCATGACCCATGTAGGATGCATCATCAGTTCTAGAAGAGAGTGGGGTGTGTGGAGAGGAGGAGGAGGAGGAGGAGGAGGAGGAGGATGGCTGTAAGGTCCTTGGTGCTCTCTGAGCTTGGTAGTTTTCTTGTAGACATTTCATGACCCAACTAGGTAAACTCTTCAGTGAATAAGCAGGGAATAACCCCAGACAAACAGTCAAGCAGAAAACAATACCCTAATCAAAGAACTACCAAGGGGAAAACTATACCGTCACCAACACTGACAGGGTAAACTACCAAGGGTGGGTTCTAACTTACCTCGCTGCCAGTTCGCTTCCTCCCGTGCTGCATGGCCGCGTCTCGTGGGCGCGTGCATGCGCAGTGCAAAAAAATAAAAAAATATTTTTTTTTAAAAAAAAGCCAAAAACAAGATGGCGCCGCATGCGCAATGCCGGAAACCTGGCTTCTGCGCATGCGCAGAAGAAAAAAAATTCAAAAAAAATTCAAAAAAAGATAGTGGCGCCCACGGACCGGCACCGACCGAACCGGATTCGTGACGTCATTGTGACATCACCAGTGGGTCGCTACCGGTTTGGGCGAACCGGTCCGAACCAGGAGGAACCCACCTCTGTAAACTACTGAATATAAACAGAGAGCAAACCCCTCTCCCTTCTAGCATTGATGATGTCACCCAGCTGGGTCATGAAACATCTGCAAGAAATCAACCAAGCTCAGAGAGCACCAAGGATCTCACAGTCCTCCTCCTCCTCCTCCTCCTCCTCCTCCTCTCTGTAAACCCCATTCCCTTCTAGCACTGATGATGTTAGTTAATTGGGTCATGAAATGTCTACAAGAAAACATCAAACTCAGAGAGCACCAAGGACCCACAGATAAGAGTTCATGCCCCCAAATTTCCAGGGATTCTGGGAATGAAAGTCTGATCAACTTGGGGAAACCTGGGCAAAATATTAAGAGCTCAGGATGCATGGATCCTTCCGCCAGCCCAGACCAGGAGCCTCTGGCGTTCAGCCTTGTTGGCATCTCTTTCTCTTGCCTCTAGATTTCAGCCACAAGTGTGGCACTTTGGATCAACACCTTCCTTGGCGTGTCCACCCTCTTTGCCCTCTGGTCGCTGGCCATCCTCTTTCGGCAAGCCAAATCTCACCTTGCAGAGCAGAACATGACGGGCAAATTCGTTTGCTTCCAGGTAATTTTAAGGGTATATGATGAGGGTATAGGGCAGAGGTCTTCAAACTTGGCAACTTTAAGACTTGTGGACTTCAACTCCCAGAATTCTCCAGCCAGCATAGCTGGAGCATAGCTGGCTGGAGAATTCTGGGAGTTGAAGTCCACAAGTCTTAAAGTTGCCAAGTTTGAAGACCTCTGGTATAGGGTCTTCTGCTTGAGCAGGGGGTTGGGCTAGAAGACCTCCAAGGTCCCTTCCAGCTCTATTCTGATTGATTAATTCTACTTTAAACCCCATTCAGCGTAGAGCTAGTCCTCGAATTATGAACAGAATTGAGCCCCAATTTTCTGTTGCTAAAGGCAACATTTATTAAGCGGGTTTTGCTTCATTTTACGGCTTTTCTTGCCACAGTTGTTGAGCCAATCACTGCAGTTGTTAAGTTAGTAACACGGTCGCTAAGTGAATCTGGTTTCCCCATTGACTTTGTTTGTCTGAAAGTCGCAAAAGGGGATCACGTGACCCCGGGACACTGCGGCCGTCATAAATGTGAGTCAGTTGTCAAGCATCCGAACGTAAATCACGTGACCATGGGGTCATAAGTGTGAAAAACGGTCATAGGTCACTTTTTTCAACGCCGTTGTGACTCCGAACAGTCGCTAAGCGAACCGTTGTAAGTCGACCACTACTTGTACCATTGACTTGGCTAGTCAGGAGGTCGCAAAAGGGGATCACGTGACCTTAGGACACTGCAACCCGTCATAAATATGAATCAGTGGCCAAGCGTCTGAATCTGGTTCACGTTAGGGTTAGGGTTAGGGTTCATAGGGATGCTGCAATGATTGCATGAAAAACAATCACACAATCACTTTTTGTAACTTGGAAGGGTCACTAAATGAATGGTTGTAAGTCAAGGACTCCCTGTAAACGAGGAGAGGAGATTGGTGTCTTGAGGTGGGAATGGTGTCTTTGTGTGTTATGTCCAAAGTTCATCAAGGTTGCTTGGACGATCCCTTAAAATGTCAGCCAGTCGTGTGCGGCGGCAGCCAAAAAAGCTAATACAATCCTTGGTTGTATAAACATAGAATCAAAATCAGGTGAAGTATTAGTACCACCTTGTAAAGCCTTAGTGAGGCCACACCTGGAATACTTGCATCCAGTTTTGGTCACCACATTACAAAAAAGATGTTGAGACTTTGGAAAAAGTGCAGAGAAGAGCAACTAGGAGGATTAAAGGCCTGGAGACCAAAACATACGAAGAACGGTCGCAGGATTTGGGTTTGGCCAGTCTAGAGAAAAGAAGGACTAGGGGGGGACATGATAGCAGTCTTCCAGTATATTTGAGGGGCTGCCCCAAAGGGGAGTGGGTCAAATTATTCTCCAAAGCACCAGAAGGCAGGAGAAGAAGCAATGGATGGAAGTTGTGGGTGCTTCATTATTGGTGTTTTCTAAGAAGAGATTGGACAGCATACACCAGAAAAGAAGCAATGGATGGAAACTGATCAAGGAGAGAAGCAATCTAGAACCAAGCAGTAAGTTCCCAACAGTGAGAACAATTAACCAGTGGAATAGCTTGCCACTAGAAGTTGTGGGTGCTCCATCACTGGAGGTTTTTAGGAAGAGACTGGACAGTCACCTGTCTGAAATGGTATAGGGTGTCCTGCTTGAGCAGGGGGCTGGACTAGAAGACCTCCAAGGTCCCTTCCAGCTCGATTCTGATTCTGAGACATCTCAACTGGTTCAATATCTCTCTGGCTTGATCTGCTTTCAGGTCCTCCTCATTCTCGTGGCCTTGCAGCCGTCCATCTTCAGCGTCTTGGCCAACGGGGGTCAGATTGCCTGCTCCCCACCGCTCTCCTCCAGAGCCCGAGGCCAGCGTAAGTTTTGGGGGGTTAAATCAAGATTTCCACAACCTGATCGCCTCTCCATAAGTTGCATTCCGACTCTCGTAATTCCCAGAATCCTCTGTGCACATTTCCCACAATGCTCTTGTACAAACTAGGTTCTGTCAACCTAGATCTGGGCTCTAGATTTGCTAGAAGAGAGGTGGGGAACGATGGCTCCTTTATGACTTGTGGACTTCAACTCCCAGAATTCCTGAGCCCGCATGGCTGGTTGGGGAATTCTCGGGGTTGAAGTCCATCAAAGTCCATCATGGCTGGTTGGGGAATTCTGGGAATTGAAGTCCATCATGGCTGGTTGGGGAATTCTTGGAGTTGGAAGTCCATCATGGCTGGTTGGGGAATTCTGGGAGTTGAAGTCCATCATGGCTGGTTGGGGAATTCTGGGAGTTGGAAGTCCATCACTGGCTCAGGAATTCTGGGAGTTGAAGTCCACAAGTCATAAAAAGGACCATTCCTCACCCCTGGGCTAGAATGAAACTTCCAGGATGCCCAAAATTTTCTAAGTAAGGTGATGGGGAAAAAAATGGAGTATATTGGAAGAAATGTAGCAATTTGTTAGGACTAAATTTGGAAAATCTGCAAATTAATTGTGGTTATCACCTGCAAGGCTGTAGTCCTCGACTTACGACCACCGTTGAGCTCAAAATTTCTGTTGCTAAGTGAGACAGTTAAGTGAGTTTTGCCCCATTTTATGACCTTTCTTGCCACTGTTGTGAAATGAATCACTGCAGTTATTAAGTTAGTAACATTAAGTGAATCTGGCTTCCCCATTGACTTGGCTCATCAGGAGGTCGCAAAAGGGGATCACGTGACTCCGGGACCCTGCCACCGTCCTAAATACGAGTCGATTGCCAACTGCGGCAAGAAAAGATGGGGAGCAACTCACTTAGCGACCGTCTTGCTTAGCAACAGAAATTTCAATTGTGGCCGTAAGTTGAGGTCTACCTATAGTGGCCAGCAAACCCCAGCAGCTACCAAAGTCAAATGCACCTTCTGCTTACGCAGCGACTACAGTTCCCAGCCAGCACGGCCACTGGGAACCATAGTCCTGAAAACCTCCGGAAGGCAGCATCAGACAGGAGACGGCTGCTTTCAAAGGTCCAGGAGAAGGCTGCCTTCAACGCTAAACCTTCTTTTTCAATCTTTTCCTCCAAGAAATGCACGCCCAGCTGCTGATCCTGGAAACATTTGTCCTTGCGGTGCTGGCCAGGATGTATTACCGGAAGCCGGACGACAAGCCAGGATGCTGCCTCCGCGAATCTCCAGAGTACAAAGCCGAGATCAAGCAATAAAAGAGGGTCTGAGACCCAGCCCCCCACACCACAAAACATCTGTCAAAAACGGCCAAACCCCACTGTACAGGTAGTCCTCAACTTACGACCACAATTCAGCCCAAAATGTATGTCGCTGGGAAATTTGTGAAGGGAGCTTTGTCCCGTTTTACGGCTTATTTGCCATAGGTGTTAAGCGAAGGACAGCGGTTGTTAAATTAGTCGCACGGTCGTTAAGTGAATCTGGCTTCCCCCTTGAAGGTCGCAAAAAGGGATCACATGACCCACCCGCCCGGGACACTGCAACCGTCATAAATGTGAGTCAGTTGACAAGCATCCGAATGTAAATCACATGACCACGGGGATGCTGCAAGGGTGAAAAACGGTCGCAAGTCCACTTTTTTCAATGCCGCTGTAACTTCGAACGGCCACTAAGCGAAATGTTGTAAGTCGAGGACTACCTGTGTACGTTTCCACGAAGAGTTTTGCTGCTTGCTGGTGGCATGAGAGAGAGAAAAATCAACCTTTGCGGAGTGACGTTTGGACTATTGCCAATAGAGGCACGCCTATTGTTAAAAGTGCGCAAAGCTCGCCGAATAAATCTTCCCGTTTTCTTCTCATTGGAACGCCTGGTTGTCTAACTTTTTGTGTTCAGGAACTTGCTGTCTGGGTGGGACAAATCCTTCCGAACTAAGATGAGAAACTGGGGCGATGAGGCTCATTTGTATGTTTTGTGCAAATATTTCTAAACATTCCGGTTTGGGTAAGTCGGGAGAGAAACCGGGGGTCTGAGTTCCATTGCTCATATGGACTCCGGACATTCCTGTTCCAACATCCTTCTGAGGACTGAAGTCAGCCTGTTTCCAGAAGGTTCCTCTTGATCAGGTGTGTCAAACTCAAGGCCTGCGGGACGGATCCGGCCCATGGGATGCTTAGATCTGGCCCGCCCTGGAAACAGCGAAGGGCCAGCCCACGGTACCTCTGCCAGTGAAAACGGAGCTCAGGGAGGCCATTTTCACTGGCCAGAGGGCTGCAGGTCGTCGTCACGGCCGAAAATGGAGCCTCGATGAATGACGTCGAGCTGGCCATGCCCACCCTGGCTATGCCATGCCTCCTGGCCCCCCAAGGTCAAACACAACCCTGATGCGGCCCTCAAGGAAATTGAGTTTGACACCCCTGCTCTTGATCATAGGAACTAGGCATGTTTTTAAAGATGTCTTTGTTTGTTTTTAAAACAAATAAGATTGGATTCTCTTGAAGGGAAGTCCCGCAGCGACAAAACCGCTTGCAGATTATCTGTGTGCTTGCAGAGTCAATGCTAAAGCACCGGAGTAACAAAGAGACTTCGGAGGGGGTCCTGGATCAATGTTCCCTCTGACATGGAAAATCGCTGCACGGCAGTTGGAAACTGCTGCGCGGCGATTCCCTGTCACGTGCGCGGCCGCGCAGCCGCGACGGAACATTGTCCTGGATGCTCTCTGTGCTTGGTTTTCTTGCAGACGTTTCATGACCCATCTAGGTAACATCATCAGTGCTAGAAAGGAGTGGGGTTTGGGAAGGAGGATTGAGAGGTCCTTGGTTTTCCCTGAACTGGGTGGTTTCCTTGCAGACGTTTCATGAGCCAACTAGGTAATGTCACCACTGCTACAAGGGAGTGGGGTTTGTGGAAGGAAGGAAGGAAGAAAGAAAGGAAGGAAGGAAGGGAGGGAGGGAGGGAGGGAGGGGAAAGGAAAGGAAAGGAAAGGAAGGGAGAGGAGAGGAAAATAAAGGAAAGGGGAAAGGGAAGGAATAGAAGAAGGAAGGAAAGGAATGGATGGCTGAAGAGGAAAGGGAAGGGAAGAGAAGGGAAAGGCAAGGCAGGAGGAGGAGGAGGAGGAGGACTGTGGGGTCTTTGGTGCTCACTGATTATGGTTGGTTTCTTGCAAACATTTCATTACCAAACTAAGTAACATCACCAGTGCTAGTCATGGCGTTTGCTCTCATTTGTATTCTAGTGACTTGCCCCGTCAGTGTTGGTGGAAATGGAGGTTCTTTGGATGAGCTGTTAGCATTAGATCACACTGCTTGCACTTGGGGTGTGCGAGTGTGCATCCTACGTAGGAAACTGACTCACAAAGCCACCAGCCCTCAAACAATCCTCCGAAGCCGCAGGAAGGAAGCAGGAAGAGAACGGAGGCGCAGCCCAACCAGGAAAAAGCCATTCAGACCCAGAAAAGCCTACAGAAACCGACAGTCAAACCCAAACATTTATTATAGAGTTAAGAACAACAGCCAACGAGAAGTGGGTTCCTAACGAACGGGCGCTGTGCCAGGACAAACGAGCAGCTGCTGCCCAGATGTTGCTCGGCATCCTCCAGAGAAGCGGGGCGGGGAGAGATGGCCAGGCGCCCACTCCAACCCCTGCAATCTGGGGCCCAGGGGATGACCGTGCACCCACCTTGAATCGGGCCGTGCCTGATGGAGCTTCCCTCGTTCAGCCGCGGGGCAGAATCCGGGCTGATTCTCGACAGTGTGGGGGGCGCGTCAGGCGTGGGAAAAAGGCGGGTGCGAAGACCAGCTGCCCGCAGAGATCGGTGGCTTTTTTTTCACGATGGGACAGGACACGCAAAGGCGAAACGTTACTGAAATGGGGTGTGGCTGCCCCACGGCACTTTGCAAATAGCTTGGAGGGGAGGGGGGATGGACCGAGAGCCAGCGGGCTCCGTTGGGCGAAAACGGGGCCGATGTCTCCGTTTGCGGCTTTTTAGTGCAACGGATGTGTCACCCCAAAGGACCGACAACAACAATCTGGAAACTCTCAGCCGAGCTGGGACAGAAGAGTTCACTGCTTCTCCCTCCCCCCCTCAACCCCCGCCTCTGTGCACCTGCAGCTCTGACCCTCTTGCAGGACGTTGCAAAAGGAACCGGAAAAAGGCAGTTTTCACTTTTGGGGGGGGGGCTGGGCGGCACACACACAGGAAGAGCGGGGAGCGTGCAACCCGGGTGTGAGTCTCTTGGGGAAACCCCGAAGCAACCTTTCGCTTCGCATCGCCTCTCCGCTTTCTCTCTTGAGGACTAGAAACCTGGGAGGCTGCGAGACGACGCTCTCTCTCTCTCTCTCTGCCCCTAGGCGTGGGGAGCCGCATTTTTGCAGCTTCTTCCCTTCTTCCCCCCCGCCCCCCACACACCCCAGTTCGCCCACTTTAAGGGCCTCTGCTCCCTGCAGGCCAAGGACCCGGGCCGACGGGAGAAGTGGAGATGGCGATGTTAAGGATGAGAAGTCCTTCCATCCCCAACCGTCTCCAAATTTGATGCTTTCGGCTACTGGCAAAAATAAAACGTTTGGTTTTAAAAGAAGAGCCACCGTTTCCTTCCGTCCCGCCGAAGGGGCGAGAAATAACCAGGGAAAGGAAAGGGAGGAGGGGAAAAAAAAAAGGAAAATGCTACGGCGGAGGTTGGGGGAGAGAAGACGTCTCCGGCGGTGTGACCATCTCAGCTCTTGAATTTGGGGAGCCAGGCAGAAGTTCTCAGGGTCTCCCCCAGTGGCTCGTGGCTTCCGTAAGGCCCCCCGCGCCGCCGTCTCCCGGGGCGGGCTCAGTCCTCCTCGTCCTCGCTGATGTCGTAGCTGGCCATCGACTTGTTCCGGGGGAGTCCGGCTGGAGACAGGGGGGGCGTCCTGGCGGTGAAAGGCCAGCGGAAGGAGGGCGAGGGCGAGCGGTCGTGCGTGGGGCTGCTGCTGGGGCTTTGCTTGGGGCTGATGGCTTGCAGCATGCGGCCCTTTCCTTCTTTCAGCATGTGCTTCTGGAAAGGGGGAGGGGGGGGAGAGGAAGAAAGAATGCAATTTTTTTTAAAAAAGTCAATTTCCAAACGGATACAGTAGTCCTTGAGTTACGACCGTTGTGTTGAATTTATATTTACCGACAAAGAAATAAAGGGAGACTAGTATAGATCTATTTCAAGCTACAGTGGGGCAAAAAAGTATTTAGTCAGCCACCAATTGTGCAAGTTCCCCCACTTAAAAAGATGAGAGAGGCCTGTAATTGACATCATAGGTAGACCTCAACTATGAGAGACTAAATGAGAAAAGAAATCCAGACAATCACATTGCCTGATTTGGAAAGAATTTATTTGCAAATTATGGTGGAAAATAAGTATTTGGTCACCTACAAACAAGCAAGATTGCTGGCTCTCACAGACCTGTAACTTCTTCTTTAATAGGCTCCTCTGTCCTCCACACATTACCTGTATTAATGGCACCTGTTTGAACTTGTTATCAGTATAAAGGACACCTGTCCACAACCTCAAACAGTCACACTCCAAACTCCACTATGGTGAAGACCAAAGAGCTGTCGAAGGACACCAGAAACAAAATTGTAGACATGCACCAGGCTGGGAAGACTGAAGCTGCAATAGGCAAGCAGCTTGGTGTGAAGAAATCAACTGTGGGAGCAATAATTAGACAATGGAAGACATACAAGACCACTGATAATCTCCCTTGATCTGGGGCTCCACGCAAGATCTCACCCGTGGGGTCAAAATGATCACAAGAACGGTGAGCC
>QLTV01001117.1:632157-645930 GCA_003457575.1 Thermophis baileyi
AGAGGGGGGGGGGTGGGAGAAAGAGGGAGGATGAAAAGAAGGAAGGAAGGAAGGAAAGAAGGAAGAGAAATTGAAGAAGGACGGAAGGAAGGAAAAGAAATTGAGAAAGAAGGAAGGAAGGAAAGGAAAGAAGGAAAAGAAATTGAGAAGGAAAGAGGGAAGGGAGAGGGAGGGAGGGAGGAAAGAAACTACTAAAGTTCTTAACTTTTGATCATTGTCTGGACCTCTTTGGTAAACCCCCCACCCCCACCCCCACCCCAACCTGGGGCAGGTGGGAAGGCTCCCAGCTAGATTCCCGCCGAGGCCTCCACAGATCCCTATAACGCAAGGCGTTCTGTCCCCCTTCCCCTTACCCTGTGCTCCACCAAGAACTCCGGGCTGAGGGTCCAGGGGGCGTTCCTCACCACCTCGTCCACGTAACGGCAGTGCTGCACGGCGTCGTAGCGCTCGGCTTCGTTCATGACCGTGAAGCCCTTGAAGTTGTGCGTCAGCTCGTCGCTGCAGACTGCAAGATGCGGTCCTTTCTTGAAACCATTCCTTCTCCCTCAGATCCTTCCAGGATTCTCTCCCCCTTTCCGCCTTAAGCCTTCCCACCCGAAGTCTCCTTCCAAAGGGCCACCAGGAAACCTTGTTAGCCACAGACCAGAGGTTCCTCATCTGGGCTCCTTCCCAGGTGCCCAAATTCAAGGGTGCCTCTCTTACCTCCGACAATGAGGTAGGTGTTGGGGAAAAGGTTCTTGGCCTGCATGAGAGCCCGGGCGTGTCCGGAGTGGAAGAGGTCAAAAATCCCATCGGCGTAAACCCTGACGGGCCTGTTCACTAAAAACAGAGGAACAAGGGAAGGTAAGACACGATACAAGGACATGATAGCAGTCTTCCAATATTTGGGGGGCTGCCCCAAAGAAGAGGGGGGCACCCTATCCTCCAAAGCACCTGAGGGCAGGACAAGAAGCAACGGATGGAAACGAATCCAGGAGAGAAGCAACCTGGAACTAAGGAGGAATTTTCTGAGAGTGAGAAACATTAACCAGTGGAACAGCTTGCCACCAGACGTTGTGGGTGCTCCATCACTGGAGGCTTTCAAGAAGAGATTGGAACACTGTTTGAAATGGTGTAGGGTTTCCTGCCTGAGCAGGGGGTTGGGCTAGAAGACCTCGAAGGTCCCTTCCAACTCTGTTGCTGTTACTCTATTAACCTATTCACCAAAGCACCTGAAGGCAGGACGCAACGGATGGAAACTAGTCAAGGAGAGAAGCAACTCAGAAAGGAGGAGAAACTTCCCAGCAGTGAGGAAATATTAACCAGTGGAACAGCCTGCCACCAGAAATTGTGGGTGCTCCAACACTGGAGCTTTTTAAGAAGAGACTGGACAGTCACTTGTCCATCCAAATTGTCCAATTTGAGGTTGCAACCATCTTCTAATCTAGGAGAGAACCAACCTTGAAATAAAAAGAAATTTCCTAACAGCCAGAACCATTAACCAGTGGAACCACCTGCCTCCAGAAGTTGTAAATGCTCCAACACTGGAAGTTTTTAAGAAGAGATTGGATAACCATCTGTCTGAAATGGTATAGGGTCCCCTGCTTGAGCCGAGGGATGGACTAGAAGACCTCCAAGGTCCCTTCCAACTTTGTTATTCTCTTGAATTCAAAGGGCCAAAGGATTGGGGATGTGTGTGACGTGATACCAGACTTTCAATATTTAAGGGGATCAATCTATCCCCCAAAGCCCCTGAAGGCGGGAGAAGAAGCAACGGATGGAAACCAATCCAGGAGAGAAGCAACCTGGAACTAAGGAGGAATTTCCTGACAGTGAGGACAATTACAGGTAGTCCTCGACTTACAACAGTTCATTTAGAGACCATTCAAAGTTATGGCATTGAAAAAAAGGGACTTATGACAGTTTTTCACACTTATGACCATTGCAGCATCCCCATGGTCACGTCATCAAAATTCAGACGCTTGGCCACTGGTTCATACTTACGACCGTTGCTGTGTCACGTGATCCCCTTTTGCGACCTTCCGACGAGCAAAGCCAGTGGAGTAGCAAGATTCACAATACAATACATGCCTGAATTTTGATCACATGGCTGCAACGGTCGTAAGTGTGAACAACGGTCCTAAGTCACCTTTCTCAGTGCCGTTGTAACTCTGAACGGTCACTAAACGAACTGTTGTTAAGACGAGGGTGCCTTCAGCCTTTCTGTCCTATGACTTCCTAAGCGTAGGAGAGAGATGTGTAAGGAAGGAGCCTGGACAGTTTGCAACAGCAGCATCAAGAACAGTTAAAGGGCCCCTCTGAACTTACTTACACACATTGCAATTGTGTAAAGCTCAGCCAGAAATATTTGTGTCAGGAGTGGAAGTGATACATAGTCTGGAAGTGTGAGGTGACAGATACCAGGCCAGGATGCCGATTGGATGCAGTCACTGCCAGCTTTGGGCCCATGAGAAGAAGAAGGAGGAGGAGAAGGAGGAGGAGGAGGAGGACTGTGGGGTCGAGAAGGAGAAGGAGAAGGAGAAGGAGAAGGAGAAGGAGAAGGAGAAGGAGAAGAACCGAAAACAACACTGAGGTGCTTAGTGCTCTCTGAGCTTGGTGGTTTTCTTGCAGACGTTTCATTACCCAACTAGGCAACATTATCAGTGCTAGAAGGGAGTGTGTGTGGGGGGAGGGGGAGGAGGACTGTGGGGCTCTCTGAGCTTGGTGGTTTTGTTGCAGACATTTCATGACCCAACTAGGTAACATCATCCATGCCGGAAGGGAGGGGGTGTTGCCGGGAGGAGGAGGAGGAGGACTGTGGGGTCCTTCGTGCTCTCTGAGCTTGGTGGTTTTCTTGCAGGTGTTTCATGACCCAACTGGGTAACATCATCAGTGCTAGAAGATAGGGGGGTGGGGGGGAGGACTGTAGAGTCCTTGGTACTGGGGTCTCCAATCTTGGCAGCTTTAAGATTTGTGGACTTCAAAGCTGGCTGAGGAATTCTGGGAGTTGAAGTCCACAAGTCTTAAAGTTGCCAAGATTGGAGACCCCTGCTCTAAGAGCTTCACTGGTTTTGTTTACAGATATTTCATGACCCAACTAGGCAACATTATCAGTGCTAGAAGGGAGTGTGTGTGGGGGGAGGGGGAGGAGGACTGTGGGGCTCTCTGAGCTTGGTGGTTTTGTTGCAGACATTTCATGACCCAACTAGGTAGCAACATCAGTGCTGGAAGAGAGTGGGGTTTACAAAGAGGAGGAGGAGGAGAACTGTGGGGTCCTTGGGGCTCTCTGAGCTTGGTGGTTTTGTTGCAGACATTTCATGACCCAACTAGGTAGCAACATCAGTGCTGGAAGAGAGTGGGGTTTACAAAGAGGAGGAGGAGGAGAACTGTGGGGTCCTTGGGGCTCTCTGAGCTTGGTGGTTTTGTTGCAGACCTTTCATGACCCAACTCGGTAACTTCTTCCGTGCTAGAAAAAGCCTTTGGGAGTTCGGGCTGCAAATGTCCTTTAACTTGGTTGTGATCCTGACATTTCCAGGCTGGGCTGGAGTTACTTTCCTCACCCCCTTAAATCTCAGCTGTCAGAAAGTTTCCTCTAACAGCTGCCAAAACTGAAAGGGTTTAATCTCTAGAACAACATTCTCAGTTTGCAAAAGTTTATGTAGGTTAAAACTTGAGATGGGAAGGCCTGGGAAAAAAAAAATTGGAAAAATTGAGGGAAAAAACAGTTTTTTCCCAAAGCCATTTGGGGGGGGGGGGGAATGAAAAAAAACCTTGTTTATTTCCCAATTTTTATGCTTATATTTCCAGGCTGTCCCATCTCTAGGTTAGAACAACAGACAAAGATTCCTCCTGGGTATTCTGCTTGCACACAGGTGGACCTCGACTTATGACAGTAATGGAGCCTGCCCATTACGGTCATTAAGCCATGCAAAGTGTCAGTGTAACCACCTTGATTATAGAATCTTTTTCATGGAGGTTGCTTAGCATCCGCTGGCGTCCTTAAGCAAATGCCACGGTCGTTAAGTGAACCAATGTTTCCCTGTGCGGGTGGTTTTGCCGAAAACTGGAAGTACAGATCGTCCTTGACTTACAACGAGTGACAACTTACAAGTGACAACGGCACTGAAAAATGTGACTTATGACTGTTTTTCACACTTATGACCGTCGGGGTATCCCCGTGGTCACGTGATCAAAAAATTCGGCTGCTTGGCAACCGATTCACACTTACGACGGTCGCAGTGTCCCGGGGTCACGTGATCCCCTTTTGCGACCTTCCGACCAGCAAAGTCAAGGGGGAAGCTGGATTCACTTAACGACCGTGTGACTAACTGAACAACTGCAGTGATTCGCTTAACAACGGCGGCAAGAAAGGTCGTAAAATGGGGCCAACGGACACCGCACCCGTCATAAATATGAAAAACATCTGAACTTTGAATACGTGAGCATGGGGATGCTGCAATGGCCAGTGCGAGAAACGGTCGTAAGTCACTTCTTGTAACTTCGAGCGCTCACGTTATAAGTCGAGGACTACCTGCATACCAAGAATTGGCTGGTTCTTGGTTTTCGTCTTATGGATAAACACTTACAGGGCGTCCCTCTCGTTGCCTCCTCAAATGTGACTCGTGTGTAGGGCTTGCTGTAATCCACTTCCAGTTCATCGGAAAACGGCGCTGGCTCTCGCAGGCCCTGGGTTCAAAGAATAAAACCCGAGAAAAATCAGGGGGAAAAAATGTCTTTATTCGACATTCATAAAGGTTAGGAAAAGAGGATTCACTGCAGGGATTGTGGAAGGATTGTAGCATATTTTAGTGTGAAGAACAGCCCCGGAGAAATTCATCCTGTAGCTGTGTTTTTCAAGCTTGCCAAGTTTAAGGCGGGTGGACTTCAACTCCCAGAATTCCCCAGCCAGCCACGCCTGTTTCTTTTTCTCTTACCCCCACCCCCCCCTAAAGTGGAGAGATTGCAAAGGAAGGGATTACAAGAGAGTAAACTATGCTGGCTGGGGAATTCTGGGAGTTGAAGTCCACAGGTCTTAAACTTGGCAAGCTTTAGAAACTTTGCAGTATAACATCTCCACTTTAAAACAATTCTAGGTAGAAAGAAAGATATATATATATATTTTGCTGAAGCTGAACTGGCAGTGATCTTTGCTGCGATGCTGAAATTCTCACGCAGGGCAGAAGATGTGACTGCAACCTTTTGTGATGAGTTCAAGATGTTAAAAATACTACTGGCTGCAAGGTTTAAAAATTGTGGTTGCAGAGCGGAAGTTTCTCCCCTCAGATTGGGTAAAGTGTCGGTAGGAGAAAGATGCAGCTGGAAGGAATATGTGTTAATATGTGATTAAAGCCGGCCAGAGTCTTTTTGAAACGAGATGGGTGGGAAATATAAATAAAAATATAATAAAAATAATAAATATAACAATCAAATAAAAATTAAAAAATACAATAAAATAAGAATTAAAAAACCACAGGGAAATCAAAATAAAAAATGAAGTAAATGAAATAAAATAATAATAAAGTGAAATAAAAATAAAGGAAAGAAAATAAAAATACAACAAAATAAGTAAAAAATAATAAAATTTTAAAAAAAGCAAAATAAAAAATAAGTAAAATAAAAACAATAAATTAAAATGAAGATAAAATAAAAAAATAAAATAATAATAAAATAAAATAAAATAATAAAATAATAAAATAAAATAAAATAGAATAATAAAGAAAGAGGATGTTTGTGCCAACCGAAGATGCCTGTAAGATTTGAATTTGAGGTAAAAACAGACGAGAACAACTACAATTAACAAATGTGATTTTTTTTCCCAGCAGAGCAAGAGGGACTGAGCCACCCTAGAGCAGTCTTTGTCAATCTCAAACACTTCAAAGTGGGTGGACTTCAATTCCCATAATTCCCTAGCCAGCTGGCTGGGGAATTCTGGGAGTTGAAACCCGCCCACTTTCTGGGCATTCTGGGAGTTGAAGTCCTCCCTCCGTTCCTTGCGTGCCGCCCTCTCTCAGGCCTTTTCAACTTACGAAAAAGTTGCGGGGCAGTTTTAAGGGGATGCCGTCCGACTCCGTGGCCCCGTTGGGACCCCCTCCTTCTTTCCTCCTCTTCCTGGAGTTCAATCTGGCCGAGATCTGGGGGTCCATCCCGTAAATCGCCTCTGGCAGCTCAGCTGGAAACACCTGGAAGATCCAAGCAGGTGTATTAAGACCTCTCGAAGCTCAGAGAGTGGCAGCAGGAAAGGGGCAGTGCCCAGCTGCCCGACTCAACGGCAACGGAGCAGAAGGTTCACGCTGGCAACGGGCCTCCTGGCACGTCGGTCGGGAGACGTGGGACGAGAAGGGAGGGAATTTGTGTGGCTCTGTGACACACAAATTGTTTGTGTCTGCTCGAGTGGCAGGGAAACCAGCTGCCCAGGCAATACTGGACAGTAAATATTGAGTTTTTCCCCCTCCTAACCCAGCAATCATGCCGAAACTGCAGGCAGGATGCCTCTGCTTACTTTAGCACTGTAAAAGCCTGGGCAAAAATTTACAGGTAGTCCTCGAATTACAACCATTCGTTTAGTGACCGTCTGAAGATACAACGGCAGTGAAAAAGGCGTCTTGTGACCATTTCCCCCCACGAATGATCATTGCAGCATCCATACAGTCACGCGATTAGGTTTCGTCAGTTGCTGAGCAACTGACTCGTATTTATGACGGTCGCAGCGTCCCGGGGTCACGCGATCCCCTATTGCGACCATCTGTTAAGCAAGGTCAATGGGAAACTCCGATTCGCTTAACAACCCTGTGATTCAAAAGTCTGAAAATCCGTTTTATACAGGTAGCCCTTGACTAACAACAGTTTGTTTAGTGACCGTTTGAAGTTACAACGGCCCTGGGAAAAAAAGGGACGTAGGATCGTTTTTCACACTTACGACCGTGGTGCCGTTCCTCAGGGTTGTGTGATCAAAATTTGGGCGCTTGGCAACTGACTCCTATTTATGACGGTCGCAATGCCCCGGGGTCACGTGATCCCCTTTTGCGACCTTCTGACAAGCACAGTCAATGAAGAAGCCGGATTCGCTTAACGACCGTGTTGTTAACTAAACAACGGCGGCGATTCGCTTAACAACCAGGGCAAGAAAGATCGTAAAACAGGGCAAAACTCACTTCACAAATGTCTCGCCTACCAACGGAAATTCTGGTTGTACGTTGAGGACTACCTGTATAAACAGACAGTACTTGGTGGGAAACTTCTGAATTTGATTTGTAAGTTGGGAGGGAAGGAAATGGTTGTTCTACATAATGCCTGTCAGGAAATTGTCCCCAGACCAGGACAGGCAGGTCCCAAACATGGATATCCTGCAGATAGGAGGGGAATGGGGCAACTCACCACAGCCAACTCGCTATGGGATAATATAACAATTCTACGTAATTATTTAAAACAAATAAAACTTATCTTAATTTTTGCCCTGCACATTTCATTCTGTCCCTCCTTTTGCATACTTTCTGTAATGATTGTATTCTACCATTTCTTTGATTTTAGTGTAACTCTTGTCGTCCCAAAGGTGCTTTTTCAGGAGGCAACTGGACTTTCTGGTTTTTCTTTTGAAGACATTTCGCTTCTCCTCCAAGGAGCTTCTTCAGCTCTGACTGGATGGTGGGGAAAGGATTGATTTATATTCCTTTCAGACAGCTGGTCATTTGCATCCTTTTAAGAGAGTCGTTGAGGCCACTTGGAGGTTTATCTGTGTCCTCAGGGTCCCCTGAGTGGTGCAAATGGGTGTGGAACCTCACTGACATCATCTATCTCCTGTCCACCAACATTGTCCTTTCACAGTTCCAAGAAGGCGCCACACCCATTTGCACCACTGAGGACACAGATCAACCTCCAAGCGGCCTCAACGATTCTCTAAAAGGATGCAAATGACCAGCTGTCTGCAAGGAGTATCAATCCTTCCATTCCCCACCATCCGGTCAGAGCTGAAGAAGCTTCTTGGAGGAGAAGCGAAACGTCTTCAAAGAAAAAGCAGAAAGTCCAGTTGCCTCTTGGGAAAAAAAAGCACCTTTGGGATAACCATGACCTGGATGATGGAGAATCTCCGTAGACATGTGTAACTCTTGTCCTGCAGCGAGATGGCCACGGTGAGTTGGCCACGGCGAATTGTCATAGACCCGATAGGAGAGGCCCTGAGGACTTTCTGTTCCAGCCCAGAAAACGAGGTTGGAGCTTCAGAGTTTTCCGATGAATCACACTTTCTATGTTCATGGGCGGGTGCCAACTTTGTAAAAGCTTTTTTTTTTTTTTAAATGATACACGCCCTTCGTAACACGCACACCTAGTTAGAGATGTAAAATTTCCGGAAATTTTGAAGCTTGGGAAAAAAACCGGGTTTTTTCAGGGTTTTTTTGGGGGGAAAACGGAAATTTTCGGAAAAATTGAAAAAAATGCTACATTAGCACTTTTTTGTCTTTTTAAGATTGAAAGTCATTCTGTTACTTTAGGAACATAAAATATGACTATGGACAATTTGACTTGGCATAAAAGTATCACAACTAGCATATTAAAAAAATATAGGGTAGCCAAACAATGATCACAAACAGAATTTACGTTATAAGAATCATTGCTTGTCCTCACTCAGTCCACAGAAATTAGAATAATCTGATAGCATACATTTTTTTTAGAAATGATTTGGAAAATATTTGAACACCCTGTCTTAAAATATTTTATTCATCATGTTAAAATAAAATATTCCACAATGTTTTGTTTTTTTCTTTTTTCAATTTTTCCAATTTTTTGGAAAAAAACAAAAAAGCCTTCAGGAAAAAAAAACGGAAAAAAAAACCACGGTTTTTTTCTGACTTTTTCCGGTTTTTTTCCGGGCCTTCACATCTCTACACCTAGTCCTAGGATTATATGATTTGTCGACGGTGGAATTTCCCATGCGGAAGGAAAACACTGTGAGAACGTTCAGATCCAAAAGAAACGTCTTTCTTCACGATGGCATAACTCTACCAACAGGGGTGGCACAACCTCGGCGGCTTCAAGACTTCAACTCCCAGAGTTCCTCCCTGCTGGCCAGGGAATTCTGGGAGTTGAAGTCCACAAGCCTTGAAGCCGCCGAGGTTGGACATCCCTACTCTAAGACAATGCCTCAGAAAGAAGAGGGGATTGACGGATGCTCTAGGGCACCAGAGGGCAGGATGAGAAGCAATCGGTGGAAACTAATCAAGGAGAGAGCCAACCTAGAACTAAGGAGAAATTTCCCATCAGTGGAACTGCTTGCCACCAGAAGTTGTGGGTGCTCCATCACCGGAGGTTTTCAGAAATAGACTGGGATGGGATACGGTTGCTGCCTTGAGCAGGGAGGGGGTTAGACTAGAGAACCTCTCAGGTCCCTTCCAGTCCTAGGATTCTATGAATCCTGTAAGCTTGAATCCTGTACAGGTAGTCCTCGACTTAACAACAGTTCATTTAGTGACCATTCAAAGTTACAACGGCACTGAAAAAAAGTGACTTTGGACCATTTTTCACACTTACGACCATTGCAGCATCCCCGTGGTTCACGGGATTTACATTCGGATGCTTGACAACTGACTCACATTTACGACAGTTGCGGTGTCCCAGGGGGTGACGTGATCCCCTTTTGCGACCTTCGGAACAAGCAAGCTCAAGGGAGAAGCCAGGTTCACCTAACAACCGGGTTACTAACTTAACAACTTCAATGATTCACTTAACAACAAGAAAGGTCATAAAATGGGGCAAAACTCACTTAACAAATGCCTCACTTAGCAACATAGATTTTGGGCTCAATTGTGGTCAAAAGGCGAAGACTGCCTGTATAGATTATAGGTAGTCCTCGACTTACGACCACAACTGAGCCCCTAATTTTTGTTGCTAAGTGAGACAGTTGTTAAAGTGAGTTTTGCCCCATTTTAGGACATTACTTGGCGCAGTTGTTAAGTGAATCACTGCAGTTGTTCACGGCTGTTAAGTGAATCTGGCTTCCCCACTGGTTTTGCATGTCAGGAGGTCGCAAAAGGGGACCACGTGACCACCCTGGGGACACGGCAACCGTCATACATACGAGCCAGTCATAAGTCGCCGTTGTAACTTTGAACAGTCACTAAACGAATGGATGTAAGTCGAGGACCACCTGGACAGTAGTCTGCTGATCTTTCCTCTCCACTAACTCATGGCACAAAGGTTAAAAAAAAAAATTAATTTTCAATTTTCCCCCACACTTTTTGGCACATGTTATGATGGTGCCCTGCTCTTTCCAGGACGCAACGCTCCTGAATTCTGGAATCAAGAGTTGGGGAGACACCCATTCCGCAGACTAACCCCCTGCCTCCAAGTCACCCCCTTTTTTGGGGGGGGGATTTTAGGATTTGCATCCAATCGGAGCGCACGTGTGTTAACCTATTTATTTCACAAGCTCTGCGATCGCACAATTCTCATTATTAAGCCCCAGATCATACGTTATTTGTTTCTCACCTGCCCACACAGACACACACACACACAGACACACACACCCTGAAATGAGCACTGCCACACTTGAGGGGTTGGGGAGGAGAACTTATGCAAGCTGCTACTTCGACTATCTACTCTGCCAACGGTCAGATTTCACAACGCCCACGGCTGCACTGACACAATGACGCCCGGGCTTGGTATGTCAGAAGCACGCAATGTTTTAAAGAGCATTTTGGAATATTGTGCCAGCAGCTGGGAAAACAAACCCTGATGGGACCAGGATGAAAGATAATGAACTAACAAACTCTTACATTTAATTAACATTATTCATCATTAGCAAAATATTATGAACAAACGTGACAGCAATTGAGGGGTGTCTTATAGCTGCACCTTCGGCTTTTAGGGAAGTCACAGTACCTGTGTGGTTTTGCACATTGGGGTCCAGATTACAGTCCAGGTAGTCCTCGACTTATGACCACAGTTGAGCCCAAAATTTCCGTTGCTAAGCAAAGCACTTGTTAAGGGAGTCTTGCCCCATTTTACAACTTTTCTTCCCATAATTGTTAAGTGGACCTCTGCAGATGTTAAGTGAGTACAGGTAGTCCTCGATTTACAACAGTTCATTTAGCGACCGTTTAAAGTTACAACGGCATTGAAAAAAGTGACTTATAGCAATAACACTTAGCAGTAACGCTCTCACGATGCTTTCCAGCCCTCTCTGAGCGGTTTACAGAGTCAGCCTCTTGCCCCCAACAATCTGGGTCCTCATTTTACTGACCTCGATAGGATGGAAGGCTGAGTGAACCTTGAGCCGGTCAGGATCAAATTGCTGGCAGTGGGCAGAGTTAGCCCGCAGTAGAAGGAAGGAAGGAAGGAAGGAAGGAAGGACGGAAGGAAGGAAGGAAGGAAGGAAGGAAGGAAGGAAGGAGGGAAGGAAGGAAGGAAAAGAGTAATAGCACTTAGACACAGGGAGGAGAGAGGGAAGGAAGGAAGGAAAATGGAGGGAGGGAAGGAAGACAGGGAGGAGAGAGGGAAGGAAGGAAAATGGAGGGAGGGAAGGAAGACAGGGAGGAGAGAGGGAAGGAAGGAGGAGGGCAGGAAGGAAGGATCAGCACATTCTGGCCCCCCAACAATCTGGGTCCTCATTTTACCGACCTCGGAAGGACGGAAGGCTGAATCAACCTTGAGCCTGGAGAGATTTGAACTGCCAAATTGCAGTCAGCCAAAGTAGCCTGAGGCACTGCATTCTAACCACTACTGTACATGCTATCCTTTTTCAAGACCGTTGCAATAGTTCCATGGTCACATGATTAAAATTCAGCTGCTTGGCAACTGACTGGTATTTATGACAGTTGCAGTGTCCCAAGGTCACGTGATCCCCTTTTGCGACCTTCTGGCAAGCAAAGTCTATGGAGAAGCCAGAGAAAAGAAGGACTAGGGGTGACATGGTAGCAGTATTCCACTATTCGAGGGGTTGCCCCAAAGAAGATGGGGGTCTACCTATTCTCCAAAGCACCAAAGAAGGCAGGACAAGAAACAACAGTTGGAAACTAATCAAGGAGAGAAGCAACCTGGAATTAAGGAGAAACTTCCTAACAGTGAGGACAATTAACCAATGGAACAGCTTGCCACCCGAAGTTGTGGGTGCTCCAACACTGGAGGTTTTCAAGAAGACATTGGACAGTCACTTGTCTGAAATGGTCTAGGGTCTCCTGATTGAGTAGGGGGCTGGACTAGAAGACCTCCAAGGTCCTTCCATCTCTATTCTGATTAGATTCACTTAACAACCTCTTCAAAGAAAAAACAAGAAAGTCCAGTTGCCTCCTGAAAATGCACCTATGGGACAACCATGACCTGGATGACGGAAAATCTCCATAGACTATTCACTTAACCACCGTGTTGCTAACTTAACAGCTGCAGTGATTCCCTTAACAACTCTGGCAAGAAAGGTCATAAAATGGGGCAAACTCACTGAACAAACGTCTCAGTTGGCAGCAGAAACGTTAGGCTCAATTGCAGTCGTAAGTCAAGGACTCCCTGTAATCCTACAAGCAGCACAAGGAAGTGAGAAAGGCACTGAAAACACAATGTATGACTCTGGGCAGAATACACAATTAAAAAGAAAACTTAACAACCCACATCATATAAAAGCAACAAAGCACAGCCACACCCCTGGTTTATGCAACCTGAGCCAGTTGACCCCGATGCCAACAGCACCATTCCTGTCCCTTGCACAATGCCCTTGGGCAAAGTGTGGCACGCACCCCTGATGCAAATGGTTGTGTAGCACAGCAAGGCCACCTGTTCTTATACCAGGCGACATCTGTTTTATTTAATGAATTTGGGCTGTGGTGCTCCTTGTCAAGACACTGGCTCAGACACAGGCAGTCCTCCACTTACAACAGTGCGTTTAGTGACTGTTCAGAGTTACAACGGCACTGAAAAAAGGACCGTTTTTCACACTTAACGACCGTTTGCAACATCCCCGTTTGCTGGTCAGAAGGTCGCAAAGGGGATCACATGACCTTGGGACACAGTGACGGTCATAAATATGAACCAGATGCCAAGTGTTTGAATTTTGATCACATGATCATGGGGATGCTACAAGGGTCGTAAGTGTGAAAAACTGTCATAAGTCACTTTCTTCAGTGCCGTTGTAACATTGAACAGTCACTAAACGAACTGCTGTGACTTGAGGACTACCTGTATGCCATATGTTAAATAAATAAATAAATACAGGTGGTCCTCAACTTACAACAACTTAGTGACCATTCAAAGTAAGGACGACACTGACAAAAGTGAGTAATGAGCCATTTTCACACTTACAACCATTGTAACATCCCCGTGATCAAAATTCAGCTGCTTGACAACTGGCTCATATTTATGACGGTTGCAGGATCCCGGGGTTAATGTGATCCCCTTTTGTGACCTCCTGACCAAGCAAAGTCAATGGGGAAGCCGGATTCACTTAACGACCGTGGTTGGCAGCGATTCCCTTCACAACGGGCGGCGAGACAGGTCGCAAAACGGGCCAAAAGTTCACTTAACAAATCTTTCTCTTAGCAACATTCATTTTAGGCTCCATGTTGGCTGTAAGTCGAGGACTACCTGGGCGCCCATCTCAGCTGCAGGACTCTGGACGGCTCACAGCGGTGGGGGGGGGGAGAAACAGAATTAAAAACAGCAGCCAATATTATAAATAACCCAAAAGAGCAGCGGCCCAGAACATCCCCCCACCCATATTCCCCCCCCCCAGGCGTCTGTCTTTGAAACCCTCTGGGGGGCTTGAACCCATAAGGCTGCACTTGTCCTCCCCCCCCACTTTGGACCCCTCCCCAG
>QLTV01001117.1:700063-713600 GCA_003457575.1 Thermophis baileyi
CTATCTACCTATCTATCTATCTATCTATCTATCTATCTATCTATCTATCTATCTATCTATCTATCTATCTATCTATCTATCTATCTATCTATCTATCTATCTATCTATCTATTTATCTATCTTCTATCTATCTATCTATCTATCTATCTATCTATCTATCTATCTATCTATCTATCTATCTATCTATCTTCTATCTATCTATCTATCTATCTATCTATCTATCTATCTATCTATCTATCTATCTATCTATCATCTATCTATCTATCTATCTATCCATCTATCCATCTATCCATCTATCCATCTATCCATCTATCCATCTATCCATCTATCCATCTCTCTCTCTCTCTCTCTCTCTCTCTCTCATATCCATCTACCGTATCTATCTATCTATCCATCTATCATCTCTCTCTTTCTCTCCCTCTTTCCCTCCCTCCCTCCTTAGTCCTTAGCTTGGTGGTTTCCTTGCAAATATTACATGACCCAACTAGGTAACATGATCTGGGCTAGATGGCAGTAGAGTTTGCTCTATTTGCCATTGTGCATAAACAGGGAGCAACCCCCACCCCTCCCTTCTAGTACTGATGATGTTCCCTAGTTGGGTCATTTAATGTCTGCAAGAAAACAGCCAAGCAGCACCATGGCCCTACAGTTGTCTTCTTCTTCTTCCTCCTCCTCCTCTTCACAAACCCTTCTCCCTTCTAGTACTGATGATGTTACCTATTTGGGTCATGAAACGTCTGCAAGCAAACCACCAAAGTCAGAGAGCACCAAGGATTAGGCCAGTATTTCTCAGACGTGGCTGCTTTAAGAGAGACGTGGACTTCAACTCCCAGAATTCCCCAGCCCGCCAGCCAGCCAGCCTGGCTACCCCTGTCCTCACCTTTCGGGTGCGATCCATCTGGGAAGCAAATAGGGATCACGTAATTGTTCAGAGTTGCTTCTCCGGAGAGTTTGACCACGGCGATGTCGTACTCAAAGGTGGCCGCCTTGTAGGAAGGGTGGATGTAGATGGTCTGAGGTTGCAGGGTTTGCTCCGTGTCGTCTCGCCTCTGAGTTCGGTGCTTCCCTGTTGGAATTAGAATTAGAATCACAGAGTTGGAAGGGACCTTGGAGGTCTTCTAGTCCAACCCCCTGCTCAGGCAGGAAACCCTACACCACTTCAGACAAATGGTTGTCCAATCTCTTCTTAAAAACCTCCAGTGTTGGAGCATTTACAACTTGGGTTGAGGGAGGAAGAAGAATAGCAGAAGAATAGAGTCAGAAGGGACCTTGGAGGTCATCTAGTCCAACTCCCTGCTCAAGCAGGAGATCCTATACCATTTCAGACAGGTGGCTGCCCTGACTCTTCTTAAAAGCCTCCAATGATGGAGCACCCACAACTTCTAGTGGCAAGTAGTTCCACTGGTTAATTGTCCTCACTGTCAGGAAATTTCTCCTTAGTTCCAGGTTGCTTCTCTCCTTGGTTTCCATCACCCCAAATTAGGACCTGAATTTTGGTTGCTCAGCAAGGCGATTGTTGGGCCTGATTTTACTATCTTTTTTGTCACGGTTGTTAAGTGAATCTGGCTCCCCCCCTTGACTTTGCTTATTAGAAGCCCCCCGGAAATGGGGATCACGTGACCCCAGGACCCTGGAACCGTCATAAATACGTGCCAGATACCAAGCACCCCAATTTTGATCACTTTGATCCTAAGGATGCTGAGATGGTCATAACTGAGGTTGACTCAGCCTTCCATCCTTCCGAGGTGGGTAAAATGAGGACCCAGATTGTTGGGGGCAATATGCTGACTCTGTAAAACCGCTTAGAGAGTGCTGTAAAGCACTATGAAGCGGTATATAAATCTAAGTGCTATTGCTAACTGTGAGGACCGGTTGCCAGTGACTTTCTTCAGTGCCATGGAAAGGAGGCTGAAATGGTCATAACTACGAGGACTGGTTCCAAGTGACTTTCTTCAGTGCCATGGAAAGGAGGTTGAGATGGTCATAACTGCAAGGACCGGTTGCCAGTGACTTTCCTCAGTGCCATGGAAAGGGGGCTGAAATGGTCATAACTGCGAGGACCGGTTGCCAGTGACTTTCCTCAGTGCCATGGAAAGGAGGCTGAAATGGTCATAACTGCGAGGACCGGTTCCAAGTGACTTTCTTCAGTGCCATGGAAAGGAGGCTGAGATGGTCATAACTGCGAGGACCGGTTGCCAGTGACTTTCCTCAGTGCCATGGAAAGGGGGCTGAAATGGTCGTAACTACGAGGACCGGTTCCAAGTGACTTTCCTTAGTGCTATGGAAAGGGGGCTGAAATGGTCATAATGGCGAGGACCGATTGCAAGGGACTTTCTTCAGTGCCACGAAACGGTTGTAAGTCGAGGAGGACCTGCCAAAGTCTCTCCCCCTCCTTGAGTTGCAAACCTGGTTTGTTTCGCAGAGACCGCTTACCCAAGATAATGGTGAAGGAAGACGGGCTGATCACATCCGTATTTTGGAAAACTGGATTTTCCGGGTCCAGTTCCTCGTGAAGGCAGTGAGCGGCTGTCACAACCCACCGGTTGCCTGGAAAACACAAAACACGTCGTCAGGAGCCCCCTGCCCCTTCTCTGGACCAGCGACCTTGCACCCCCGCCGTGAAATTTGGGGTTGCAAATCCGGTTTTCGAACCTCTCGGTGCGGTTTCTCCTATTCCGATCGCCGGGACAGGTAGTCCTCGACTTACGACCACGATTGAGCCCCACATTTCCGTTGTTAAGTGAGACTTGCCCCATTTCATGACCTTTCTTGCCACGGTGGTTAAGCGAATCACTGCCGTTGTTAAATTAATAACACGGTCATTAAGAGAATCCGGCTTCCCCATTGACTTTGCTGGTCGGAAGGTCGCAAAAAGGGGATCGCGTGACCCTGGAGCACTGCAACCGTCACAAATATGAGTCAGTGGCCAAGCGTGTGAATTTTGATCATGCGACCGCGGGGATGCTGCAACGGTCGCAAGTGTGAAAAACGGTCCTAAGTCACTTTTTTCAGTGCCGTTGTAACTTCGAACGGTCACTAAACCAACGGTTGTAAGTCAAGGACTAGCTGTATCCATCTTTGCAATTACAATCACCGGATTTTGTCATTTTCTGGCTGCAGGTGTGTATCCTGGATCGATAAGGTGCACATTCGGATGCTCCATCTGGTATCTCTTCCAGAGGTGGTATTCTGCCGGTTCGGACTGGTTCAGGCGAACCGGTAACGGTATCCTGATCGGGCGAACCGGTAGCGCTGACTGCAGGTGGCCCCGCCGATGTAATGCCGTCCTATTTAGCCACGTTTTTGAGGCTGTGCGCATGCGCGGAGGTGGCGTGCTCACATTTGCGAACCGGTAGGGAAGGTAAGTGAATACCACCCCTGATCCAGAGGTGGGTTCCTCCCGGTTCGGACCGGTTCTCCCGAACCGGTAGTGACCCACTGGTGATGTCACGATGATGTCACCGATCCGGTTCGGTCAGTGCCGGTCCGTGGACACCACCATCTTTTTTAAATTTTTTTTTTAAAAATTTTTAAAATTTTAAAAAAAATTTTTTTCTTCTGCACATGCGCAGAAGCCGAGTTTCTGGCACTGCGCATGCGTCGCCATCTTGTTTTGGGGGTTTTTTATTTTATTTTATTATTATTTTTTTGGACTGTGCAGCGCGGGAGGAAGCGAACCGGCAGCGAGGTAAGTTAGAACCCACCCCTGCCCTGATCTCTTCTACAAGTTGTGGGTCCATCACACAACACAGCTCCCCTAATTTTTGTGTTAATATTTTATATTTACCGACAAACAAATAAAGGGAGACTAGTACAGATCTATTTTCAAGCTGTTCAGCTCTCGTCAGCTAGCCATACCCTTCTGGGATTCGAACCCGGGCTACTCACATACATCTACCTAATGTCAGTAAATATAAATTCAACACAAAAATAGTTTGTCGCGAAAGCGACTCCTTGCCAAGGCTCCTGGATTGAGGCTGGAAGGCGAAAACAGTATGCTCCGGCCCATATTTGGGTAGACCAGGTTGCCCTGATAAAAAACACTGAATCTTTCACCTGGTATAGCCAACAAAGCGAGGAGAGCCCGTGGCTTAGAGGTTAATACATCTACTTAATATGTGAGTAGCCCGAGTTCGAATCCCAGAAGGGTATGGCTAGCTGGCGAGAGCTAAATAGCTTGAAATAGATCTATACTAGTCTCCCTTTATTTCTTTGTCGGTAAAAAATAAATTCAACACAAAAAAATAGTTTGTCACAAAAGCGACTCCCTGCAAAGGCCCCTGGATTGAGGCTGAAAGGTGAATGCTCCGTCCCATATTTGGGTAGACCAGGTTGCCCTGAGAAAAAACGCAGCTCCCCTAAGTACTGATTACAACCCATTTTTGACCTAGGATGCTGAATTGGAAAGGACCTGAATAGGCCGGAGGGTTGAGCTTTGACACAACTGAAGTCCAGTTCACACATTACACTGGTGTTTCTCAACTTTTGCAACTTGAAGATGGGTGGACTTCAACTCCCAGAATTCCCCAGCCAGCATGGTGAGCAAGCTTTTCCCCAACTCACATCCAATTCACACATTACGCTGGCGTTTCTCAGTCTTGGCAACTTGAAGATGGGTGGACTTCAACTCCCAGAATTCCCCAGAAGTCCACCCATCTTCAAGTTGTCAAAGTTGAGAAAAACCCTGCATTACTTGGAGTGCAGCTAGCCACTCTTCTATCAACCTGAAGAACACAGCCAGAGGGGAGATGGACACTACAGGTAGTCCTCGACTTAGACCAAAACTCAGCCCAAAAATTTCTGTTGCTAAGCAAGACATTTGTTAAGGGAGTTTTGCTCCATTTTACGAACTTGCTCGCCACAGTTGTTAAGTGAATCACCGCAGATGTTAAGTGAGTCACACGGTTGTTAAGCGAATCTGGCTTCCCCGTTGACTTTGCTTGGCGGAAGGTCGCAAAAAGGGATCACGCGACCCCGGGACTCTGCAACCGTCGTAAGTATGAGTCAGCGGCCAATCGGCTGAATTTTGATCACCACGGGGAGGCTGCAACGGTCGTAAGTGTGAACAATGGTCCTAAATGAATGGTTGTAAGTCGAGGACTACCTGTATTTCAGCCCCCCCTTCCTGGTGTCCCCCCCCCCGTTCTGCTGGCGTAATATAACTCGGAAATCTCTTACCTATGAGGGACCCTCCGCAGAAGGGGCGTCCGTTCCTTTGGAGCATGGCGATCCATGGAGAAATTCCTCTCTGGGCATATCGTCCTTGGATGATCCGGATCAGCGAGCTTCTGGAAAATTTGGGTTTCCCACAAACTGGGGAAGAACGGAAAATCAAGATTTAGAGGAGTGTTTTTCCAATTTCAGATGGGTGGACTTCAACTCCCAGAATTCCCCAGCCAACATGGCTGGCTGGCTGGCTGACTAGGGAATTCTGGGAGATGAAGTCCACCTGCCTTAAAGTTGCCAAGTTTGGAGAGAATTCTGATCTGGAACCAAAGAAAATGGCTGAAAAGGGGCATATGGCTCGCAAGCCATAATTTTTATCCCGTTTCATTTGGCAAGATTATGGGATGGCAACTCCAGCAGCCTAACACAGGTAGTCCTCGACTTATGACCACAATTGGAACCACAATTTCCTTGCTAAGCAAGGTGGTTGTTAAATAAGTTGCACCTGATTTTTCTGACCTTTTTTTTTGGCCATGGTTGCTATACGAATGACTGCAGTCGTTAAATGAATCATACAGCCTTTAAGCGAACCCAGCTTCCTCCAGTAGCTTTGCTTGTCAGAAGCCGGCTGGAAGGGTCACAAATAGAGATCACATGATCCCAGTTGAACCGTCGTAAATACAGACCCATTGCTCGCATTTTAATCACGTGACTATAGGAATGCTGCAATGATCGTAAGTGTGAGGATCGGCTGCAAATCACTATTTTCAGTGCCGTGGACACTTTCAATGGTTGCTAAACGAATTATAAATCAAGAATTACCCGTAGGACAGATGTAACAACCACCAACTTACCTCGCTGCCGGTTCGCTCCCTCCCGCGCCACGTGGGCGCACCTCGTGCGCATGCGCAGTAACAAAAAATCTGAAAAAACCCCAAAGCCGAAAAAAAGATGGCGACCGCATGCACAGTGCCAGAAGTTGGCTTCTGCACATGCTCAGACGGGGGAAAAAATTAAAAAAAAAATCGAAACAAATAAAAAAAAAATTAAAAAAAAAGATGGCGGCCCCCACGGACCAGCACCGACCGATCCGGTTCAGTGACGTCATCGTGACATCACCAGCGGGCCGCTACCGGTTCAGGAGAACCGGTCCGAACCAGGAGGAACCCACCCCTGCCTCAGCTGCTATTGCTAACGGAAATTTGAATTTACTTCAAGATCTTAAAAGGCAATTTGGCGATACAAGATTGTTGTGTCAAGAGTTTTATTCATTTTCTTATCAAAGTTGTTAATACAGAAGATTAGGAATGCTACAAAACAGAGTATAAAATCCATAATAAAGGGAGTAGCATCTCTTAAATATGTAACAGAGCTCAGAATATACCAAACCTAAACACATTTTGGACTATTATATTTCTTTCAGATATGGACACACACACATATCTATATAATTGGTGGGTCTCCAATTTGATAAGGGTACCGTACAGTCACACAATCTTGCAAGCAGTCCAGGATACCAAAAAAGGGGAAATGATTATACATAACAAGGTTGTACAGGTAGTCCTCGACTTACGACCACAATGGAGCCCAAAATCCCCATCGCTAAGTGAAACAGATGTTAAGCGAATTTGACCACCTTTCCTGCCACCGTTGTTAAGTGAATCACTGCACTTCTTAAATTAGTAACCTGGTTGTTAAGTGAATCTGGTTTCCCCGTTGAGTTGGCTGGTCAGAAGGTCACAAAAAGGGGATTGCGTGACCCTCCGGGACACGGCAAGCGTCATAAGTACACGTCAGTTGCCAAGCGTCTGAATTTTGATCACGCGACCGTGGGGATGCTGCAGCGGTCGTAAGTGAGAAAAATGGTCACAGGTCACTTTTTTCAGTGCCGTTGGAACTTCAAACGGTCACTAAGTGAACTGTTGTAAGTCGAGGACAGTTGGTAGATATTGATGTGTGTTTGTGTCAAAACAGACAAGATGCCAGTTTGTAGCTGTGCATTCAAAGCCCCAAACTGTCCTCTTTCATGAATATATACCGTAGTAGTGCAAAAGGAAAAAAAAAAAAAGCTTAAATAATCCATCTCACGGAATTAAAATGGTTATTCAAACGGCTCTAAACCTAAAGGAGAAATTCAGGTATTCCTTGATATATGACCACAATTGAACCCCAACATTTCTGTTGCTAAGTGAAACAATAGTCTTCCATTTTAGAACCTGTCCCGCCATGGTGGTTAAGCGAATCCCTGCCGTTGTTAAGCGAATCACACAGCCGTTAAGCGAATCTGGCTTCCCCGTTGACTTTGCTGGTCAGACGGTCGCAAAAGGGGATCACGTGACCCCGGGACACTGCAATCGTCATAAATATGAACCGTCAAGCATCCGAATGCAAATCCCTTGACCATGGGGATGCTGGGAAAAATGGTCATAAGTCTTTTTTCAGTGCCGTTGTAACTTCGAACAGTCACTAAATGAACTGTTGTAAGTCGAGGACTAGCTGTATATTGGTCTATCTTTCTTGTACAGGAATAAATAAATCTTCTTTAAATGACTGAGTAAAACCATCTCTCTTTGCAAGAGAAGAGGAGTAGAATTTCTCCATTAGAAGCATCTACAGGTAATCCTCGATTTACAACAGTTCACTTAGTGATCGTTCGAAGTTACAACAGCACTGAAAAAGGTAACTTATGACCATTTCCCACACTTATGACCGTTGCAGCATCCCCATGGTCACTTGAAAAAAATTCAGATGCTTGGCAACTGACTCATATTTATGACAGTCTCAGTGTCCCGGGGTCACGTGATCCCCTTTTGCGACCATCTGACAAGCAAAGTCAACGGGGAAGGCCGGATTCACTTAACAACCGTGTTACCAACTTAACAACTGCAGTGCTTCATTTAATAAATGTGGCAAGACAGGTTATAAAATGGGAGACAATTCATCATTGTTTCACTTAGCACCATATTATTAATTTAACGAGTGCAGTGATTCACTTAACAACTGTGGCGAGAAGTCGTAAAAAGGAGCAAAACTCACTTAACAAATTTCTCACTTAACAACATAAATTTTGGGCTCAATTGTGGTCGTAAGTCGAGGACCACCTGTATTTCTATCTGCCCCAATGTTTCCTGCAATTCTTTCTTTTTTGGGGATGAGGTAGGGAAGAATGGGAAATGATGGTTAGTTAAAGAAATGAAAATAATTTGCATTCAAAGATTGATTTGGATAAGTAAAAGGCTGAACACCACTGAAATGCTGCACACAACCACAACCACAACCACAATCACAATCACAACCACACAACTGTTTGGAGTGTCTCGTTGAATTTGGGGGTTCTATATTTCATCTGGAAAAATGTACCCAGCCATTCAGATTTCGGGGTACAACTGACAGAGGCTCAAACGTCTTTCTACTTTCAAAGGACCAGATTCCTATTCCAGAAACGGCCACTAGAGGGAGCAAATGTTCCACCAACAGTGTTTCTCAACCTCCGGAACTTTAAGATTGCCCTTCAACTCTCAGAATTCCCCAGCTAGTATGGGGAATTCTGGGAATTGAAGTCCACACGTCTTAAAAATTAAGAAACATTGCTTTAGCCCAACACAGTCTTGTTGAATCCCCTTTTCTACAAAACGACAAAATTCAGCGCATCTTTAAACTGTCCCATTGCCAACACCGAAAAGCTGGGAAGAAAGTTGTAAACGATGCCATGGACGCCATTCAATACACGCCAACCACACTTCCTGGAGTTTGCGGGATAGTAACGTGGGAATGTTGCTTCTTCTCAGGAACGCAATGTTGCAGTTGGAGTGTCTGAAATTCGATGCCAGGAGGAAAGATCTCCAGATCTTACTCCCCAGCCATAATGCCCTCAAAGAACTTGGAATGTCGCCGAGCTCGGTTGACGTTCTTCAAACACAGGTTCAGTCCGTGGGTTGGGTCTCACTTTAGTCCAGTTCATCTCTTCTCCAGATTGGAATCCAGGAATGTCCACCCTGTTTTCTCCTGCAGCCAGTCCACATAGTTGGACACCTTGGTGTAAACCCCGTAGACTTGCTTGCTGCCACATTCTTCTGGTCCACCCCAGGAGACCAATCCTTGGGCCACCCACCTCCGGTTGTCCAAGTCTCGGATGACAAACGCACCACCGCTATCTCCAAGGCAGGTGTCCTTCCCTCCTTCGTAATAACCGGCGCAGAACATATTCTCCGTCACGCTGTAATTGCCAGATCTGGACTCATAACTTGTCTTGCACTCCGCATGGAGGACCACGGGTAGCTTCACATACTGAAGAACATCCGACAAAGTCTGCATCCCAGAACTGATCACCTCATCCACCGTGATGTTGGGGTTGGAGATACCCCAACCGGCCACCAAGCCCAGCGTGTTGGGTTGAGGTCCTCCTAACTCGTGTGGATCCTGGGGTAGACAAACCGGCATAATGTGAGGTCCCATGGTCACCTTCTCCTTCAACTTGACCAAGGCAATGTCATGGTTGTAATTCTGGATATTGAAAGACTCGTGGAGAATGATCTTCTCCACCGTCCGGTTGACCGCGTCGATTTTGTTCCGGACGTCGTGAAGGCCCAGGTAGACGTTGACGTGTTCTTTGGAGACCGCGATCACCGTGTTGTCCCGTCGTTGGGAACAGAGGACGTGGGCGGCGGTCAAGACCCACGATTCGGACAGGAGGGCTCCGCTGCCGAACCACCGGTCGTTGGGGACCCGAGACGTGTCCTCAACCACGATCAGAGCTTGCCAGGGGAAAAAACCAGGTTCTGCGTTTCTCCCGCCGATTATTCGCTTGACCAGGGTGGGCAGAGAGCGGCTGGGTTGTCCACACACTAAGGGAGGAAACAACACAGCGCACAATTAGCTTTTGGCACTCCCGAAACAGAGCAAAGTTGCAAATTGCGGTAGATTATGCCAAATTTGCCCTCTGTCGTCTTGATGTCCTACGACCAGTGGTGGGTTGCTCCCGGTTCGGCCCGGTTCGGCGAACCGGTAGCGGCGGGATTTAGAACCCACTACTGCCTACGACGTAGCACAGGTAATCCTCAACTTACGACCACAAATGGAGCCCAAATTTTTTAGGGCGAAGCGAGGCCGTGGCTAAGTGAGTTTTGTCCCATTTTACAGCCTTTCAAGGCAGTTGTTAAGTGAATCATGTAGTCGTTAAGTGAATCTGGGTTCCCTCATTGATTTTGCTTGTCGGGAAGTCTGGGAAGGTTACAAAAACTGATCACGTGACCCCGGGACACTGCAACCGTCATAAGTACATGCCAGTTGCCAAGTGCCCGAATTTTGATCACGTGACCAATGGGGATGCTGCAACCGTCTGAAAAACGGTTTGAAAACCGTGTGTGAAAAACGGTCCTAAGTCACTTTTTCCAGTGCCGTTGTAACTGCGAACGGTCACTAAGTGAACTGTTGTAAGTCGAGGACTACCTGTATTGGATGGTGATTTTTTGGGGGAAACTGGATTGTGTTTAATGTCATTGGTAGAGGCCCCCTGGATCGACAATAGCCAGCGGTCAAAACAACAAATTGGCATGCACCATTTAAAATTAAGAAAGCTTGCATTTCGATTTTGTTTTGATATGACACCCTACTTTTAAACTTTAATTACATGGCAGATTCATCCCCATGAAACCAGGCACATTTGAATAGCAAAAGGAAGGAAGTTTAGGATTACAAAAAATAAAATAAAATAAATTTGTGCAATAAATTATTTTTTAAACGTGCAATTATTTCTCCCAGCATAAAATTCTCTGCCATTCTTTAGTTTCTTCTGATTAACTTTCTCTTAAAATCCATGCCAAGTTTTTTTTTCCCCCCCGAGAAGAGACTGGGCAGTCACTTGTCTGAAATGGTATATAGTTAGGGTCTCCTGCTTGAGCAGGGGGCTGGACTAGAAGACCTCCAAGGTCCCTTCCAGCTCTACTCTGATTCTGATCTTTATTTCTCCCTGGGGATGTCCACAGGGATGGTCAAAGAAGTCAAGATGGAAGAGAGAGATTTGATCATATCATCGTAGAGGCCATCTTGACTTTTTTGACCTCCCTTGGAGATAGGTCTGCTTCTACCTTTGAAGTGCTCCCTTTATTTATATGACAAATAAATAAACAGACAAATAAAAGACACTGCCCTGTATCAATACACGTAATCCTTGACTTAACAACTTCAATTGAGGCCAAAACTTATGTTGCTAAGTGAGAATTTGTTAAGTGAAGTTTGCCTTATTTTATGACCTTTCTTGCCACAGTTGTTAAACAAATCACTGCGGTTGTTAAGTTAGAAACACGGTTGTTAAGTGAATCCGGCTTCCCCATGGACTTTACTTGTCAGAAGGTCGCAAAAGGGGATCACGGGACACCGCGACCGTCATAAATACGAGTCAGTGGTCAAGCGTCTGAATTTCGATCACGTGACTGCGGGGAGGCTGCAATGGCCGTAAGTGTGAAAAACGGCCCTTTTTCAGTGCCGTTGTAACTTTGAACCGTCAGTAAACGAACTGTTGTAAGTCGAGGACTATCTGTAAGATAGCATTCCCGGAATTCTTTCAGGATCTGTTCACCGGCATGGATCTTAAGAGTAAAATTTACCAATTTCCATTGTATCCAAAGATTTTTCCCTGCCCTTGTTTGAAAAGGGCCCAGTGGCATGATCTACCAGCAATGATGGAGACCCCATACATGGCACAGTCCATCATTGCTTATTTGTGCATCTCAAATACCTCGGTGGGATGTGAAGGCGCGCATGGCCACGCATGTGGGGAAGCGGCCACATCGTTCTGTCTAGCTAGGACGACTTGCTCGTTCTTTGGAGCTGACCTAGGATCACCAGCAACACAACAGAACAAGGAAAGTTGTAGGCTTGTCGCTCGCACATCTGGGGAAGCGCACTGAACCTTTGGCTCTGCTCCCCAGGATTACCAAGGTTAAAACATAGGAAGAACGGTTGCAGGAACTGGGGATGTCTAGTTTAATGAAAAGAAGGACTAGGGGGGACATGAGGGCAGCCTTCCAGTATTTGAGGGGCTGCCCCAAAGAAGAGGGGGGTCTACCTATTCTCCAAAGCACCTGAAGGCAAGAAAAGAAACAATGGTTGGAAACTAATCAAGGAAAGAAGCAACCTGGAATTAAAGGAGAAATTTCCTAACAGTGAGAACAATTAACCAGTGGAATGGGTGAAACAATATAGGGTTTCCTGCCTAAGCAGGGGGTTGGACTAGAAGACCTCCAAGGTCCCTTCCAACTCTGTTATTCTATCTTTTCTAACACTGGAGGTGTTTTAAGAAGAGATTGGACAACCATTTGTCTGGAATGGTATAGGGCCGTGATGGCGAACCTATGGCACGGAGCCATATCTGAGGGCATGCGAGGCGTTGCCCTATGTCAGCTCCAGCGCGCATGTGCGCGCTGGCCAGCTGGTTTTCAGCCTTCCAGAGGGCGGGGGAAGGCCGTTTTCAAACGAACTTCCGGTAGGCCCGTTGGGCCCGTTTTTCGCCATCCACAGGCTCCAGAGGCTTTCCTGAAGCCTGGGGAGGGCGAAAAATGGCCCAACAGGCCTACCGGAAGTTCGGAGGCTTCAGTGAGGCCTGCGCGCATGCACGGGGGGCAGCGGGGGTTGTGCGCATGCGCGGGGGGAGGGCATTGCATTATGAGTGTGGGCACGCGCGCAGGGGCTATCGCGCATGCATGTGGCCTTTTGGCACTCGAGCAAAAAAAGGTTCGCCATCACTGGTATAGGGTTTTTTGCTTTAGTAGGGGGTTGGACTAGAAGACCTTCCAGGGCCCTTCCAACTCTGTTATTTGGTAGTTGCTAGATTCGCCAGCATGTCAGTTTTTTCCCTGGCATGCAAACTGGGTTACACCATCCAGGCTGAATCATGAGAGCAGATTGTGAAGAAATAACACAAACGCACAACAAAGAATTCACTGTCCCACTGCTGTACAGTTTTTAACGAAGGCTGCAGCCAGGATAAATCAAACACAAATATTTCTCACTTCCCTCTGCAGACTCAATTGGCAAGCATTGAGAACCTCTTAGTGCGTCAAATCAGCGCAAACCGTGTGAATTTTCTCCCCCTTGAAAGCAAAGCCCCAAACCTACAATAGATTGTGCCTGGACGATGCCTGGACGATGTAAGGGTCTTGATGGGAGTTAACAGACTCAAACTTAACCCAGATAAGACCGAGTGGATGTGGATATTACCTCCAAAGGACCATGTTGATCGTCCTTCCTTGGTTCTGGGGGGAGAAAACGTAATCCCCTCAGAACAGGTTCGCAATTTGGGTGTCCTCCTGGACTCACAGCTGAGATTAGATCAACACCAGGAGTCATAAAGAAAGATATCTTTATTGTTCAT
>QLTV01001117.1:716814-743272 GCA_003457575.1 Thermophis baileyi
AGTTTAGTATTCTTTCATTTTTTTAAACAGTTTATTTATACATTTTCTTTTAACATACATAAGTGCTTTGTGAACAGTGTATTGTCTGGGTCAATTTGCTTACATAATAATACTTTCCCCGCTCCTAATGTCTACCCCTATTATCCAACCATTTATGAAACAAGTCCCATGTTCGAAAATACTCCATATCTTCTTTTTCTTTTATCTTTAATGTCAGTCTGTCCGTTTCTGCACAATCTAATATTTTTTAAATTGCATCTTCTTCTCTAGGTGTTTCCTCATTTTTCCAGTACTGTGCAAATACAATCCTTGCTGCTGTCAAAACATGTACCAGTAATATTAAATACAAATTCCCCTTATCATACGTTTCTGGTATTATACCTAACAAAAATATTTCTGGCTTATAATCTATATGCAGCTTTAACATGTGTGAAAGCAAAGAAATATTGGACAACCCCCCCCCAATACATACATGGTTAGCCCCCAAGTCTTTCTTAATAGCCCACAGCAGATGCCGGCATTTAAGGAAATAGCAAGCTTATTGAAAGAGGAAGCCAGCTATCTAGATGGCTCCATTCATAAGCAAAGCAAATACTGCTGGCAGAAGCCCATTCAAGACAGGATATTTCGAGAAAACTCCTTGCAGCAAAGTTTGACAGCTTAACAAAAGCAGAGTGGTAAATTAGAACAATCAGCCCCTCACCCAAAATCCAACACAGGACGAAAGCCATTCGCCACAATAGGAATTGCCCAACACCCTCTTTAGAAACACAAAGCCCATATTGCACAAATCCCAAACTTCAAAGTTACAGAAACTATAAAGATCCATCCACCTATTCAGCCATTTGGTCAGCTGCCCCAGAACCGCATGCTGTTGTTGGTTCTGCTTCATCAATCAACAGAATCTTCCTTCCCAAACAGCCTCCATGTTATTTCCAGCGTCTTTCTCCCAGCTTGGAACTGAACCAGATGGATTTTCCTTCCAACACCCTTTTCAATTCAGTCATGATGGAAGGGACCTTGGAGGTCTTCTAGACCAACCCCCTGCTTAAGCAGGAGACCCTCTACCATTTCAGATAGGCCAGTGATGGCAAACCTTTTTTGGCTCGGGTGTCAAAAGGATGCGCGCACGCGCAATAGCGTGCGCGCGCGTGCCCACACCCATAATGCAATGCCTTCCCCCCTGCGCATGCGCACAACCCCTGTGTTGCCCCCCGTGCATGCGCACAACCCCCCCCGCGCTGCCCCCCCACGCATGCGCACAGGCCTCATTGAAGTCTCCGGACTTCCGGTAGGCCCGTTGGGCTGTTTTTCGCTCTCCCCAGGGTTCAGGAAAGCCTCCTGAAGCCTGGGGAGAGAGTAAAACGGCCAAACGGAAGTTCAGAAATGAACTTCCGGTTGGCCCATTGGGCCGTTTTTCGCCGTCCCCAGGGTTCAGGAGGCTTTCTGGGGATGGCGAAAAACGGCCGAAAAGAAGGGCGAAAATCAGCTGGCCAGCGTGCGCATGCGTGCTGGAGCTGACATAGGGCAACGCCTCGCGTGCCCTCAGATATGGCTCCGCGTGCCACCTGTGGCATGCGTGCCATAGGTTCGCCATCACTGAGATAGGCGGTTGTCCAGTCTTTTCTTAAAAGTTAAAAGAAATTTCTTTTCTTTGGAATCAATCCTGGCTTGTATTATAACAGATAACAGATTAACAGAGTTGGAAGGGACACCTTGCAGGTCATGTAGTCCAACCAACTGCCCAAGCAGGAGACTCCACATCTGCCTCTACCTAGGATCGAACTCACAACCTCCTGATTGTGAGGCAAGAGCTCCACCTCTAGGCCACAGCAGCTGGGTAATTTTTTTTTTTAAAACCACAGCCTCCATCTTGAGTTTTTGACCCGTGAACATCCTGGGCTTGATTCTTCTTGAGAAGATCAGTCCTACCAACAGCCCTGGGACTCAGGTGACATACAGGTAGTCCTCGACTTATGACCACCATGGAGCCCAAAATTGATGTTGTTAAGTGAAAAATTTGTAAATTTGTCCCATTTTTACAACCTTTCTTGCCACATTTGTTAAGTGGATCACGGCAATTGTTAAATTGGTAACACAGTCGTTAAGTGAATCTGGCTTCCCTCCCCCTTGACTTTGCTGGTCAGAAGGTTGCAAAACGACTCTTGAGCACTGTGACCGTCATAAATATGAGTCGGCTGTCAAGCATCCGAATGTAAATCACGTGACCATAGGGATGCTGCAATGGTCATAGGAGTGAAAAACGGTCATAAGTCACTTCTTTCAGTGCTGTTGCAACTTCGAACGGTCACTAAATGAACTGTTGTAAGTCGAGGACTACCTGTACAGTCCTTGACTTATGACCACAATCAAATTTCTAAGCAAGACATTTCTTAAGTGAGTTTTGCCCCATTGTACGACCTTTCTCGCCACCGTTGTTAAGTGAATCCCTGCAGTTGTGAAGCTAGTCACACAGTCGTTAAATGAATCTGCCTTCCCCGTGGACTTTGCTCATCAGACGGTCGCAAAAGGGGTTCACATGACCCCGGGACACTGCAACCGTCATAACTACGAGTCAGTTGCCAAGCGTCCAAATTTTAATCACATGACCACGGGAATCCTGCAACAGTTGTAAGTGTGAAAAACGGGTCCTAAGTCACTTTTTCCAGGGCCGTCATAACTTCGAACAGTCGCTAAACGAACGGTTGTAAATGGAGGATGACCTGGGAGTGGTTCTGTGGTTACGGAATGCAGGTATAGAATGCCATAAAAAAACCGAAACAAAACCTTCAGATCTTCCCACAAAACGCACGTGAGATTTTATTCACATTTTATTTTCCGCCGTGGGGTAGCCATGGTTTGTCTCCTTCAAACAACAATGAATCATAGCAATGACGAATAAGGTATTAATAGGCTGTTTTAGCATGCGGTGCGAATGCGCTCAGTGTCTGTTGCCCGAAGGATGTAAAATGGATTAACCCAGTGAATAAACTAACAGAATTGGAAGGGACCTTGTAGGTCATTTAGTCCAACCCCCCGCCCAAGCAGGAGACAACTACCTACACCATTTAACATTAAACCTCTTGTGCTGATTTTTGTAGATGCTGAGATCATTTGGGGGGGGGGGGGATGCAAATCAAGAAATTGATATTTTTTGCTTTTACATATTAATATATAACTAGCCATTTCTATAACACCAAATGAAGGCAAAAAGTGGAGGTTGGAGTGTATAGAATAGAATAGAATAACAGAGTTGGAAGGGACCTTGGAGGTCTTCTAGTCCAACCCCCTGCTTAGGCAGGAAACCCTACACCACTTCAGGCAAGTGGTTGTCCAACATCTTGAACTGGATTAGGAAAAATTGGAAGTCAATGCCCCCTTTTCTTTCTTTTTCTCTTCCCCCTTGTTTCTCACACCCCCTTCCCCCCCACCGTTCCTTTTCCTTCCCTTAATTTCCTATTTTCTTTTCTTTTCTTTTTAATTTTATACAATAAAATTAAAAAACGGGAAAAAATAAATAAATGGATATTTTTTTACAGTGGCTGTAGAGAATTCCCTGAAAGAAACTGACTTTTTTTCCCCTTGACTTATGACCAAAAGGGAGCCCCCCAAAAAGGTTGTAAACATTTTGCACTATTCGCTTAATGCTGCTTAATGTCGGAAGTTCCGGTCCCCTCTCTACAGATAGTCCTCGACTTATGAACATTTAGTGACCATTCGAAGTTACAACGGCCCTGAAAAAAGTGACTTACGACGATTGCAACATCCCAGTGGTCATGTGATCCAAAATTCAGGCGCTCGGCAATGAACTCGTATTTATGACGGTCGCAGTGTCCTGTGGTCACGTGATCCCCTTTTGCGCCCTTCCGACGAGCCAAGTCGATGGGGAAAGCCAGATTCACTTAAGGACCGTGGGACTAACTTAAAAAACTGCAGGGATTCACTTAACAACGGTGGCAAGAAAGGCGGTAAAAATGGGGCAAAACCCACTTCACCAATGTCTCGCTTAACAACAGAAATTTTGGGCTCAGCTGTGGTCGTAAGACGAGGACTACCTGTCTTATAGTCTGGGCTGACTGTTTGATGCAGCATTTTCAACTGTTTTTTTATGTTTTCTCCTTTTTACAAATTTTATTGGTTGATCTGAAATTAAAACACGTGTATTTTACGTTTTATATGTTTTCTCTAGTTTTGTATGCCTGCCAGAGTCAACCGGAGTTTGGTGCCCGTAGATTAAAATTAAGAATAATAATTAATAAATTATGTGGCCTAAAGGAATACGGGTAGTCCTCGACTTACGACCACAACTGAGCCCAGAATTTATGTTGCTGAGTGAGAAATTTGTTAAGCAATTTTTGCCCCATTTTACGACCTTTCTTGCCACCGTTGTTAAGTGAATCACTGTAGTTGTTCAGTTAGTAACACAGTTGTTAAGCGAATCGGGCTTCCCCATTGACTTTGCTTCTCAGAAGGTCGCAAAAGGGGATCACGTGACCCTGGGACACTGCGACCGTCATAAATGTGAGTCAGTTGCCAGGCATGTGAATTTTGATCACGTGACCACGGGGAGGCTGTAATGGTCGTAAGTGTGAAAAAGGGTAATAAGTCACTTTGTTCAGTGCCGTTGTAACTTTGAACGGTCACTAAATGAACTGTTGTAAGTTGAGGACTCCCTGTAACCGCTTCCGGGCAATGTTTTCTCCACGGCTGCTTGTCTAAGGCCATGTGCAGGAAGTCCAGTCCAAAGGTGAATGACTTGTGTGGCAATTTATGGCTGTTTTTTTCCTCTCTTCCCGTAATCACAACCTCTCTCTCTTTCTGTCTCTCTTCTTTTTCTCTTTCTCTTTTTGTCTCTTTATCTCACTCTTTCTCTTTTTCTCTCACTTTCTCTCTCTCTCTCTTCTTTCTTTTTCTCTTTTTGTCTCTTTATCTCACTCTTTCTTTTTCTCTTTTCCTTTCTTTTGCTTTCTTTCTCTCTTTCTGTCTCTCTTTCTTTCTCTGTTACTTTGTCTCTCTTTATCTCACTCTTTCTCTTTTCTCTCTCTTTCCTTCACTTTTCTCTCTCTCTCTCTTCTCTTTCACTTTCTCTGTCTCTCTGTCTCTCTTTTCTCTCTCTCTCTTTCCCTCCCTTTTCTGTCTCTTTCTGTCTCTTTTTGTCTCTTTATCTCACTTTTTTCTTTTCCTTTCTTTTCCTTTCTTTCTCTCTTTCTCTCTTTTTCTCTGTCTCTCTCTTTCTCTCTTTCTCTGTTTATCTCTTTATCTCACTCTTTCTCTTTTCTCTCTCTTTCCTTCACTTTTCTCTCTCTCTCTCTCTCTCTCTTCTTTCTTTCACTTTCTCTGTCTCTCTTTAAATCACTCTTTTTTCTCTCTCTTTCCCCCTCTTTTCTCTCTCCTTTCTTTCTCTCTATCACTTTCTCTCTCTCTCTCTCTCTCTCTCACTCTTTCTCTTTCTTTTGCGTTCTCTCTTTCTTCCTTTCTCTCTTTCTCCCCCGCCCCCCCCTCACACACACACAAACACACACGATTTTTCAAGGCAACCTGCCTGGCCATCTCCATCCTTCTTTAAGGATTTCCTTGAAATCCACGTGATTCCCTGGCCTGATTTTCCAGGCACTGCCTAATCATTGTTTGTTGTTCTCCGTGGTTCATGTTTAAAAGCAGAACAAGACAGTCTGTGAACAGGAAAAAAAAGATAAGGCATGAATTTGCCATTTCAAAGGTCTCGGCTCATTTCCTGCCCTGGAAGATCCACACTGGCTGGGGAAATTAACTCCTTGTTTGATTTTAATGAAGTTGGTCAACTTCTATTTTTATTTTTTTAGAGGGTCTTTGAAGCACTTGAAATGCTTCAACGGCTCTCTAAAAGGATGCAAATGACCAGCGGTCTGCAAGGAAGATAAATCCTTCCATTCCCCACCCTCCAGTCAGAGCTGAAGAAGCTTCTTGGATGAGAAGCGAAACATCTTCAAAGAAAAACCAAGAAAGTCCAGTTGCCTCCTGAAAAAGCACTTTTGACTGATATCCTATCAAATGACTGTAACTTTGTTGTTTGTATCCTTACGATTTATATTGACTGTTTCCTAATGTGATTTGATTGCTTATTTATACCCTATGACTATCCTTAAGTGTTGTACCTTGTGATTCCTGATGAACGTATTTTTTCTTTTATGTACACTGAGAGCATATGCACCAAAGACAAATTCTTGTGTGTCCAATCACACTTGGCCAATAAAAAATTCTATTCTATTCTATTCTATTCTATTCTATTCTATTCTAGTTGAATTCTGATTCCTTGCACCTTGGTAGGAGAGAGACCAGGAAGTTCTCAACTTCTTCTGGGTCTCAGTTCCTCCAATGGTTGGCATTCGTTGGGTGAATCTCTCCGTACAATTTCAGGCCCTCAAAGAGAGGTTCTACATCAGTGGTTCTCAATCTTCTACACCAGTGGTTCTTCACCATAGGCCCCCTTTGAATACCTTTTGTGGTCACGAACCCTCAAGACTTAACTCAAGATTTAAATCATAACAGTTCTTCAAGCCTTCGCCGACCCCCCTGTGGCTACACCACGGCCCCCCAGGTGTCCGTGGACCACAGGTTGAGATAGAACCACTGTTCTACACCAATGCTAGGAAATTTCCAGACTTCCAACTGGCAAGAATGGCCTAGAAAGGAGGTGGGCTCCCATCTGTTAGATGCCTTCAAGAGGAATCTAGATAGACCTCTGAATGTCATGGTGGACTCTGGAGACTCTCTGGTAGAGACAGAGGCTTTCTTTTCTACTCAGAAGTCCTCACTTGATGTTTCTCAATCTTGGTCACCTGAAGATGGGTGGACTTCAACTCCCAGAATTCTAGGAGTTGAAGTCCATCCAACTTCAAGTGGCCAAGGTTGAGAAGCACCATTCTACCTAATGTTGAGGCTGGCCTCTCGGTTCTGTGGGCATCTTGGTGGTCTTTCTTTTGTTCTCCAGCTTTACCACACATCTCCTGAACTTATTTGTTGATGAAGGTGGTCAACCCGAAACCCAAACATCCTGTGGCCCCAGAGCTTAAGAAGTGACCATAAAACAGCAGCCACCAGAAGATATTTACAACAGTGAGTAGCAGGAGTTCTTCCCAGGAGACCTGACACTGCTTCTGGATGGAGGGAAGAGGTTGCTTACAGATGTTCTCCACAATCAAAACATTAGCGGGTTGCATGAATCACACCGCCACAGGAGACAGATGGTGCACCCCACACTCACTTAGGAGAAGAAAGCTATGGGTTTCAGCCTTCTGATCCGACCATTTGGTCATGCTAGTGCTTCTTGTAGCCCACCAACCAGGTGGCCCTTTGGAACCACTTACTAATAAAGGAGAATATTTCTAAGCTCAGGGTTGAAAGGAAGGGTTCCTCGGTGCTCTCTGAGCTTGGTTGTTATCTTGCAGACATTTCGTTGCCCAACTAGGGAACATCATCAGTGCTAGAACAGAGTGGGATTTGTGGAGTTTGGAGAAGGAAAAGGGGAGGAGAAGGAGTATGGGGTTCTTGGTGCTTTTGGAGCTTGTTTTCTTGCAGACCTTTCATTACCCAGCTAGGTAATATCATCAGTGCTAGAAGGGAGGGAGGTTTGCGGGAGGAGGAGGAGGAGGAGGAGGAGGAGGAGGAGGAGGAGGAGGAAGAAGAAGAAGAAGAAGAAGAAGAAGAAGAAGAAGAAGAAGAAGAAGAAGAAGAAGAAGAAGAAGAAGAAGAAGAAGAAGAAGAAGAAGAAGAAGAAGAAGAAGAAGAAGAAGAAGAAGAAGAAGAAGAAGAAGAAGAAGAAGAAGAAGAAAAACTGTTGGGTCTTTGATGCTCTCTGAGCTGGGTTCTTTTCTTGCAGACATTTCATAACCCAAATGTCTGCAAGAAAACAATGAAGCTCAGAGGGCACCAACGACCCCACATTCCTCCTCCTCCTCCTCCTCCTCTCTGCAACCCCCTCCCTTCTAGCACTGATGATATTACCTAGTTTGGGTAATGAAACGTCTGGCAAGAAAACAACCCAGCTCAGACAACACCAAGGACCCCACAGCCCTTGTCCTCCTCCTCCTCCCCACAAACTCCTCTCCCTTCTAACACTGATGATGTTACCTAGTTGGGTAATGAAACGTCTGCAAGAAAGCAACCCAGCTCAGAGAGCACCGAGGACCTCTCAATCCCCTTACTCCTCCAACCCCACCCCCACAAGACAGGATGGAAAACTCTAACCAGAAGACCTACCTGGGCATCTCAAAGCTTCTTCAAACTTTCTTCTGTGGTCATCATGTATTCCTATTAGCTACCATAGTGGCAAAAGTAGACCAATCACCATGTCTCTCCTGAACTCTTGGCTATATTCCTCCAGGTCAGACCTGACATTCTATGTGGCCTGAAGGTCACATCTGGCCCTTTGGCTGGCCCAGTTTTCACATCTGGCCACTTGGGGAAATATACAGGTAGTCCTGGACGTGCAACAGTTCGTTTAGTGACCATTCAAAGTTACAACGGCACTGAAAAAAGTGACTTATGACCGTTTTTCACATTTTTATGACCCCATGGTCACGTGATCAAAATCCTGATGCTTGGCCACTTACTCATACTTACGACGGTCGCAGCGTCCCGGGCTCACGTGATCCCCTTTTGCGACCTTCTGACAAGCAAAGTCAATGAGGGAGGCTGGATTCGCTTAACAACCATGTTACCAACTGCAGTTTCACTTAACAACTGTAGCCAGGAAGGTCATAAAATGAGGCGAAACTCACTTAACAGCTGTCTTGCTTAGCAAGGGGAAATTGGGGCTCTTTGTGGCCGTAAGTTGAGGACTACCTGTAATTGCCCTCCCCCCCCACACCTGGTCCAGATCATTGATAGCATCCCATAATAGTGTGTGTGTGGGGGGGGCTGTTTTGTGCCCTTTCTTGTCTTAACCTGCTTCTTCTCCTTAGCTGCTGGATTCACACCACAAACTGAACCTGCATATGAATTAACCCCCTTTTTTGTGTGTGTGTGTGTGGGGATTTACACAATACTAACGGAATAGGCTGTGTTAAGACAAACTATGCATAGGGACGCCCCTTCCGGTCTCCTCCGCCTGGCACAGTCACAAATCTGATCAGGGTTAGTGCGACAGAACCCAGCACAAGGTGTTGTGTGAATACACCTGTAGGGGTTGACCTGGGTCTCTTGTCTTGAAGTCTGGTTTTAGAGTCTATGTAAGGCAGCATTTCTCAACCTTGTCAACTTGAAGATGGGTGGACTGCAGTTCCCAGAATTCCCCAGCTAGCAAACCTGGTTTGTTCAACTTGTTTGTTTTCCTTCCTTCCTTCCTCCCCTTCCTTCCCTCCCTCCCTCCTTCCGTCTTCCCCCTCCTTCTCCTACCCTTCCTCCCTCCCTCCTCCTCCTCTGCCTTTCCTTCCTTCTTCCCCCTCCTCCCCTTCCTTCCTTCCTTCCCTCCCTCCTTCTTCTCCCTCCTTCTCCTACCCTTCCTTCCTTCCTCCCTCCCTTCTTGACCCTCCTCCTCCTCTCTTCCTTCTTCCCCCTCTTTTTCCTTCCTTCCTTCCTTCTCCTCCTCTCCTTCCTTCCTTCTTTCCCATCCTTCCTTTCTCCCCTCCCCCTTCATCCCTATGTCCCTTCCTTCCTTCCTTCTTTCCTCCCTCCCTCCCCTATCCTATCCTATCCTATCCTATCCTATCCTATCCTATCCTATCCTATCCTATCCTATCCTATCCTATCCTATCCTATCCTATCATCTATTCTATTCTATTCTATTCTATCCTACCCTACCCTACCCTATTATTATTTTGTTTTATATTTTTTATTTTATTTTTTTCTTTCCTGGGAGTTGAAGTCCACACATTTTCAAGCCGCCCAGGTCAAGAAATACCGACTCAGATCCTATATTCTTCATTTCACTCCTGCCTTGATGCATGCATCAGGTTTTTCTCTGTCTCTCTTGGGGGACCCTGATGGAGACCTTGAGCAAGACTGAGCCAGCCCACTTACGGATTGAAATCATCAGTCCATAATGATTTATGGACTTTATGGAGGGGTGTCCTGGCCCCACGTTCACCGTCTTGGCGATTTTAATTTTCCCATGGGTGCAGCTGCATCTGGGCATCTCTGTGTGTGTGTGTGTGTGTGCGCGCGGGTGTTACATATTTTTTAAAATGTATTTGCTTAATTTATATGCTCCCCATCTCAGTATCCAGTGACATCTGTGGCGAAAAAAAGGCAGGACTTCTATTGGGTGGTTGCAACCATCATTTCCACCTTTTTTTACTCCCTCCCCGATGCTCCCGACGGATTGCTAGGATTTGCAGATTTGGAAGCCACGTAAGAAATAAATAAAAAAAGGAAGTCCGAAATCTTGTTCTGTGGATCTGGGCCCCGTTTCCCACTCTGCAGGGCTGTTGTTCTCCCACGTTTCTGGATTCCTGACATCTTGGAGTCACGGAGAGCATGCAGATATAGGAAAAGAGCCCCCGAGATGCCTCCCATCAGCGTGGCGAGAAGAACCGGAGAAAGATTAATACGGTCTGAGTCGGGGGGGGGGGGGAAAGGTTCAGCCATTCCCATCACCAGGAAAAAAAACGTTAGTCCCGTTCTTGCAAAGAGCATTTTCATTCCTTGGTTATAAAGAGGGAGTGTGTAGCAAAGGAGGCAACTGAAAGAAGAGAGAAAATGCACCCCTGGCCACGATCCGAGGGACGGATTCCTTGCAAGGAAGATTTGGTTGCATGCTATGCCCAGAAGGCCATTTGCTGATTTTTCTCTTAGAAATTCTGATTTTATGAGCTTGGCTGGTGGGGAAGGAAGGGTTTAAAATAGCCCCTTCTGAAAACTGCAGCTGGAAGAGCCCCAGGGCTGCTGAGGAAACCATGAGAGGATGGGGGTTAAATATACCGTAATCCCCGGATGTAAATGTAATATTTTTCCCCCCACAGGGAGGCCGAAGGGCTCGGACCACCTCCTCCTTCATAGGCTCCTGGGCTGGGCTTCTGGGTTAGGCTGTTGCAGAATCTGAGTCCTTGTTTATCGAGAGCCAGTTCTTGGTCGGTTCGGGTTCAGCCACTGTGGCAAAGGCAAAAGGGGAAAGATGGAGGGATGGAAGGAAGGGAGGGAGGAAGAAGAGAGAGTAGGAGGGAGAGAGGGAGGAGGGAGGAAGCAGAAGGGAATGGAAGGGAGGGAGGGAGGGAGGAAAGAAGGAAGGAGGGAAGGAAGGAAGGAGGAACGAAAGAGGGAGGGAGGGAGGAGAGAGGAGAAGGAAATGGAAGGAAGGAAGGAGGGAAGAACGAGGGAGGAACAGGAAATGAGGGTGGAGAAGGGAATGGAAGGGAGGAAGGAAGGAAGGAAGGAAGGGAGAGAGGGAGGAGGGAGTAAGCAGAAGGGAATGGAAGAGAGGGAGAGCAGAAGGGAGGGAGGGAGGAAGGAAGGAGAGAGAGAGGGAGGGAGGGAAGGAGGAAGGAACCAGCAGAAGGAAATGGAAGGAAGGAAGGGGTAGGAAGGAAGGGAGGAAGAAGAAATGAGGGAGGGAGGAGAAGGGAAGGACAGAAGGAAGGAAAGGAGGAGGGAGAAGGGAAGAAGGAAGGGAAAGAAGGTGGGAGGGAGGAAGGGAGAAAAGAAGGGCAGAAAGAGAGAAAGGGGCAAGGAGAGCTAGTCAGAACATGCACCATGCAAACCGTCACAAGCAGCACCAGCAAGAAGGATCCCCGGGTTAAATTGATTGCGAAAGGAAGGCAAAAGTTTGAAAGTTCCTGCAGTTTGTTCTAGCGCAGAATTAAAGAAAAAGAAGGATTCCTCCATCGCCCCCTCCCTTGGCGTTAGGAAAAGGGACCCTTGGGGCAAAACTCACTTAGCGGCCATCTCGCTGAGCAACAAAACATTTGGGCTCGGTTGTGGTCGTACATCGAGGCCTTCCTGTTGTTCTTTTTGCCTCTTGGAGTGAAAGAGCCAATTTGGGACCCCGGTGCCCGTCCCTAACCCCAGCAATGCCCAAAGTCCAAAGGGTTGGCATTCGTCCACCTGGGCCCAGCTTTCTCCCCCTGACCTGAACGAGCATTTATGGGGAGAAGACCTCAAACGCCAACCTTGCTTTCAATCTTGGTGTTGTGGCCTCTCGGCCGATGGCCCCTCCAGCAGCCGAATCAGAGGAGGAGGAGACGGCGTGGGAGTCGGGGTCAGCATCAGGGCAACCTAAGAGCTCCGAGGGGGGAATGGAGGTGGCAGAGAGAGAGAGACAGAGGCGGAGCCTGGGCCGTCCGTCAGCCCTCAGATGGAGAGTCAAGAGCCCCCAGGTCTGGAGGTGGCTGATGAGGAAGAAGAGGAATAGCTGGGTGCCTGACGCGTGGATGCGCAGAAGGCAGAGGAGAGGAGAGCAGCGGGAATCTATGGGCCGGTCCTTGGACCGGAAGAGCCACCGCTGCTAGCGAAGCCCCACCCTAGCTCTGGGGATAAAAGGCAGGGGGCGGAGATGAATAGGTGTGGCAGACAACTATTCATCTCCCCTGCCGGATGAACTTGTTAGCCTGCGGTGAGAGAGAAACTTTTTGCCGGGGCTGCCGGCGCTCCTAATTAAAGGAATCTTTGAGTTCAATACAGAGGGTTTGTCGTGTTTGGGGAGCTGGGTCAGAACACTTGGGCACTTGTCCATCCGAGTTGAAACCCCTGAAGGAGATTTGCCCGGTGCCATCCTGTGCCAACCGTCCTCGCCCAAGCGGGTGGGCAAAGCCACAGGCCCTCGGGCCCCGTCGGATCCCCCCTCCCGTTGCTGAAGACCCCGAAACCGGCATCTTACTTTTACAAACCGGCACCCGGCTGCTCCAGACCCCGTCCTTCATGCATTCCATCTGGAACGTCTCGCTTTCCACATCGTCCTAAAAGAGAGGCAGAAAAGACTTATTTTCACACCCGGCAGACCATTTATTTTGTTTAATTGCAGGCAGTCCTCGACTTACGGCCACAATGGGCCCCAGAACTTATGTTGCTAAGTGAGAAATTTAAGTAACAGAGTAACAGAGTTGGAAGGGACCTAGTAGGTCATCTAGTCCAACCCCCCGCCCAAGCAGGAGACCCTACATCATTTCTGACCGATGGCTGTCCAGTCTCTTCTTAAAAGCCTCCAGTGATGGAGCACCCTCCTGTGGCAGGCCTGAAGATCCAATGCCCAAGCTGGTTTCAGGCCTCACACCTCGCTAACTTCTAGTGGCAAGCAGTTCCACTGGTTGTCTTCACTGTTAGGAAGTTTCTCCTTAGTTCTAGGTTGCGTCTCTCCTTGATGAGTTGCTTCTTGTCCTGCGTTTTTCTAGCATTTTACAGAATAACAGAGCTAGAAAGGACCTTGTAGGTCATCTAGTCCAACCCCCCGCCTAAGCAGGAGACCCTATACCATTCCAGACAAGTGACTGTCCAGTCTCTTCTTAAAAACTTCCAGTGATGGAGCACCCACAACTTCTGGTGGCAAGCTGTTCCATTGGTTAATTGTTCTCAATGTGAGGAAGTTTCTCCTTAATTCCAGGTTGCTTCTCTCCTTGATTAGTTTCCACCCGTTGCTTCTTCTCTTGCCTTCGGGTGCTTTGGAGAATAGATTTGACCTTATGCTTTAATCTGAGTTACTTGGAATAAGACAGCTGGAAGGGACCTGTAGATTTAAGTTTATTTAAATTTAGAGGGAGTCAAGCTATTCTCAAAAGTACCAGAAGGCAGGACAAGAGGCAACGGATGGAAACTAATCAAAGAGAGAAGCAACCTGGAATTAAGGAGAAACTTCCTAACAGTGAGGATAATTAATCAGTGGAACAGCTTGCCACCAGAAGTTGTGGGTGCTCCATTACTGGAGGTTTTTAAGAAGAGATTGGACAGAAATTTGTCTGGAATGGTATAGGGTCTCCTGCTTGAGCAAAGGTTGGACTAGAAGACCTCCAAGGTCCCTTCCAGCTCTGTTATTCTATTCTATTCTATTCTATTCTATTCTATTCTATTCTATTCTATTCTATTCTGTTCTGTTCTGTTCTGTTCTGTTCTGTTCTGTTCTGTTCTGTTCTATTCTATTCTATTCTATTCTATTCTATTCTATTCTATTCTATTCTATTCTATTCTATTCTATTCTATTCTATTCTATTCTATCCTATCCTATCCTATCCTATCCTATCCTATTCTGTTCTCTATTCCATTCCATTCCATTCTTCTCTTAATATTGTTATTTTATTTTTAAATTTGGTTCACTGCCCGGAGACAGGGGGACCAGGGGCGTGACTATCAAAACCATCTTGCCAACCAATAAATTAAGATGCATTGTGGGAGTATGAATTGAATTGAATTCAATTCAATTTCAATACTTTATCTGGCCAAGTGTGTGTGATTAGACACGGAAGGAAAGTTTGCCTCTTTGGAGACCGTGGGAGGTTAGCATCTGCACTGAGATAGACTGCTCCTGCCCAGGGAGGCTCCACAACAGGGCAAGCAGTAACCTTTCCCGCCTGAACCTGGGTAAGCTCCGTTTCTCTTGATTTCTCTGCTGGGGTCCACCTACCTTCACCACGTTGTATCCCGGATTGCAGCTGATCACAACTTGGTCTTTGAACGTGTAGGTGGCTTGTGAGGGTTCCAGTTTTCCGTGGATGGGGGGATCCAGAAGTGGACACACATCCCCTGTGTTTAAGAGAGGGGGCGAGCAGATAGGAAAAAGGAAAAGGGACAGTCTTGGATTAAACGACCCCAGAGTTACGCATTTTCTGAGCTTCCTTTCCACCCCCAAAATCCTGCTTGGAGTACGATGCTAATTTTTAGAAATGCAAATTTTATAGCATCGCGTATTTTGATGTGTGAGATTCCTGGGTTTTCTCTTTTGCCGGCTCTGAACTTAGAGAATGTTGCATTCTCCAAGCAAATCAGAAACTTGAAGGTACAGCTTTCTAAATTTTGCAATTTAAGTTCCTCCACAAAGGAAATGAGTATGCGTTGGGCAGAAGGCTCGTTAAAAACACAGAGGGGAATATTATCAAAATAATGTAAGAGAGACAGTTTGGTCTAGTGCCGTGATGGCAAACCTATGGCACGCGTGCCACAGGTGGCACGCAGAGCCCTCTCTGCGGGCACGCCGGCTGTTGCCCCAGCCCAGCTCCACTGCGCATGCGCGCGCGTCTCCCGCTGGTCTTCGGGTCTCTAACGCGCATGCGCAGGGGCGGGGCGCATGCAGGGGATACACACATGCGCCAAGGGGCAGAGCGCATGCAGGGGGGCTGGGGCACATGCGTGCGGGACGTGCGTGCATGCATGGGGCACTCGCATTGCATTTTGGGGGTTTGGGCACGCACGCGTGCATTCGCGCACACGCGCTTTGGGCACTCGGCACCAGAAAGGTTAACCATCACTGGTCTAGTGGTTAAGGCACCAGGCGAGAAAGCAGAAAATCACAAGTTTAAATCCCACCTTAGCCGTGAAAGCCAGCTGGGTGACTTTGGGCCAATCACCAGGAGACGGTGAGTTCTAGTCCCGCCTTGGGCATGAAAGCTCACTGGGTGACTTTGGGCCAATCACCAGGAGACGGTGAGTTCTAGTTCCACCTTAGGCATGAAAGCTCACTGGGTGACTTTGGGCCAATTACCAGGAGACGGTGAGTTCTAGTCATTCTCTCTCAGCCCAACCCACTTCACAGGATTGTCATTGGGAGAAAAAAAGCCTTGAGTTATTTATAAAAATAATAAAGGCAGGCTAAATAAAATAAACATTATTGGGAATTGTTTGGCTGGCTGGGGAATTCCGGGAGTTGGTTCACCCATCTTAAACTTCCTGAGATTGAGCAACATTAGTCTAGATGACCTCTAATGTACCTTGCAACCTTTAGACTCCAGGTTTATATATTACCTGTGGTCGTGTATGTTAATTTCCACCCTCCGTTCTCTCCCGAATTATCGCTGTGGAACAGGATTTGAACTTGGCTGCTCCGAGTTTCAATCCGTCCTGGAGATCTTTCTCCGCAAAAGGGCCCAAGTTCTTTCGATCCAGTTTTGATCTATCAAGCGATAAAGCCAAGGTTTATGGAAAAAGGCCAGGCCAGGTCCCCAGAGAGTGTGCAGAGTGCAGAGAAGAGCAACCAAGATGATTAAAGGCCTGGAGACTAACTAAACCGTATGAAGAACGGCTGCAGGATTTGGGTCTGGCCAGTCTAAAGAAAAGAAGAACTAGGGGCGACATGATAGCAGTAGTCTAGTATTTGAGGGGCTGCCCCAAAAAAAGAGGGAGTCAATCTATTCTCCAAAGAACCAGAAGGCAGGAGAAGAAGCAACGGATAGAAACTAATGAAGGAGAGAAGCAACCTGGAATTAAGGAGAAACTTCCTAACAGTGAGGACAATTACAGGTTAAGATTGCAATCATTCACTTAGTGACTGCTCAAAGTTATAACAGCACTGAAAAAAGTGACTTATTCGCGTTTCTCACACTTTGGTGCTCTCTGAGGTTGGTGGTTTTCTTGCAGACGTTTCATGACCCAACTAGGTAACACCGTCAGTGCTGGAAGGGAGGGAGGATTTACTCTCTGTTTATATACAATATCTCTCCCTTCTAACACTGATGATATTCCCTAGTTGGGTCATGAAACGTCTGCAAGAAAGCAGCGAAATTCAGAGAGCACCAAGAACCCCACAGCTCCCTCTTCTTCTTCCTCCTCCTCCCCCCCCCCCAGCTGACTAGCTCTTGTGGCGCACACAGCAGTCCTTCTGCCCATCCAGATTCCTCGTGATTTTGACAAATGGCTCAGCGGTCAGAGAACTGGGATACAAAAACCAGGACATACTTGCAATATCTTGATGTGGGCCTGTCCCGTTTGGGTGGGAGCCATAAAGCCAACAGGCCTCACAAACCTCACCATTCTAGCCCTGATGATGTTCCCTAGTTGGGTCATGAAATGTCTTCAAGAAAATCACCCAGCTCAGAGAGGACCAAGGACCCCACAGTCCTTCCTCCTCCTCCTCCTCCTCCTCCTCCTCCTCCCCCCCAACCCCACTTCCTTCTAGCACTGATGAGGTTACCTAGTTGGGTCATGAAACGTCTGCAAGAAAACATCCAAGCTCAGAGAGCACCAAGGACCCCACAGTCCTTCCTCCTCCTCCTCCTCCTCCTCCTCCTCCTCCTCCTCCTCCTCCTCCCTCCTCCTCCTCCTCTCCACAAACCTCCCTCCCTTCTAGCCCTGATGATGTTCCCTAGTTGGGTCATGAAACGTCTGGAAGAAAGCAACCGATCTCAGGGGGCACCCAGGACCCCACAATACAGCAACTCTTTCTCTTCTGCTGCAGTTCTGGGTCCAATGGATTGAAGGCGCTGACCTTAATGTAATCGTAGGGACAGGTGACCTCCGGGTGATCTTCAATGTCGAAATTGTCATCAAACTGGAGTGTAATGAAAAATCCTTCCTCCAACCCAATGCGGTATCCGCAGTCAGAACTTTTGGGGTAGGAGTTGGGGAAATCAGGGCTGTGGATCACCCCACTCCTCTGGGTGAAGAGGTTGTTGCTGCATTCCACTGCAACAGACACACACACACACACACACACACAAAGATCACAACATTAACCTGGTTAGTTTTGGGTTGACGGCATGAATGGATCTGTAGTCTGGGTATTACAGGTAGTCCTCGACTTACGACCACAACGGAGCCCAAAATCTACATTGCTGAGTGAGACAGTTGTTAAGTGAGTTTTGCCCCATTTTATGACCGTTGTTAAGTGAATCACTGCAGTTTTTAAGTTAGTAACACGGTTGTTAAGTGAATCTGGCTTCCCCATTGACTTTGCTTGTCAGAAGGTCGCCAAAGGGGTTCACATGACCCCGGGACACTGCGACCGTCATAAGTATGAGTCAGTTGCCAAGCGTCTGAAATTTGATCATATGACCATGGGGATGCTACAATGGTCATCAGTGTGAACAATGGTCGTAAGTCAGTGTTTTCAGTGCCATTGTAACTTTGAACGGTCACTAAATGAACTGTTGTAAGTCGGGGACTACCTGTATTATAATGGGGTTGGACTAGAAGACCTCCAAGGTCCCTTCCAACACTGTTATTCTGCAAGCAACATGCCCATGATCTAAGATTGATGTTATACAGATACAGATACAGATTAACAGAGTTGGAAGGGACCTTGCAGGTCATCTAGTCCAACCCCCTGCCCAAGCAGGAGACCCTACATCTGCCTCTACCTAGGATCGAACTCACAACCTCCTGATTGTGAGGCAAGAGCTCCACCTCTAGGCCACAGCAGCTGGTTGCTGCAATGGTTCAGGTAGTCCTCGACTTATGACCACAATTGAGCCCAAAATTTTACAACCTTTCTCACCATTAATCGTTAAGTGAATCACCGCAGTGGTTCAGTTAGGAACACGGTCGTTAAGTGAATCTGGCTTCTCCCATTGACTTTGCTTGTCAGAAGATCACAAAAGGGGATCATATGATCCCGGGACACTGCAACCGTCATAAATATGAATCAGTTGACAAGCATCCAAATTTTGGTCACCTGACCATGGGGATGTTGCAATGGTCATGGGGAAAATGGTCATGTCACTTTTTTCAGTGCCGTCGTAACTTCAAATGGTCGCTGAACGAACTGTTGTAAGTCGAGGACTATCTGTAATACTTTGGAATCTGCAGGCAGAATCAAACCATTTTCAAACCATTCGAACCCAATCTTGGCCGTAACGTAAAGTGTCAGGCTGGGGCTCCATGCCAAAAACCTATCCAAGTTTAATCCCGACCGAGTTTTGCAGTTTAATGTTGCATCCTGGAGACCCCACAGACCCTGGTTGTGCCTGCTGTTTTGGGGTGACAGGGAAAGGGGGACAGATTGGCGCTGGGGCCCAATGCTGGTGGAGACTTGGAAGAACCAAGGCTGAAGATGGCAGGAGGTCTATGGAGCTTCTCAATCATCCAGATCATGGTTGTCCCAAAGGTAATTTTTTTTTCAAGAGGCAACTGGACTTTCTGGTTTTTTCTTTGAAGACGTTTCGCTTCTCATCCGAGAAGCTTCTTCAGTTCTGACTGGATGGTGGGGAACGGAAGGATTGATACTCCTTGCAGACCGCTGGTCATTCGCATGAGAGAGTCATTGAGGCCACTTGGAGGTTTGTCTGTGTCCTCAGGGTCACAGATAAACCTCCAAGTTTGCACTACCTTGAGTAGTGCAAATGGGTGTGTACTCTTACCGACATCACCTCTCTCCAGTCTACAACACAGTCCTTTCAGCGGTTCCAAGAAGGCTCCACCCCCATTGGCATCACTCAGGTGACTCTGAGGACACAGATAAACCTCCAGGTGGCCTCAGTGACTCTCTAAAAGGATGCAAATGACCAGCCGTCTGCAAGGAGTATCAATCCTTCCATTCCCCACCATCCAGTCAGAGCTGAAGAAGCTCCTTGGATGAGAAGCAAAATGTCTTCAAAGAGAAAAACCAGAAAGTCCAGTTGCCTCCTGAAAAAATAAAAAAAAGCACCTTTGGGACAGATGGCAAGAAGGTCCCTACCTTTGCAGGTCCTGTTGTCCGAGTGGAGAATGTACCCAAAGCGGCAGGAACAATAATAGCCTCCGATGTAGTTATGGCAGTGGTGATCACAGGCCAGTTCTTCATCGTTGCTCTCCAAGCATTCATCGATATCTGTGATGGGACACCATGACCACGTCAATAAACCATCTCTGTTGGCAACTCACTGGTAGGTGTTCATTTTGGCTAAGCGGAGACACGGTGGTTGGGGGTCTTCCTAAGACTGATCCAATCAACCGAGATAAAGAGAGTCGGTTTGGTTAGTGGCTAAGGTGTTGGGAGTTCTAGTTCCGCCTCAGGCAGGAAAGCCAGGTGAGAGAATTTGGGCCAATCACCAGGTGATGGTGAGTTGTAGTCCTGCTTTAGCCATGAAAGTCGGCTGGGTAACTTTGGGCCAATCACCAGGAGACGGTGAGTTCTAGTCCCAGCTTAGACATGAGACCCAACTGGGTGACTTTGGGCCAATCACTAGGAGACGGTGACCACAAAGTGGCCCTTTTGGAAAAGTAACTAGAACTCACAATCTCCTAGCAATTGGACCAAAGTCACCCAGCCGGTTTTCACGCATAAGGAGGCATGAAAGCTTGCTGGGTGACTTTGGGCCAATCACCAGGAGACAGAGAGTTCTAGTCCCGCCTTAGGCATGAAAGCCAATTGGGTGACTTTGGACCAATCACCAGGAGACAGGGAGTTCTAGTCCCACCTTAGGTATAAAAGCCGGCTGGGTGACTTTGGTCCAATCATCAGGAGACGGTGAGTTCTAGTCCTGCCTTAGCCATGAAAGCCAACTGGGTGACTATGGGCCAATCACCAGGAGACGGGGAGTTCTAGTCCTGCTTAGGCATGAAAGCTGGATGGATGATTTTGGGCCAGCCCTTCTCTCTCTCTCTCTCTCTCAGCCCAAGCCACCTCACAGGGTTGTTGTTACGGGGAAAATAGGAAGAAGGAATGTTATGTATATTCACTGCTTTGAGTTCCTATAAAATACATAATAAAGACGGGATTAAAAAATCTTATTAATAAATAATGGACAGACTGCACTATGGTCATAATGCGAGTTCCAGTATTTCTCTCTCGCTTTTCCAAAGTGGCCACTTTGAGGTCAACTCTGGGCCATCCTAGGATGCCCTGAGGTGCCTTTAACAGAATAACAGAGTTGGAAGGGACCTTGAAGGTCATCTAGTCCAACCCCCTGCCCAAGGATTTCTCCTTTCCCCTTGTTCTGAGTTCCAAAGTCGGCCTGTGACCTATCCAGATGGGCGAAGGAACCAACCGAGATATCCAAACTCACCCACAGCAGCGTAGTGGGCATCGAACCCCGTGAACCGTTCCTCGTTGGAAAAGTCGGATCGGAAAGTCAGGCTCAGATGTGATCCCGGAGACGTGATCGGCTCTCGTCCAGGGGTCTGTTCTGGATCTCGGTCCTCTTTCCCACAGAAGGTCGCCAAGACCTGATCCCCTGACTCGACCTGTTGGACATCCAAAGAAAATAAATGTCCATCTGCTTAAATGCAGAGATAACAGGATGATCTTTGTCTGAAATTACAGATTAACAGAGTTGGAAGGGACCTTGTAGGTCATCTAGTCCAACACCCCCACCCCCGCCCAAGCAGGAGACCCTACACCAGTGATGGCGAACCTTTTCGGCACCGAGTGCCCAAACCGGAACACGCGTGTATGTGCATGCATGTGCGTGTGCTGGAGCACCGGAAACCCGAAGATCAGCTGGCCGGTGCGCGCATGCCTGTTTTTTGGCCGTTTTTTCGCCATTTTCCGGGCCGTTTTCAGGCGCTCCAGTGCTCGCGAAGACCAGCTGGTGACAGCGCGTGTGCCCACAGAGAGGGCTCTGCGTGCCACCTCTGGCACGCGTGCCATAGGTTCACCATCACGGCCCTACACCATTTCTGACAGATGGCAGCCAAGTCTCTTCTTGAAAGCTTCCAGGGATGAAGCTCCCACAACTTCCGAAGGCAACTTCTGTTCCATGGGTTGATCGTTCTCACTGTCAGAAAATTTCTCCTTATTTCCAGGTTGAATCTCTCCTTGATCAGTTTCCATCCATTGTTCCTTGTCTGGCCTTCAGGTGCCTTGGAAAATAGCTTGACCCCCTCCTCTCTGGGGCAGCCCCTCAAGTATTGGAAGACTGCTATCATGTCTCCCCTGGTCCTTCTCTTCACTTGTCTGCTGTTCTTCTGAAGAATGCAGGCAGTCCTCGACTTACGGCCACAATTGAGCCCAACGTTTTTGTTGCTAAATGAGACAGTCATTAAGTGAGTTTTGCCCCATTTTACAACCTTTTTTGCCACCATTGTTATGTGAATCGCAGCAGTTGTTAAGTTAGTAACACGGTTGCTAAGTGAATCTGGCTTCCTCAATGTCTTTGCTTGTCATGAGGTCGCAAAAGGGGGATCGCGTAACCCCGGGACACTGCAACCGTCATAAGTATGAGTTGGTTGCCAAGCGTCTGAATTTTGATCACATGACCACAGGGATGCTGCAACAGTCGTAAGTGTGAAAAACGGTCATAAGTCACTTTTCTCAGTGCCGTTGTAACTTTGAACGGTCACTAAGTGAACGGTTGTAAGTCGAGGACTACCTGTATTCCCCAGAGGAGAACTGAAACCTTGTCCACTCATCCTGAATCCAATTTCTGAGTTAGCATATCTTGAAGTTTAAACTCAGGAAATTAAGAGTTTGCACAATTTGTTAAGCCACGTTTCTCAATCTTGGCAAAATGGTCATAAGTCACATTTTTCCATGCCACTGTAACTTTGAAATGTCACTAAACGAAGTCAAGGACTCCCTGTATATTGAAAATGGTTAGAAGTTTTTAAATTATTATTTCTGTAATGCATTTCCTGCCGCATTTGAAGAACTGCAAAGCTATTGGCTTCAGTCTCTTTTAACATAGTGGCAGCTTAACCCAGAAAATGTGTATATTTCATTTGCATCCATACTATTGATTTCAGGACCTTGAATTTAAAGATGTCCCTCATTTCACTGATTGGAATAACAGCATGACAGCGATGGAAGGGACCCTGAAGGTCTTCTAGTCCAGCCCCCTGCTCAAGCAGGAAACCCTATACCCATTTCAGACAAATGGTTGTCCAATCTCTTCTTAAAAACTTCCAGTGTTGGAGCATTCACAACTTCTGGTGGCAAGTCGTCCCACCGGTTAATTGTTCTAATTGTCAGGAAATTTCTTCCTAGTTCCAGGTTTGAAGGCCAGACAAGGAATAATGGATGGAAACTGAACAAGGAGTGATTCAACTTAGAAATAAGGAGAAATTTCTTGATAGTGAGATCAATCAACCGATGGAACAGAAGTTGCCTTCAGCAGTTGTGGGAGCTTCATCCTTGGAGGCTTTCAAGAAGAGACTGGGCTGCCATCTGTCAGAAATGGTGTAGGGTCTCCTGCTTGGGCGAGGGGTTGGACTAGATGACCTACAAGGTCCCTTCCAACTCTGTTATTCTATATTCAATGGAACAGAAGTTGCCTTTGGACGTTGTGGGAGCTTCATCACCGGAGGCTTTCAAGAAGAGACTGGACTGCCATCTGTCAGAAATGGTGTAGGGTCTCCTGCTTGGGTGGGGGGTTGGACTAGATGGCCTACGAGGTCCCTTCCAACTCTGTTAATCTGTATTATGAAATAGGGCATTAAAAAAAAGTTCCTAAGAATTTTTTTGGCAGTGGAACCGAATGGAAAACTGGCAGCCAGCCCTTCCTGGATGCCTCCAAGGAGAGGCTGAACCACCAGCTGGGCTTTGGGAGAGATTCCTGCAGGCAGCTGGTTCGTGGTCCCGCTCCGTCTGCAACATCATACTAATAAAACTAATCAGATCCTGAAGCATGGCACCGCAATGTCCTTTCGCGAAGCCTGCGTGTGGAAATCAAACGCTATGAAGAGTATACTTTTCTCAACATTTTGAGGGGGGGGGGCTGGTGGGGAAATTATATTTCTCCCAGTCCCAGCTACAACTGAAAATCTGGACAGGATTTGGAAGCAGTGAGGATGTTTTGTTCAAACTGATGGGCAGGAGTGGAATGAAAAAAAATATAGGATTTAAATCAGAAAGAAGGAAGGAAGGAAGGAAGGAGGGAAGGAAGGAAGGAAGGAAGGAAGAGGAAGGAAGGAAGGAAGGAAGGAAGGAAGGAAGGAAGGAAGGAAAGAAAGAACAAAACAAAGAACAAAAGAAAAGGGAGGGAAGTAAAAAGGAAGGAAAGAAGAAAGGAAGGAAGGAAGAAAGAGAGAGAGAGAGGCGGGAGGGAGGGAGGGAAGAAGAGAAGGAAGGAAGAAAGGAAAGAAAGAAAGAAAGAAAGAAAGAAAGAAAAAGGAGGGAAGTAAAGAAGAAAGAAAGAAAGAAAGAAAGAAAGGAAGGAAGAAAAAAAAGGTAGGAAAGAAGAAAGATAGAAAGACAATTTCAGACCAATTTAACTGTTGTTAATTTTAATGCTTTTATATTGATGCTTTTGTGGCATTCTAAGCCGCCCAGAGACACTTTGGATAAGTGAGATGGGTGTTGAAACAAAAGAAAGAAAGAAAGAAAGAAAGAAAGAAAGAAAGAAAGCAAGAAAGAAAGAAAGAAAGAAAGACAGAAAGAAAGAAAGAAAGAAAGAAAGAAAGAAAAGGAGGAGAGGAAGGAAGGAAGGAGTACAGAAAACAACCCTCACACCAAACCAGCAGAACAAACCAGGGGAATTCTGGGAGTTGAAGCCCACCCATCTTCAAATCGCCAAGATTGACAACTGCTGGTCTTCATTAATCTGGCTTCCCTCCCTTCCCATGTAACTTTCATCCCCCAGTTTTTGCCAGCTTCTCCAAACCCTCAGAACAAACCAAGATAATTAATAAATCCTGCCTGGGTGCCCACTGTTTCCTGAAAGGACCGTTCCTTCCTTCCCTGGTCAGCCTAACAGCAACCTGGTTTGACAACATGTGGTCACACTGGAGACCAGCTTTTCTATTTTTCCTGGAAGAAAGGGACCAGCCAACCGTCCCATTTTGAGCTCCGCCAAGCTGGTGGGCTGCCAAGGCACCCTACTCCATCTGCCCTGATTTAAATTAAGCCTGCCCCCCCTCCCATTTTTCATTTCCACTTTGCCACAAGCGTGTGATGGCATCAGTTGCCAATGAGTGAAGTCATGGAACCAGTCGAAAGTTTCCATAAAGTTGTCTTCATTTTCCAAATCAAAGCTCAGGCAAAATGCTGTTTGCATCACCTTAATGCATTTTTATCATAGAGTAGAAAATAATATTGTAATTGCACTTATAATTGCTGCAAACAAAACTGGAATCTTTCTTCCTTCCTTCCTTCCTTCCTTCCTTCCTTCCTTCCTTCCTTCCTTCCTTCCTTCCCTCCCTTCTTCCTTCTCCCCTTTCTTTCCTCCATCCCTCTCTTCTTCCTTCCTTCCTTCCTCCACGCCTCCCTATCTTCTCCTTTCTTTTCTTTCCCTTCCTTTCCCTTCCTCCTCCTTTCTTTTCCTTCCTTCCTTCCCCTTTTCTTTTCTTTCTTTCTTCCATTCCTCTCTTCTTCCTTCCTTCCTACCCCCTTCCCCCTTACAGCCGAGGTGGCGCAGTGGTTAGAGTGCAGCACTGCAGGCTACTTCAGCTGACTGCTAGCTGCAGTTCGGCGGTTCAAATCTCACCGGCTCAAGGTTGACTCAGCCTTCCATCCTTCCGAGGTTGGTAAAATGAGGACCCAGATTGTTGGGGGCAAGAGGCTGACTCTGTAAACTGCTTAGAGAGGGCTGTAAAGCACTGTGAAGCGGTATATAAGTCTAACTGCTATTGCTAATGCTATTCCTCCCTCCCTTCTCCTTTCTTTCCCTTCCTCCTTTCTTTTCCCTTCTTTCTTTCTTCCTTCCTTCCCTCCTCCCTCCCTCCCTTCTCTTTCCCTTCCTTCCTTCGTTTGTTTGTTCCTTCCTTCTCCCTCTTTCCTTTTCTTTCCTGCATCCCTCTCTTCTTCCTTCCTTCCTTCTCTTCTTCCTTCTCCCTCTTTCCTTTTCTTTCCTCCATCCCTCTCTTCTTCCTTCCTTCCCTCCTCCCGCCCTTCCTTTTCTTTCCCTTCGTTCGTTCATTCCTTTCTTCCTTCATTCCTTCTCCCTCTTTCCTTTTCTTTCCTGCATCCCTGTTCTGAATCAAGCGTGGATTGGTTGTGCTATCATCAGGCAGCTTAACAAGACGCAATGGTACATTCAATCAGATTATATTTTATTCTTCAGGCATCCTCTGACAACACTCACGGTTATGTAGAAGTTCTTCTGAATCTACAGTCATAATCTGGAACCATCACGAATATTGTAAAAAAGGATTAATGCTTCCCCATCTCCCTTGTTGCTACATCTTTTCCCGGTAGATTCTTGAAAGTGACTTCCTTTACTCCTGCCCCCCAGGCATACTTCAATGACCAATAAGAGTGCACAGTTATGATCACATGGCATGGACTACATGGCATGGACTACATTCCCCAGAATGCTATGTCTTAAAGAGACAGTTCTTAATTCTAGGCTAAACCCTTGGTAAGCCAGCACAGGGAGGGGCGCATCTCCCTTGTTGCTACATCTTTTCCCGGTAGATTCTTGAAAGTGACTTCCTTTACTCCTGCCCCCCAGGCATACTTCAATGACCAATAAGAGTGCACAGTTATGATCACATGCCATGGACTACATGGCATGGACTACATTCCCCAGAATGCTATGTCTTAAAGAGACAGTTCTTAATTCTAGGCTAAACCCTTGATAAGCCAGCACACTCCCCGCCTGGGATTGTAAATTCCACTATTAACTAACGAATTAACTAAAGTATATAACAGTATAGCATAAACAATACTAACTCGACTATCTAGTTGACTAACTAAACAAGGCATATAAGCAAACAATGGAAACTTAACTATCTAATTGTGTAAAATAACAATGCATAAAATAGAGCAATGCAG
>QLTV01001117.1:814926-828964 GCA_003457575.1 Thermophis baileyi
GGATAGATGAGAGAGAGAGAGAGATGATAGATGATAGATAGATGATAGATAGATAGATGATAGATGATAGATAGATAGATAGATGATAGATAGATAGATAGATAGATAGATAGAATAGAAAAAAGAATAACTTTATTGTCACTTTGAATGTACACTAACCGGCATACATTAAAATGAAATTTCATTGCATACAGCTGTCAAAGGGTCACCACCTCCAATATACACTAATTAAACATGACAATAAATAAATAAATTCAAAATTATGCATATACCCATGTATATTATATGCATATACCCACACATATCATTTCCTGCTTTTTATTAGAGGTATTCCTCGACTTACAACCACAACCAAGCCCAAAATTTTTGTTGCTAAGCGAGACAGTTGTTAAGTGAGCTTTGCCCCTTTTAAGACCTTTCTTGCCACAGTCGTTAAGTGAATCACTGCCCTTGTTACATTACTAACACGATCATAAAGTGAATCCGGCTTCCCCATTGGTTTTGCTCGTCAGAAGGTCGCCAAAGGGGATCACGGGACCCCCCCGGGGACGCTGCGACCGTCATAAATACGAGTCATTTGCAAAGCGGCTGAATTTTGGTCACATGACCAGGGGGAGACTGTAACGGTTGTAAGTGTGGAAAACAGTCCTAAGTCTCATTTTTCAGTGCCGTTGTAACTTGGGACGGTCACTAAACGAATGATTGTAAACCAAGGTCTACCTGTATATACTGTAATTCAGCTGGTTTTGCTTGCTACTTTTTGTCTGTGGATCCAAACTGCCTGGCAGCTGGGCTTTCATGGGATTTGAACAGACATATCGAAACAAGTAGGAGATTTGGATTTGGGGGAAATCACATCGTGCAAGGATTCTCCAAAACCACAAAGCTCCTTTGATGCATCTCTGCGAGTCCCTGAATGCAATATTATCCCATCTTCAAAAGTTATCTTCTATTTCAAAATCTGCAGAAAAGAAAGAAATCCACAGCCAGATTGCTGATCCCCCCCCCCACTAAGAGGGAGTCAGAGAGGGTAAAATCCTCTTTTTGGAACCGAATTTTCAGAATCTGTCCGAGATTTGAACAAGGAGAGATTCAACCTGGAAATAAGGAGAAATTTCCTGACAGTGAGAACAGTCAACCGATGGAACAGAAGTTGCCTTCACAAGTTGTGGGAGCTTCATCACTGGAGGCTTTCAAGAAGAGACTGGACTGCCATCTATCTGTCAGAAATGGTGTAGGGTCTCCTGCTTGGGTGGGGGGTTGGACTAGATGACCTCCAAGGTCCCTTCCAACTCTGTTATTCTATAGTCAATGGAACAGAAGTTGCCTTCGGAAGTTGTGGGAGCGTCATCCCTGGAAGATTTTAAGAAGAGACTGGGCTGCCATCTGTCAGAAATGGTGTAGGGTCTCCTGCTTGGGTGGGGGGTTGGACTAGATGACCTCCAAGGCCCCTTCCAACTCTGTTAATCTGTATCTGTATTGGTTTTAGCAGTTCACTTGCAATGAGAAGGGATAGGATTGCTGTTTGGAGAAACCGTTTGTCTCAAATGCTATAAGGTTTCCTGCCAGTGCTGGGGGTTGGATTAGATGACCTCCAAGGCCCCTTCCAACTCTGTTCTTCTGTTCGGTTATTCTTGGGCATCCTCAAACTTTTCTGTGAGACAAGTAATGAAATGTAAAGCAAAAGGAAAGGGGGGATTATTATTACCCGGGCGAATAAGCAAGCCAACTCTATTTAATTTTCCAAGAAAGCAGACTGAAGGAAATCAAATTTATTTCGGCTCCGTTTCTCCCCCCTCCCCCCACCTCCGAAGCAGCAATGTGGTCCCTGCGCGCAGCTGAGCTCGGAGAAATTGTGCCCTGCAGAGCCAGAATGAAATGCTCCTTGCAAAATATGATTGAGCCATAATCTAGGGAGATTGGAGACTCCGTGCACCTAATTGCCAGCAGGACACACTGCGCCTGCCGGGGCCGAAAACTTCAAGTCCTGATTTACCGAGAGGAGATTTATTTCTGCGTGTTTGGTCTTAATTTTTTTTTGCACAGGGAAAAGAGAGGCCAAACAAGCCTTGTTTAACAAGACCCCAGCTCAGCCACAGCCTGCTTCCCTGCCGGATGGAAAGTAGCCGGCTCTGATAGAGAATTCAGAGTAACAAGAGTTGGAAGGGTCCTTGGAGGTCTTCTAGTCCAACCCCCTGCTCAAGCAGGAGACCCTGTGCCATTTCAGACGAATGGTTGTCCAGTCTCTTCTTAAAAGCCTCCAGTGATGGAGCACCCACAACTTCTGGTGGCAAGCTGTTCCACTGGTTAATTGTCCTCACTGTCAGGAAATTTCTCCTAAGTTCCAGGTTGCTTCTCTCCTGGATTACTTTCCATCTGTTGCTTCTTGTCCTGAATTGGACAAGATAATAGTAATTATAATAAATTTATTACATGTAAAAGTAAATAAATGTAATAAGAAAGAGGAAACATTGTAACAATCATCCCATAGTTATACTGTATAATATTGAGGAAATAATGCCATAGAAATGGTAATTGACTATTAGTATAATAAAGTAATTGTCCTAGCGCAGAACTCATAGCAACAGAACAGAATATCGGATAGATATTGTAGGAAGTTGTCTCAAATAGATTTGCAAGTTTCACATTTTGGTTTTATATCTTGGTTTTTTAGGTGTTTTTCCCCCCCAAAATAGAACACTGGCCAGTCCCTCTCTCTCTCAGCCTGGCCTACATCACAGGATTGTTGTTATGGGGCAAATAGGAAAAGGAAGGTGTGTGGATATGATGGCTATGAACGGCTTGAGTTATTTATAAAAAAATAATTTATTATTATTATTGGTATTATTGGTATTATTATTATTATAAATTTTTATTCATTAAACATGAAACTCAGTCAACTGAACATTTAAAAATGCATCACAAATATCACTGACTGACACTGATGGTTGATACGGGTTACTGCCAGCGTCCTAGGTATCAACCAAGTACCTTCTTAAGATGTACGATGTTCCGAGTAGTGCAGTCTTTTGCAGTTCCGCTGGTGTTATTGCAGGAAGCTGCAATTTCTTGATGTATTTTGTAAAATTCTTGGACATGGTACCAAGTGCCCCGATGACAATGGGTATCACTGTTACATGTTTCATCCATAATCACGTAGTTTTGATGGTCAGGTCGCGATATTTTGTGATTTTTTCCCCGTTCTTTTTCTTCAACTCTGGCGTCTCCTGCTACAGCGATATCAAGATAGTTAAGAGCCGAGGTGGCGCAGTGGTTAGAGTGCAGCACTGCAGGCTACTTCAGCTGACTGCTAGCTGCAGTTTGGCGGTTCAAATCTCACCGGCTCAAGGTTGACTCAGCCTTCCATCCTTCTGAGGTGAGTAAAATGAGGACCCAGATTGTTGGGGGCAAGAGGCTGACTCTGTAAACCGCTTAGAGAGGGCTGTAAAGCACTATGAAGTGGTATATAAGTCTAAGTGCTATTGCTATTGCTATCAATAAATTGTACGCTTCGGTTTTCGACAACTGTGATATCTGTCGTGTTGTGTTCCAAATGACGATCCGTCTGTATTCGAAAGTCCCACAAGATCTTCACCTTCTCATTTTCGACAACTTTTTCCACTTCATGTTCCCGTGACTTTTCGGATACAGGTTTTTTTACATAATGACCAGTAGATTAATTTAGCAACTCAGTCGTGTCTAGCTTTGTAATCAGTTTGTGCGATTTTGCTGCACTCACATATTAAGTGTGAAACAGTTTCAACTTTGTCATTGCAAAGTCGGCAGTTTGGATTGTCGGTGGATTTTTGTATCTTCGCTTTCATGGCATTAGTTTGTAGTGCTTGTCCTTGAGCAGCAAGTATTAAACCTTCCGTTTCTTTCTTGATGGTTCCCATCTTAAGCCATGCACATGTCAAGTTGTCATCACATTTTCCTTCAATGTTTTTCAAGTCCTCCTCCTCCTCCTCCTCCTCCTCCTCCTTCTCCTTACAACCCCATATTCCCTTGTGGGGTGGAGTCTGGGCAACTGAATGGAGCTAGCAGAGTGTTTACTGGCTGGATGCCCTTCCTGTCGCTAATGCGGAGTTTTGTTCAGCAGATATATATTCTCATCGTGCCCAGAGAGAGAAATATCTGCCCCTACCTGGGATCGAACTCAAAGCCTCCTGATTGTGAGGCGAGAGCTCCACCTCTAGGCCACGGCACCACTCATTATTAATTAATTAATTAATAATACTGTATTATCAATAAATATATTTATTTATAAAAACAAATATAAAAATCATAAATAAACAAACAAATAAATAAATCTCCCCAGCCCTTATATACTGTAGGTAATCCTTGACTTACAACCATTCATTTAGTGATTGTTTGAAGTTGCAACAATGCTGAAAAAAGTGGTTTATAACCTTTTTCACACTTATGACCATTGCAGCATCTCCATGGTCACGTGATCAAACTTCAGACGCTTGGCCACTGATTCATACTTACGATGGTCGCAGTGTCCCGGGGTCACGTGATCCCTTCTTGCGACCTTTGGACCAGCAAAGTCAGTGGGGAAAGCCAGATTCTCTTAATAACCGTGTGACTCACTTAACAACCGCAGCAATTTGCTTTACAACGGTGCCAAGGAAGGTCGTAAAATGGAGCAAGGCTCACTTAACACCCGCCTCGCTTAGCAATGGAAATTTTGGGCTCAATTGTGGTTGAGGACTACCTGTAGGGAATACACACACACACACACACACACACACACAAACACACACACACACACACACACACACACATTGATGTCCAGTTCTTTCGAGCAGAAAAAGAATCCAGTGTTTTGATGGCTTTTTAGAATCTGGGTCAATTTAATTGAGTACAATTTGTTTGTTTGTTTTTTTAAAATGCATGCAACACCACCCCCAATTTATCTTTCTGCATTTGGGGTGGGGTGGGTGGGCTGAGCCAAGAGGCTCTTCCAGATGCTATTTGTTCTGAAAAATTTCTAAGAAGGTCCACGAGGCCCATGGAGGCGTTCCTGGAAAAAATCAGACAACGCAAACGGCTGACGCGATGCTCTCCAGCCGATGTGCTTCCTGCTAAAACGGCTTTAATTAGGAAAGGGTCATTAAAAGAAGTCGAGAAAGGGACAAAGTAGGGGAAAAAAGCAGGAAAAAAAGCAGAATGTTTCTCCCTCTGCTCTCATCCCCAGTGGTGCCGTAGGGCTGACCTGAAGCACCCATCTCTTAAAATAATAAAAATTTTTAAAAATGTAAAATAACAAGGCCTGGAAGAGCTGAGATTCAAAGCAAACCGACGGAAAGGGATGGTTCTTTCTTTGTCTCAGGGTTGTTGGCCAATAAAGTCAAAAAAGTCAAGATGGTGGCCACAATAGTGTGATGGAAGCTCCTTCCATGAATGGTGCAGCTTGGAATGGACCATTGTGGCTGCCAACTTCTTTTTTTTTAACCCTGCCCAGAAGACACCGAAGAAGCCAACACATGTCTTAGACGCACCAGCTGGGAGAAATTTGGGGGTTTCTTTTGAATTTGTTGGTAGACCTTAATTTGGCTTTCAGAATCACAGAAGGAAGAAGATCTAGATAATTGTTTCTCAACCTTGGCAGCTTGAAGATGGGTGGACTTCAACTCCCAGAATTCTCGAGCCAGCCATGTTGGTTTGGGAATTCTGGGAGTTGAAGTCCACCCATCTTCAAGTTGTCAAGGTTGAGAAACAATGCTCTAGATCAGGAGTGTCCAACCTTGGCAACCTTAAGACTTGTGGACTTCAGCTCCCAGAATTCCTCAGCCAGCAGAGGAATTCTGGGAGCTGAAGTCCACAAGTCTTGCCAAGGTTGGAGACCCTGATCTAGATGACCTTGGCTCATTGTCAAAGCTAAGCAGGGTCAGATCTGGCTACCAGAAAATCCCAACCTGCAGACCAAATTAGGAAGCCAATTCGACAATCCAGACCCGTTGGACCTGTTGCCAAGGAACTTACAGAGATGTGTCCATCAAGACATTGGAAATGGAGCTTGATCAAAGCTTGTTCTGCAGTTCCAAGATGGAAGGCAGGTTGTGGTTTCTAACCACCTTTGAAAGGAAGGGCTTGGTTGTGGGTTTGTGGGAGATGTAGAGGCTTAAAAACATTCTTAACTGGGTTAAAGGTCTTGAGGCTAAATTCACACAACCTACTAAGCTTGGTTGCACTGTTATTCGTGGCTTGTGGTTTCGTGAAGTCTTCTCAACTGGACAAGTTGAAGACCTGTGGACTTCAACTCCCAGAATAGAGAATTTGAAGACGAGTGGACTTCCGCTTTTGTGCTGGCTGGGGGATTCTGGGAGTTGAAGTCCACAATCTTCAACATGGGAAACAGTGGCTTAGAATATGGTGTGAACACAGCCTACCACTTTAGTTTGTGAGTCAGTAGATGGTGGAAACCCAGAAAAAGGAACAGGTTTATAACTGGGTTGAGTATGTTGTGTGAATTCAGCCACTGAACCTGATTATTAATTCCCTCCAACCAGGCCAGGTCTGTCTATGGAGCTTCTCAGTCATCCAGGTCATGGTTGTCCCAAAGGTGCTTTCTCAAGAGGCAACTGGACTTTCTGTTGTTGTTTTTTTGAAGAGGTTTCGCTTCTCCTCCAAGAAGCTTCTTCAAATCTGACTGGGTGGTGGGGAATGGAAAGATTTATACTCCTTGCAGACAGCTGGTCATTTGCATCCTTTTAGAGAGTCGTTGAGGCCACTTGGAGGTTTATCTAGGCCCTCATAATAGGACCACTTATCTCCTGTTTACAACCCAGTCCTTTCACCAGTTCCAAGAAGGCTCCACCCCCATTTGCACTACTCAGGTGACCCTGAGGACACAGATAAAGCTCCAAGGGGCCTCAATGACTCTCTAAAAGGATGCAAATGACCAGCTGGCTGCAAGGAGTATAAATCAGTGCTGGGTTGCTGCCAGTTCGGATCGGTTCGCCCGTACTGGTGGTGGAAATTTGCACCCGCTCAGCGAACCGGCAGCAATGGCTGGCTGTCCACACCCCCGAACCGGTCCTCCGGTCGCCGCGACTGGCAAAGAACCCTCTGCGCATGCACAGAGGATCATTTCCCCGATGTGATGTAGGCACACGTGCAAAACTCGCACTTCCGTTGCGATGCGAACCGGTAGGGAAGGTAAGTGGAACCCACCCCTGGTATAAATCCTTCCATTCTCCATCATTTAGTCAGAACTGAAGAAGCTTCTTGGATGATAAGAGAAACGTCTTCAAGGAAAAACAAGAAAGTCCAGTTGCCTCTTGAAAAAGTCCTTTGGGATAGACCAGATCTGCAAACGTTGACCCTTCAAGATCTCAAGAAGATTCCAGCTCCTTCTTTGAAGATCCACCCGAAACTCCACTAGGGCTCCACCGGGATTCTTTCCCCCATCTTCCACGCTGAATTGTGACCATTGTACTCTTTAAGTGGCATCTTCTTTGTTCCTGGAGTCTTTCTCCCCTCTGTTGTGGCATCCGTGACATCACAAAGGCCCCACGTGGGTCTTCAAGCAAAGCTGACCACTGATAAGCTGGAGTAGCAGCCGTTTAAGAAGGCCCTCTTCCCCCAAAGAGTGGGGTAGCACAATCTCCTCTCTGGGGAGGGCAGAGTGGGGGTCGCAAGCCAGATTCCCCTTGGAAGGAGACCTTGGCCTTCTACCTGGTTTCTCGGAATGTCCTCGGCGCTGACCGAGCTGATCGCCACCCGAGGGAGGGCTGAGCCGCCATGTTGCACATGGCCGACCAAGGTTCTAGAACACAGAGACAGCCAAGATGCTAATGCCAAAGGACATGACAGAGAAGGAACTGCCAGAAGAATCATGTGAGCTGGAAGCTGCCGCAGTCCTCCCCGAGTCCTGCCTCCAACATTTGGACAGCAGCAACTGGAAAGAGCGCATCTCCTGCCTCGAGGCACTGGAGAAGGCCGTAGAAGAGATGGAGAACCATCAGGTGCCCTGCCAAGCGTTGGTCAGGCTGCTCCACAAAGAGCCCGGCTGGAACGAAACCAAACTCCAGGTGATGCAGAAGAAGCTGCACATCGTCACCCTCATCGCCCGCAAAGGGAACTTCTCCAGAACTTCCGCTCGGTTTGTCTTGGGGAACCTGGTGGACAAGATTGGAGATGTCATCTGCAGCAGCGACACCAAGGAAGCCCTCACGGCGGTGGCCGAGGCTTGCGGCTTGCCGTGGACGGTGGAGAAAGTGACCGAAGCCGCTTTCTTGCAAGACAGCCCCAGGACTCATGCAGAAACTCTGAATTGGCTTTCTGAAGCCATCAGAGATTTTGGCTTTGATGGCCTGGAGGCCAAAACGTTTGTCAGCTACATTAAAGTTTCCTTGTCCGCGGCCCATCCGGACGTGAGGACCTCTGCTTTCAACCTCCTCGGCGTGATCTTCCTCTACGTGGGGAGCCCTCTGAGGGTCTTCTTTGAGGATGAAAGACCCCTTCTTCTGTCCCAGATAGATGCCAGATTCGAACAGCTGAGTGGCCAAAGCCCCCCGCCTCAAATCCGAGGCCGCTGCAGGTTCTGTCGAAACTCTGCCAATGTGCAGCAGGGAGGAGACGCGCAACCCTACTGGAAGAAGAACACAGTGGACCTCAGCCAGAAGATCTCCGTAGAGCTGATGTCCAAAATGCAGGACCCCAGCTGGAAGGTGCGGAAGGAAGGGCTGGAGGAAGTCTCCAAGATCCTCAGCGACATCACATCCATCCAGCCCAACCTGGGAGATCTCCCGCTGGCCTTAAAAGCTTGCCTGCATGACTCCAACAAAACTCTGGTGAAGCAGACTTTGGTTGTCCTGCAGCAGCTTGCCAAGGCCATGGGTCCAGGGTTGAAGCATCATGTCAAGACCCTGGGAATGTCCATCCTTGCAGTTCTCAAAGATAGCAAAAGTAGCTTGAGGCCCATGGCTCTTACCACCATGGAGGCTTGGGCCGAGCAAACCGGCATGAAAGAATGGCTGGAAGGAGATGACCTCTTCATGGATCTGAAGAAGGACACAGTGTCCCCCAGACAGGGCTTCCTGGGCTGGCTGGCGGAGAAGCTGCCGTCTTCCAACTCGGCTTCTGCTGACCTTCTCCGTTGCGTTCCTCACCTCTATACGGCCTTGGAGAATTCGCATGAGGAAACACGCCTATCCGCGCAGGAGGCCCTGCCATTTTTCCTTCTTCACCTTGGCTTTGAGAAGATGTGTGAAGCTACCAGCAAGCTGAAGCCATCTTCCCGGGACCAAGTCCTCCTTCTCCTGGAAAGAATCAAAGAAAGCAGATCTTCCAAGGCCACCCTTAGCTTGTCAAGGACCCTATCCAAGCTCCCACGAGGCAGGTCTGGGTCCAGATCAGACCCAGTGGCTCCTCCTCAACCTTGCCTACCAGCCCCTTCCTCCTCGACTGAAAATGTCGGGTCCAACGAGTTGAGCGTGGATGTCCGAAAAGCCATCTCAGAAGGAACCGTTCCCAAAACTAAGCGATTCCCAGCCACAAAGTCCTCAACCAAAGTTGCCTTAAAAGAAGGTCCCAGCAAGCTAGGCCCCATTTTTATGATTGTCCCCAAAGGCAAAGAGCAGAGGGCCAAGGAGGAGAAGGCTTTGAAAGTCCTGAGATGGAACTTCAGCACCCCAAGCAGCAAATATATCGAGCAGCTCAAAGCTCAGATGTCTGGTTGTCTCTCCAACTGGCTGCAAGAGGAGATGTTTCATTCCAACTTTCAACACCACATCAAAGCGTTGGCGGTGATGTCCAAGCACTTGGAGACTGAGAAAGATGGGGTCCTCAGCTGCCTGGACCTCATCTTGAAATGGCTCAGCCTTCGGTTGTTTGACACCAACACTTGGGTCCTCATGAAGACTCTAGAGTACCTTCAAAGGCTCTTCCAACTGCTCATGGAGGAGAAGTACCAGCTGACGGATAACGAGGTGTCCTCTTTTCTGCCCTACCTTCTCCTGAAGCTGGGAGGAACCAAGGAATCCATCCTCAAAGAAGTCCGGGCAATTGTGAAGCAGATGTTCTTCATCTATCCGGTCTTCAAGACGTTTTCTTTTCTCCTCGAAGGAGCCCAGGTCAAGAACACCAACCAACGGGTAGGATGTCTGAAAGAGTTGGGATGGATGCTTAAGACATATGGTCCAGAGGTCTGCCAGCCAAACCCCAGCAAAATTCTGAAAACTCTCCTTGTCTTGACCGGAGACTACAACAATGCGGTCCATACAGCTGCTCTGAAGGTCATCGCAACCGCTCGGGACGTGTTTGGAGTAGAAGCATTTCGGGTCATTGGGAATATCTCGGAGAAACATATGGGTCTTTTGGAGGAGAGCATCAGGGAGGCAGGAGCTATGGATGTCCGAGAGGAAAAAATGAAAACACAACTCTCCAAGTCTTGGGTAGAAGGTTCCAGGCAGAACATCACAACTGGAAATCTGATCGAAGAGGACTATTCAGATTCTATTCAAGAGCAGGAGAACGTCAACCAGGTGGACACCTCCCCAAATCCCAAACCAGCAGTTGGAGACCCACCAGGGATGAATATGGAGCTTCGGGCTGAGAGTAGGGTCTCACCTAACATCAATATGATAATTTGCCACGTGGCTAGTGGTAGCATTGTCACAAGTACAGAGGCCTTAGTCCAGATTCAGGATATTCTGGAGCAGGAGGACAACGTGGAACTCATGTCTGGTCACATCAACCCGTTTCTGATAGCCACCCTCCGGCAGATGAAGTTCATCCACCATCTCCACGTCACGGCAGAAGAAGAAGCACGGAAGGAACAGGTGGTCGAGTTTTATCACTCCATCACTTGTAACTTGGTCTCCCTCTTCCAGGTAGAGATCTTGGCCCAGGAAGCTTCTGCTGGAGTGCTCAAGGACCTCATCAGTTGTCTCATCAGCTTCTTGTTGGATTCTCCAGTAGAAGAGCTTCCAGAAGAGCAACCCACTAAACTGGTGGTAATGAAGGTTCTGGAGAAGTCCAACCAGACCAGAATTCTTAGTTCTTTGCTTCTGCTTCTTCAGGAAAGCATGACCGCCTCCGCCAACCTCTTTCCTTTTTCGGAAATGGTGGCCAAGTGCTTGTGGAAAACGGCCAAGAGGCTTCCTCAGACCATCGACAGCATCTACCTAGACCAGATCCTGCTGGATGTCCACCTATTTATGAAGGTCCTGCCCAAGGAGAAATTAAAGCAATATCAGAGCAATTATCCACTGCGGGCCCTGAAGATTCTTCTCCACACCCTTTGCAAGTTGAAGGGCGAGGAGATCTTGGATCATCTCACGCTGATCGAGGACCGGGGAGACTCCGATTTGGAAGCCAACCTCAGGAAAGTTCTCAGCCACTTTGAGGGACAGCCTGGCATGGACAGGGAGCCAGGTTCTTCTTCTCTAGCCCAGGATGAAGTCAACCAAACGTTGGCTGAAATTTTCAAGAAGATCAACTCGAAGGAAACCGCCAGGGCAGGTCTGGAAGATCTCCATGAATTCAAGGAGAAACATCCCGAAGCAGACTTAGAACCTTACTTGAAAAACTGTTCCCTTCTCTTCCGGAGTTACGTCAAACACGGCTTAGCGGTTATAATGTCCGAGAGGGAAAACAAACCGAAAACCAACATTTTGTGCGAGAACGTTGGGTGACGTCGTGTCTCCCAAATGCCTTAAGTAAGGAATTCCAGGTGCAGAAGAAGAGTCCACAAAGGGGCTAGGTATACTTTTCAACTCAATCCCTCCTTGCGTGCCAGAAAGTCATCGACAAGGTGAAAAACTAAAACAATAAAATCAGCTGTCTGTTGCTCAAAAGGTTGCACGGTGGCAAGAGCGTTATTTGGGGTTAGTGGGCAGGGTTTGGTTCCCCTTCCCCCCAAAGCTACAACTCAATTGCAATAACACAACGGTTGTGTGATGACCCAGGGCACGGCACAGAGATAACACAAACAGCTGGCAGTTCAAACCGCCCCTTTATTGCTCCAAATCTCCCCAAACGCTCCCACGTTTCTGGAAAGTCCCAGAGCAGAGTGAGAACAAACCCCCCACACAAACCTCAAACAGCCTCTGGCTGCAATTAGTCCAGCCCAGCGCTGTCTGCACCAAGGCTGCACGGCAATAAATCCCAAATGTGCTTGGCAAATCAAGAGCAAATCAAGGAGTTCAGGGAGCAAAAGATCTAGATAACTAGTCCAGAACACCAAAAAGGAATGCAAGGACTCTTGGCAAGTTCAAACGTCGGCACACAACACTTCAGGAACTCAGCGTTTGTTCCCGACAAATGCCCCTCCCTACGGCGTCTCCTTAAGTCTCATTCCCCAGGTGTGCCTGGTGAAGGTGGGCGGGACACTCTCCTCATGAGTGGCCTGCTTAGTCTGCGCTGATCACGCCTTCTCTGCACTCTCTGAGCCCTTGCATCAGGAGGGGATGGTTCTTGCGCCTCGTCTGAGCTCTGCCTCTCATGTTCATCCTGCCTCTGTTCCTCCCTGCCTGCAGGCCTTACTACTTCCGAAAAGCCTGGCCTGGACTGACTCTGCCCTTCCCCAGGTTTCCTCCAAGGCCAACGGAGCTGCCCTCTCACCCGCTGTCAGTTCTTGTTCCAGCTCATCTTCCCCCGCAGATTCAGACTCCGACGAGGGCATGACAAGTTGTCTTGTTGTATGCTTTGCCCTGATCTAGCACCTGCCTTGAAATGGAGAGCTTTGAGTGGCAGAGGGCATCTTTGGGTGAAAACAAAAAAACTAATAGATGAAAAAAAAAAAAAAAAGAGCCAGTTTGGTTTAGTGGTTAAGAACCAGGTGTGAAAGAAGGACAGGGTGAGTTCTAGTCCTGTGTTTGGCATAAAAAGCGGCTGGGTGACTTTGGGCCAATCACCAGGAGACAATGAGTTCTAGTCCCACCTTAAGGCTTGAAAGCCAGCTGGGTAACCTTGGGCCAATCACCAGGAGATGGTGAGTTCTAGTCCCACCTTAGGCAGGAAAGCCAGCTGAATAACTTGGGCCAATCACCAGGAGGCAGTGAATTCTAGTCCCGCCTTAGGTACAAAAGCCGTCTGGGTGACTTTGGGCCAATCACCAGGAGATGAGGAGTTCTAGTCCCGCCTTAGACATGAAAGCCGTCTGGGTGACTTTGGGCCAATCACCAGGAGATGGTGAGTTCTAGTCTCGCCTTAGGCATGAAACCCATAAAGTGGGACTGGAACTCACTATCCCTTGATGATTGGCCCAAAGTCACCCACACAGCAGAACTAGAACTCACCATCTCCTAGTTTCTTGCCTGGCGCTTTCACCGCTAAACATTTTAACTTTACACTAGGAAGTGGCACTCCGTCCAACCTCCTCCTTGTATTTCCTTTCTGAAACTAAAATCACTGCAAAGTGTGCAATCTTTTTCTGTGGTTATCTTGGCCCTTTCCTGGGGTCTCCACTGCTCTTTCCTTACCCTTTCTAGATCTGCAACTTTCCTTTAACACAGGGGTCTCCAACCTTGGCAACTTTAAGACTTGTGACCATGTCAGTTACAGTGGTTGCCTTCGTGTCACGCTTATTGGAGCTGAGCATTCAAAATATAGAATGACAAGAGTTGGAAGGGACTTGGAGGTCTTCTAATCCAGCCCCTTGCTCAGGCAGGACACCCTATGCCATGTCAGACAAATGGTTGTCCAATCTCTTCTTACAAACTTCCAATGATGGAGCACCCACAACTTTTTGTGGCAAGTCGTTCCACTGATTAATTGCTGTAATTGTCAGGATATTTCTCCTTAGTTCCAGGTTGCTTCTCTCCTTGATTAATTTCCACCCGTTGCTTCTTGTCCTGCCTTCAGGTGCTTTGGAGAATAGGTGGACCTCCTCTTCTTTGTGTTAGCTCCCCCAAATACTGGAAGACTGCTATCATGTCACTCCTAGTCCTTCTTTTCATTAAACTAGACATACCCAATTCCAGCAACCATTCTTACTGTCAAGAAATTTCTCCATAGTTCTAGGTTGCTTCTCTCCTTGATTAGTTTCCATCCGTTGCTTCTTGTCCTGCCCCAAACATCTTATAAA
>QLTV01001117.1:983367-997173 GCA_003457575.1 Thermophis baileyi
ATCTATCTATCTATCTATCATCTAAATTTTAGAAATTTAGAAACAATCTATCTCCCTCATATTTCTCTAACTCATTCTCAAACTGACAATTTGGGAAGATCTCCCTTCATTGGCTCTGTGGCGTTTGCTAGCCAGGGTTGGTCAAAAAAGTCAAGATGGCTACCAGGGAAGTGCAGTCCAAACTGTGCAGCACTCTACATTTCAAAAGGCCCAGCTTCCATCGCACCATTGCAGCCGCCATCTTGACTTCTTTGACCTGAGAGGCCTCCGCAGCTCTTACCACATCTCACGAGGGTGGGGGGACAACAGTAGACCCCTGTGCCCCACTCTTAAAAAAAACATTTAAAGATTTGTTCAGGCGGGTCGAAAATCTTTTGACCTGACAGACACCAACCTGTACAAAGCGGGCTCCGCACGTTTCACATTTGTAAGGCTTCTCCCCAGAGTGGATCCGCGTATGAGTCTTGAGGTTGGCCGGACGGTTGAACTGCGCCCCGCAGATGCCGCAACGGTAGGGCTTCTCGCCTATTTTGATCAACAAAAACGGCACTTTTTAGCATCACAAAGTTATTTGCACACAAACAAACAACAAAGCTTTGAATCACAATTCAACTCCCAGAATTCCCCATCCAGTATGGGTGAACTTCAAGGTAAATTACATCCATTACGTTCCCTCAATCTACTAATCTAGCCTCTTGATCCCCAAAGGAGCAGTGAGATTTTTCTAAGACTGTTTCTCAACCTTAGCAGCTTTAAGAGGGGTGGACTTCAAACTCCCAGAATTCCCCAGCCAGATTGTTGTCCAGATTGAGAAAAAACTGCTCTCCAAAACTCACAAATTTGGCATCCCCTTCTAATAACACCTTTTTTCAAAGTTTAGGCCATCTAATCCTCATGAAATACCACAAATGTTTGATCCCCAGAGTCATCTAGGATTAACTTTCCTCAAGACTTCAACTCCCAGGATTCCAAAGGTTTTCCTAGCTGAGGCTGCTGGGAGTTGAAGTCCCACATATCCAGAATTTTCCCCAGCCGAGTTGGCCAACATTTCAACAGGGCCAATTGCGACTCAATTTTGTTCTTTTCAAGCCAACATTTGAGGGTCTCGGGGAGTCACAGATCACAGAGTGTGCTACAAAACACACGGCTCAACTCCCCCCCCCCAAAAAAGTCCTATACTCCAGGCTGTTTCCAAGGAAGGAGATGAAATTTCCCAGAATCCCCTGCAGGGCTGTCTTAACAGCATTATGGGCCCCGGGCAAAGCAGTATACTGGGGCCCCTACGACAACTACTCACAGGAATAAAAAATGTAAATGGTCGATAAAAATTAAACATATATTTGCATGTTAGTATTAATAAAAAATGCAGTAAAATGTAATTAATACGTTGCTGTATTTATATGATACAAGATGCATTGAAGGGTTAACATACACAGATTAGTATGGGGCCCCTATGCTTGTGGGGCCCACGGGCAAGTGCCCATCAAGCCCATGCGTTAAGACGGCCCGAGACTCGGATGGGGCTGTGGAAAGACCCCTCCCCAATTCCCAGGAGCAATTCTCCCTTTTCTAGCATGCGTGAGACAACCCCCCCCCCCAAATCACAGGTACCAAAGGAATGGAGTTTGCAACCCACAACTCTGGTATGCTCCTTTGTCTATTTCATAGGTAGTCCTTGACTTACAACGATGTGTTTAGTGACCATTTGAAGTTACAATGGCACTGAAAAAAGTGACTTGTGACCATTTTTCCACACTTAACGACCGCTGCAGCATCCCCAGGTTCACGTGGTCAAAGTTCAGACGCTTCTCAATTTATGACGCTCGCAGTGTCCCGGGGTCACGTGATCCCCTTTTTGCAACCTTCTGACAGGCAAAGTCAACGGGGAAGCCAGATTCACTTAACAACCGTGTTACTCACTTAAGAACTGCAGGGATTCACTTAACAACTGTGGCAAGAAAGGTCGTAAAATGAGGCAAATCTCACTTTACTGTCTCGCTTAACAACAGAAATTTGGGGCTCGGTTTTGGCCGTAACTCGAGGACTACCTGCCCTCCATTTCATTTTGACACTGGAGTGCCTGCCGCCGTGAGCTTTCTCACATTCATCTGAAGCTTTCTGATGGCACCTACAGGAGTCCTCGACTTACGACCATAGTTGGGGCTAGATTTTCCATCATAAGTTGGGGTGCTTGTAAAGCAAATCATCATTTCGGCCTGATCTGTTTTCATGACATTTTTACCATGGTCATAAAGTGAATCATGTGGTCGTTAAGTGAATCCGGCTCCCTCCATTGACTTTGCGTATCGGAAGCCCCTGGGAAGGGAGGGTCGCAAATGAGGATCTCATCGCCCTGGGACGACGCAACTGTTGTAAACACATGTGGGTTGTCAAGTGCCTGGATTCTGATCACAAACGCCCGCAAGGATGCTGTGATGGTCGTAAGTGCGAGGACTGGTCCCAAGTCCCTTTTCTCAGTGCCGTCGTAACTTTGAATAGCTAATGAATGGTCGTAAGTTGAAAGATTGGTCGTAAGCACAAGGCTTGGTCATAAGTCACTTTTTTCAGCGCTGTTGTAACTTAGAACGGTCACTAACTGAACAGACGTTAAGTGCGAGGACTGGTCCTAAGTCACCTTTCTCAGTGCTGTCGTAACTTTGAATGCTCACTGAATGAATGGTCGTAAATGCAAAGATTGCTCATAAGTGCAAGGCTTGGTTGCAAGTCACTTTTTTCAGCGCTGTTGTAACTTTGGTCGCTAAATGAACGGACGTAAGTGTGAGGAATGGTCCTAAGTCACTTTTTTCAGCGCCCTCACCACTTTGGTCACTAAGCAGATGTTTGCAAGTGAGAGGACTGGTCCTCAATCACTTTTTTCAGCGCCGTCGTAACTTCGAGCGGTCTCTTAAGCAAATGGTCGTAAGTCGAGGACTTCTTTCAATTGGCCCCTTTCTTTTGCCATGGGCTCTGCTGCCTGTGGATTGGGGCCCTTCAAACCCCCCTCTCTGCATTCAAACCGCCATTCCGGAGAGCCGCAGTTACGCGCCGGCCCCAGGCCGTGGCGGCCCATCTCCCATGGCCCCCGGGGGGGGACACGTTGTACCTGTGTGCACGGTTTTGTGACTGGCTAGGTTCCCCTTGTAGCGAAACGAGGCCTGGCAACGGTCACACTTGTAGGGTTTGTCACTGTGCGTTTGCAGGGAATGTTTCTTGAATGCGGCCTCTTCCGAGAACGGGCACTGGCACTCTTTGCAGAAAAAGGACCGGGTTTCTGTCGGAGAGGAAGAGGAGGGGACGCGGGTGAGAATCGTGCGGGACCGCGCTACGCCGGGCCACCCTCAAACCGGGCACGAGGTGGCCCCCCTCGCCTCGCCGCCAAAAAGCAAGCCAGGATTAGCCCGCGTCCAGTTTTCAACCGCAGACGCGAGATCGATCATAGACACGAGATCGATCTTAGTTAATCCTGGTTTGTTTGGGGTGCCCGAGGGCGAGGGGCGCCTCCGACCCGTAGCTGGCCCATTCACAAACCCGGTTAAGGCACGTGGCGAGAATGCAGAATTTTTTTTTTTTTACAGCACCATGTGATGGAACAGCCCACAGCCCCAAATAAATGTTGGGATATAATATTATCTAATATAAAATGGAATATAATAATACAGGTAGTCCTCGACTTACGACCACAACGGAGCCCAAAATTTCTGTTGCTAAGCGAGACATTTGTGAAGCGGGTTTTGCTCCATTTTATGACCTTCCTTGAACACAGCTGTTAAGTGAATTGCTGCGGTTGTTAAGTTAGAAACCTGGTTGTTAAGTGAATCTGGCTTCCCCGTGGACTGTGCTTGTCAGATGGTCGCAAAAGGGGATCACGTGACCTTGGGACATGACAACCGTCATAAGTATGAACCAGTTGCCAAGCATCTGAATCTTGATCACGTGACCCTGGGGATGCTACAAACGCCATAAGTGTGAAAACTGGTCATAAGTCATTATTTTCAGTGCCACTGAATCTTTGAACTGTCACTAAATGAATTGCTGTAAATCAAGGACTACCATTATAATAATATTCTTCAAGCTACAGCAAAATCATACCGAAAGAGCAAGATTTCTGAATCTAATTTTACATACAGGTAGTCCTCGATTTACGACCACAATTGAGCCCAACATTTCTGTTGCTAAGCAAGACAGTTGCTAAGTGAGTTTTGCCCCCTCTTATGAACTTCTCTTGCCACCGTTGTTAAGTGAATCACTGCAGGAGCCAGAAAGTTGCAAAAGGGGATCAGGATGTAGCAACTGTCATAATTACATTCATAATGCCAAGCACTTGAATTTTGTTCATGTGACCATGGGGATGCTGCAGTGGTCGTAAGTGTGAGGCCCAGTCATATGTGCGAGGCCCTGTCATAAGCATGAGATCCAGTCATAAATCGCTATTTTTCAATGCCATTGGAACTTCAAACGGTCTTCTAAACAAATGGTTGTAATTCGAGGACTACCTGTATTAAACTTACCCCGTCTGCAAAAGATGAGCCTCCCTCACTCAGCAGAGTCTATCTTTAAGCAGGAATAAACTTCCACCTGCTCGGTAGATCGCCCAAAAAGCATCAGAATTTTTTCTGGACTTACCACAACTGGAATCTGAATATTCCGACTGGGTTTCCCCCATTTCTTCTCCAAAGTTGGATCCGGGGGTATGAAGGCACATTTCTGAATGCTGCGGGGATCGAGAACCGCACGAGCTGCACTTGGACGAATGCAGGTACAACGGCGATTGGTCCTCGCTGCTCCGAGGAGAACCATCAAGTGACCTAAGGAGGAAGAAACTAGGTTAAGACTAACCTCCACTGGTGGGAAACTGCCCGTTGATTCATCAGGGGCTGAGCTAAACCACAGTTTGTTACTCTGATATTGCTCGGCTCGACTATCGCATTTGGCCGGAGCTTCTTCAAGCTCCATTTGGCAACCACATAGGGTCCCCGAGGCCAAGGTGTCCATGAAGTTAAATATGTAAATATTTTAACAAGTCTCGGTTTTACAGGTAATCCTTAACTTACGACCAGAATCGAGGCCAAAATTTCTCCTGCTAAGCGAGACAGTGGTTAACTGAATTTTGCCCCATTTTGCGACCTTTCTTGCCACCATTGTTAAGCGAATCGCTGCAGTTGTTAAGCGAGTAACACAGTTGTTAAGTGAATCTGGTTTTCCCACTGACTTTCTTGTCAGAAGGTCGCAAAAAGGATCACATAACCCCAGGACACTGCAACCGTCATAAATATGAGCCAGTCACCAAGCGTCTGAATTTTGATCACGTGAACACAGGGACACTGCAACGGTCGTAAGTGTGAAAAACCATCACAAGTCACTTTTTCAGTGCCATTGTAACTTTGAACGGTCACTAAATGAACTGTTGTAAGTGAAGGACCACCTGTAATTTCTAGCACAGTGAATATCGATAGATGTAATGCACATTAGCCAAACTCTTTGGGTTCTTTTTAAGATAAAGGAATCCCAAGAATGGTTGAGAATGGTTGAGTTATGCCATAAACCAAGATGTACAAACCAATATTTGTCCTGTTATAACTCACTAAGTTTTGTATCCCTGTTAATCAAACTGCCTGAAGTGTAGATTTAGCAACAGGTTGCCAGTTTTAATAGGCTGGCCAATGGCGAGCAGTGCAGGGACTCTGCTCAGCCTATGCGCACCCCAAATTAACATGCACCCCAAATTTACTAGGAACAGCATTGTACATCGAACCCTAAACCCAGTAAGCAGGGCAAGTTCACACAACTCCTAAGCCATGCACATACCATGCTTAAACTCACTTAGGATCTCACAAGAACACAGGAGTTTCTTCTCTAGCTGACCCGGGGACAGGGGTGTTATGTGAATTACAACCACAGCATAATGGAGGAAGTTATGGCCTGAATCTCAACACCCCAGCCTCACCAAAAGAAACCCACAGAGCTACCAAAAACTGAAAGATTTTTTTTTTCATGATTTACCCATAGCTAAAATGAATTTAACCAACTTTATAACGTGACGAGTTCATGAAAGTTAAGGATTTAATAGGTACTAATATCCTGTGCCCTGTTGGGTAATTGTTTCAGAAATATTTCCTAACCTAAACAGAAAAATAGAACAACCAACGGCGGGCAAAAAAGCAGGAAGAGGAGTGACTTCTGACTTCCCGCTGGCTTCCCCATTGAGTTTCCTTGTGGGAACCCGGCAGTGCATAGAAAATCTTACCCTTCCTTCCTTCCTTCCTTCCTTCCTTCCTTCCCCCCCTCCCTCCCTCCCCTTTTCTTCCCTTCCCTGCTGGCAGGTAAGTAGTTATTGGTGGAAGAGGGAGTAAGGGATTGCTAGAATGGCTGGGAAACTGTCATGGAACGTCAAAGCTGAAGATTATATGATTGTGGCAACAGCCCAGTAGGTCAGCAACTGCCAGTAGCATGAACGCAACCACAACTTCTCCAAATGTCATCCCCTCGGATCCCAGATTTTGAACATATTCTGTAAGCTAGTCCATATGAGGTACCTTGGTTCAAAAATTGTTGCCTTACGACCCACTGCTTCACCCAGTTAAAGGTCACAACAAGAGTTTCGCAGTGTATAGATTACATTGACACTCAAAGAAATAGCAATAGCAATAGCAGTTAGACTTATATACCGCTTCACAGTGCTTTACAGCCCTCTCTAAGCGGTTTACAGAGTTAGCATATTGCCCCCAACAATCTGGGTCCTCATTTTACCCACCTCGGAAGGATGGAAGGCTGAGTCAACCTTGAGCCGGTGAGATTTGAACTGCTGAACTGCAGCTAGCAGTCAGCTGAAGTAGCCTGCAGTGCTGCACTCTAACCACTGCGCCACCTCGGCTCTTCTGAAGGATACAGGGTTGGGAAGAGACGGTTGGATTAAATTAATTCAGCATTTCTCAACCTCAGCAACTCAAACACGTGCAGACTTCACCTCCTAAAATGGTGGCTGGCTGGGGAATTCTGGGAGTTGAAGTCCACACATCTTCAAGTTGCTAAAGTCGCAAAACACGGTCCTAACTCATAATATATTTTAGCACCCAGTGGTCAGTAAGATCAGACCAGGTGAGAATTTGGATGAGACACCACTAGTAAAATCTAGATCTACACATACATGCACACCAACACGCACACCCACTACTAACACAAGAAGGAAGAGGTCTTTTGCCTCCATACCTGTTAAGAATATTGTTTAGGCGGCTCGCTTGCGGGATAGTTGAGTCTTCCCCATTGATGTTGAGCTTGGTTGGGGACTGCACATCCATGTTCTCGGGCTCCAGGGACTGCTGACACGTCAACGAGGGGACGTACGGCCGCGGGGAGAGCGTCCCAGCCTCGGTGTGTTCGGGCCCATCCTCCTTGGCGTTCTGGTTGAGCGAATTGAGCACGATAAACTTGTACTTCTTCCAGTTGCACGCCTTGGGATCGGTGGGACTCTTCGCCGAAGTCGCGCTCGGGCCGATACAGGCGTTCTTACTGCTGCTGGACTCGGTTGGCGAGTTGGGTTGGCAGTCCGACTTTTGGGGGCTCTGAGGGCTGGTCACCACCTTCCGGTTCATGGGTGCGTTGGTGGGTTCGAAGCGCTGGGTCCTCTTGGCTTCGGGAACGGGCCTCTCTTCTTCCTTGCTTGTTTTGTTGCACGTAAAATAGGCGTTGTTGTGAGTCAGAGAAGGTGCCGGATCAGGACCCGTAGCGGCGCTGTAGCGGACATCGGTTTTGTTCTCCTCGGCCGTCTCTTCCTTCGGAGAGTAGACGGCGGGGCGGCACAGGCTGGGCGAGATATTAGCCACCGCCCTGGTAAACTCGGAGGCGCTACTCCGAGACACGCTGCAGGGCGCCGCGCGTTCTCGTGAAAAGAGGTGCCCTCTCGATGCCTCTGAGATGGACATTCTTGCGTCTCGTAGTTCTTCGTCCGAGTAGAGGTACCCGCCAATGGGCACAGTGTTGTAGCTAGTGTAGGAAACGGGGGATCCCGACATGCTGCTGTACAAACCGGGCATGAAGGTTCTCCCGTCGCAAACGGGACCGTTCCGAAGAGGTAAGCTGCTTTCCGAGATATCTTGGCTCCTGTAAGCCATCATGTTTGGTTGGCTGAGCATCTGGTTGGCCAAAAAGTCTTCCCGTGAGGTCTTGGCAGCCGAGACCATTTCCGTTTCACTGAAGCCAGAGAAAAGGGACGTTACAATGCGGGCAAGTTCCTCGACTTACGACCATCATTGAGCCCAAAATTTCCACTGCTAAGCAAAATAATTGTTAAGTGAATTTTGCTCCATTTTATGACCTTTTCTTGTTAAGTGAATCACTGCCCTAGTTAATAACGCGGTTGTTAAGTGAATCCGGCTCCCCCATTGCTTGTCAGAAGGTCGCAAAAGGGGATCACGTGACCCCGGGACACTGCAACCGTCATAAATACGAGCCAGCATCCAAATTTTGATCATGTGACCACGGGGATGCGGCAACGGTCGTAAGTGTGAAAAAAAGTCAAGTCACTTTTTTCAGTGCCGTTGTAACTTTGAATGGTCACTAAACGAACTGTTGTAAGTCAAGAATGACCTGTGTCTACACTGTATTTGGACTCCCTTTCTTAACAATATTTAGCAAACGCCCAGCAGAGGGCAGCACCTAACTGACTTTGGAAGCTCTCCCAAAGCTAAACTGAGTTAAACCTGGTTTAATCCTGGGATGGGAGATTTTGCCCTCGAAGCTGGTGGCTGTGGAATCACTAGTAGACTCCCAACACTTTCTAATACCCAGAATTCCCTTAGGTCAGTGTTTCTCAACCGTGGCCCCTTGAAGATGGGTGGACTTCAACTCCCAGAATTCCCCAGCCAGTATGGGTGAACTTCAAGGTACATTACATCCACAACGTTCCCTCGATCTACTAATCTCGCCTCTTGGTCCCCAAAAGAGCAGTGAGATTTGTCTAAGGCAGTGTTTCTCAACCTTAGCAACTTTAAGAGAGGTGGACTTCAACTCCCAGACTTCCCCAGCCAACATGCATGGGTGAACTTCAACTTCAAGGTAAATTACATCCACAACATTCCCTCGATCTACAAATCTAGTCTCTTGGCCCCCCAAAAAGCGATGTAACATTTGTCTAAGATAGTGTTTCTCAACCTTAATTCTGGGAGTTGAAGTCCACAACCGCTTAAAGTTGCCATGGTTGGAAAACACTATCATCATCATCATCATTTAACGACTCCATAATCCCTTGCGGGGTGGAGTCTGGGCAACTGAATGGAGCTAGCAGAGTGTTTACTGGCCGGATGCCCTTCCTGTCGCCAATGCGGAGTTTTGTTCAGCAGATATATATTCTCATCGTGCCCAGAGAGAGAGAAATATCTGCCTCTAGGATCGAACTCACAGCCTCCTGATTGTGAGAAAGATATGGGGTGCCACATTCGAATCCCACCTTGGGCCCACTCCTGCTACTGTCACGAGCCTCACCTGGAGCTCAGGAGCCTCCGGCAGGTGTCCACCACGTGTTCCATCTGCAGGTAGAGGGCCGTGGCCATCACCGCCAGGATGTTACTTTCCCGCAGGTTGAGACGAGACGTGTACATAAAATCCAAGAGGATCCCGAATCCTTCCGGACTGATCTCCGGGTCTAAGTTCAGGGCAGACAGATTGCACTTGAGTTGGTCGGTGAAGATGCTGTAGAAAAGGCCACTGTGGAGAAGGAAAAGAAACAATACTGGTCACCACGATATTAAAAAAAAAAGATGATGAGATTCCAAGAAAGGGTGCAGAGAAGAGCAACCTAGATGATGAGGGGACTGGAGAATAAAACATACGATGAACGGTTGCAGGAACTGGGCACGGCTAGTCTAGTGAAGAGAAAGATTAGGGGGGGACATGATAGCAGTCTTCCAGTATTTGAGGGGCTGCCACAAAGAAGAGTGGATCAACTTATTCTCCAAAGCACCTGAAGGCAGGACGAGAAGCAATGGATGGAAACTAACCAAGGAGAGAAGCAACCTGGAATTAAGGAGAAACTTCCTAACAGTGAGGACAATTAACCAGTGGAACAGCTTGCCTCCAGAAGTTGTGGTGGGATTCCTTTTTTGTAGGGTAGCAGCAGAATTTTTTAAATTTTCACTTAGAAAACAGGATGGGGCCTGGAGGCTAAAATATTCTGTTAACAGTTGCAGGAACAGGGCATGGCTAGTCTAGTGAAGAGAAGGACCAGGGGAGACACGATAGCAGTCTTCCAATATTTGAGGGGCTGCCACAGAGAGGAGGGGGTCAAGCTATTCTCCAAAGCATCTGAAGGCAGGACAAGAAGCAATGAATGGAAATTAATCAAAGAGAGAAGCGACCTAGAATTAAGGAGGAATTTCCTGACAGTGAGGACAATTAACCAGCGGAACGGCTTGCCACCAGAAGTTGTGGGTGCTCCAAAGAAGATATTGGACAGCCATTGGTCTAAAAATGATAGGGTCTCCTGCATGAGCAGGGGGCTGGACTAGAAGACCTCCAAGGTCCCTTCTGACTCTGTGTTATTCTAGAACTTCTAAACCTCAGATGTGTCAGTGGGAGGACTCAAACACCACGCTAAAATCCAAAATAGCTTTAATGTTCTTCCTGTATTTTGCTGAAATACGAGTAGTCCTCGACTTACGACCACAACTGAGCCCAAAATTTCCACTAAGTGAGACAGTTCTTAAGTGAGTTTTGCCCCCTTTTACGACCTTTCTTGCTGCAGTTGTTAAGTGAATCACTGCAGTTGTTAAGTTCGTCACACGGTCATTAAGTGAATCCAGCTTCCCCAGGGACTTTGCTTTCCAGAAGGTCGCAAAAGGGGATCACGTGACCCCTGCAACCGTCGTAAGTACATACCAGTTGCCAAGTGAATTTTGACCACGTGACCACGGGGATGCTGCAACGGTCGTAAGTGTGAAAAACGGTCCCAAGCCCCTTTTTTCAGTGCCGTGGTAACTTTGAATGGTCACTAAACGAACTGTTGTAAGTGGAGGATTACCTGTATCCAAAACCTATAAATAGGGACTGCCCAGCCTTAGGCAATTCGGCAAGGCTGTTCGGTTGGCTGCAACATCCCACGGTGAGGATGTGTGTGGGGGGGTGTCGTCCCCTTCTCACCTGCAGGCCATCAGGACCGTTTTGTGGGCCCGGAATTGCTCCCGGCTGACGATAATGACCACGTCGGTAAGGACGTCCCTGCTCCGAAGGCGGTTGAGATTCAGCAGAACGTCGCTGGCGTGTCGGGTAAACTGGATGCAGCTGTCCGCCGGCGAGGCCATCTTGGTCGTGTCCTGCAGGGTAGGTAGGAGGGGGAGGAGGAGGAGGAGAAGGAGAAGAAGAAGAAGAAGAGATCTTGAGTATCCTTTGAGCATCCAAGAAAAGACTGGATGGCCATCTGTCAGAAATGGTGTAGGGTCTCCTGCTTGGGTGGGGGGTTGGACTAGATGACCTAACAAGGTCCCTTCCAACTCTTTATTCCCTTCCATTCTATATTTCTATTCTATTCTATTCTATTCTATTCTATTCTATTCTATTCTGTTCTATTCTATTCTATTCTATTCTATTCTATTCTATTCTATTCTATTCTATTCTCTTCTATTCTATTCTATTCTATTCTATTCTATTCTATTCTATTCTATTCTATTCTATTCTATTCTATTCTATTCTGTTCTGTTCTGTTCTGTTCTGTTCTNCCTCCCTCTCTCTCTCCCTCTCCTAGAAGAGCAAATACGGGTACGGAAGGGAAACCTTGCTGAATTCCATTCCATTCCATTCCATTCCATTCCATTCCATTCTACTCTTTCTCTATTCTATTCTATTTATTCATTCTCTACTGTACTCTACTCTTCATTCCAATATTTATTCTATTCTATTCTATTCTATTCTATTCTATTCTATTCTATTCTATTTATTCTATTCTATTCTATTCTATTCTATTCTATTCTATTCTATTCTATTCTATTCTATTCTATTCATTATTATTCTATTCTATATAATAACCATGACCAACAATGTTTTCCTTGCAAAATACAAATCATGGATATTATTTTGAGGGTACAGCACGTAATGTATTGCTGTACATTTGTGGATCTTGTTTCCTAAAGCGTGGGGCATGGTTCCAATATTTGAGGGGCTGCCCCAAAGAAGAGGGGGGGTCGACCTATTTTCCAAAGCACCAAAGGGTCCCAGAAACTAATCAAGGAGAGAAGCAACGTGGAACTAAGGAGAAATTTCCTAATAGTGAGGACAATTAATGAGTGAAACTTCAGAAGTTGTGGGTGCTCCGTCACTGGAGGCTTTTAAGAAGAGATTGGACAGCCATTTGTCTGGAATGGTATAGGGTTTCCTGCCTAAGCAGGGGGTTGGACTACATGACCTCCAAGGTCCCTTCCAGCTCTGTTATTCTGTTAATCGGTTAAATCTACACCCAATTCCCATGCCACTGTACGAGTATAATTAATTTGGAACGGCAAGTATTCCCTCCAGTTTCTGACAATTCAAGTAGTTTCCACAATATTAGAATTCCAACTAGTTTCCTCCAGCAAAGTGTTAAAACAGCCATCTGGGCACTGGATTAGGCTTAATGTCGTCTCTCCTCCAACGTGGTTAGAGAGAAGCTGGGTGTTTGTGTTGTGTGCGTGGAGAACACAACTGCCCAGGATCCTTACTCAGCTATTACAACCACAATTGTACCCAAAATTTCCATTGCTAATGAGACAGTAAAGTGAATTTCACCCCATTTTACGACCTTGTTAAGTTGACTTTGCTCGTCAGAAGGTCGCAAAAGGGGATCACGTGACACCCCCCCCGGGGACACTGCGACCGTCCTAAATAGGAACCAGTTGCCAATTTGTTGTAACTTTAAACGGTCACTAAATGAATAGTTGTAAACCGAGGATGCTGCAATGGTTGTTAAGTGCAAAAACCCATCATAAGCCACTTCTTTCAGGCTCGTCGTAACTTCGAACAGTCCCTAAATGACCGTTGTAAGTTGAGGACTTCCTGTAAGGGGGGGGGAAAGGGTTTGGTCCGTGCCCTCCTGTGCCCACCTGAATACGGTTCCCAGCTGTGTCTAATGAAATATTCCACGGGGCTGGATGAGCGACGTGGCTGGCAAAACATGGAATGGCAAGAACATCCCTCGGGTTTTGAATCACAGTCCCAACGATATTTTCAGACCTGCGCAAATTAGAAAAAGCAGAGGAAAAAAAGAGAGGAAAAATGGTCAGAAATGAGCCACGTAAAACCTGCTCCAAACTTGAGATTTCCTTTGGAAAAAGCAGCTTCGTGGCCCAAGCAGTCGCTATCAAATGCATGGCGCGGTCGCTAAGCGAATCTGGCTCCATTCATTGACTCTGCGTGTCACAGCCAGCTGGAAAAGTCGCAAACGGAAATCACGTGGCCCCCTGCCACCGTCATAACTACAAGCCCCTGATTTTGATAATGGGATGGTACAGGATACTGCGATGGTCGTAAGTGTGAGGATTGGTCGCAAGTCGCTTTTTTCAGTGTTGTAACTTTAAACGGTCACTAAATGAATAGTTGTAAACCGAGGATTCCCTGCAGACCAATGTTAAGCCCAAATCCCTGCAGTAGAATGGCAATACTCTAAGGATTTGAGAGAAATGGACAGTTGAGAAATGTGAAGGAAGGAAGGAAGGAAGGAAAAAGAAAGGAAGGCAAAATAAAGGAAGGCAGGAAGGCAGGAAGAAAGAAAGAAAGAAAGAAAGAAAGAGAGAGAGAGAGAGAGAGAGAGAGAGAGAAAGAAAGAAAGAAAGAAAGAAAGAAAGAAAG
>QLTV01001117.1:1018818-1036447 GCA_003457575.1 Thermophis baileyi
TTTCTCTTTCTGTCCCTTCTCTTTTCTCGCCTTTCTTCCTTTTTTCTCCTCCCCTCCTTCCTTCCTTCCTTTTTTCCTTCCTTCCTGTTTTCCTTCCTTTCCCTTCCCCCTCTCTCTTTTTCATTTTTTCTTTTCTCTGTCTCTTCTCTTTTCTTTTCTTGCCTTCCTTCCTTTTTTCTCCATCCCTCCCTCCCTCCCTCCTTCCTTCCTTCCTTCCCTCCTTCCTCTCTCTTTTTCATTTTGTCTTTTCTCTTTCTGTCTCTTCTCTTTTCTCACCTTTCTTCCTTTTTCTCCTCCCGCCCTCCTTCCTTCCTTCCTTCCTTCCTTCCTTCCTTCCTTCCTTCCTTCCTTCCTTCCTTCCTTCCTTCCTTCCTTCCTTCCTTCCTTCCTTCCCTCTCTCTTTTATGTTTTCTCTTTTCTCTCTCTGTCTCTTCTCTTTTCTTGCATTCCTTCCTTCTTTCTCCTCCCTACCTCCCCCGTCTCTCGTTCTCCTTCCTTCCTTCCTTCCTTCCTTCCTTCCTTCCTTCCTTCCTTTCTCTTTCTTTTTTCCCTTTGATCTCAACTCCTTCCCAACCTTCCAGTTCTATTTTCCCCTTTCTTATTTATCTTTCATTCCTACTTATTTTTTCTTTTTGAACTTCAATGAACAATTAAAAACAAAAGAGAGAAATGCAATTTGCCTGACATGTAATCACTCAGTCTTGGTAGGGCAAGAGTCAGGACTTAAATGGCAGTTTTTCTTCCTTGGCAAACTTTTCCGTGGCACATAACCCGCTCTTAAACCGAAAACACGTCTTTTAATCAGCTAGGAACACGCTCAATTAAAACTATTATAGGGAAGGGAAACGAGCTGAGCCGTTCGGGGCGAGCTGAGATTTGTGTTTTGTTGATGGACACTCTGTACATTTCCACCAAGCTTTATAAACCAACTTGGGTTGTGTACATAGCACTTCACACACAAACGCACACGCACACACGCCCCCTCTCACCCACTTCTGGATTCTCATCTCCTGATTATTGCCATCCAAAGAGGCCGCCTGCCTGGGCCACAAATCACAGCTCGCAACTCAGGGAGAAACTTTCAAACAGAAAACCTCCTTTTATTTATTTCCTGAGAGTTAGAACAATTAACCAGTGGAACGGCTTCCCTCCAGAAGTTGTGGCTGGAGGGTTTTAAAAAGAGATTAGTCAGCCATTTGTCTGGAATGGTTTAGGGCAGGGGTCCCCAAACTTGGCAACTTTAAGACTTGTGGACTTCAATTCCCAGAATTCTCCAGGCAGCTATGCTGGAGAATTCTGGGAGTTGAAGTCCACAAGTCTTAAAGTTGCCAAGTTTGAAGACCTCTGGTTTAGGGTGTCCTGCTCGAACAGGGGCTGGACTAGAAGACCTCCAAGGTCCCTTCCAGCTCTGTTATTCTCTGTCAATCTAGAACCCCACAGTTTCATCTTTCTCCTCTAGAAATATGACCCCTGTTTGCTAAGTAACACAGTGCAATATTATACAACCTCATCGCGTTTTGCACATGGGATGAAACCTCACACTTTTCTTAACCCTGTCAACGCCACTTAAGCCATCACCGGGGTGTGTTTCGCACACTGCTGCTTTCATAATGCATGTTTCCTGGGTAGTTAAGGTTCCAAATTAAATCTGTTGGGTGGTTTTCTTTTTCTTTTTTTTGGTTGTTGTTCTTTCTGCGAATTTTAGCCAGGGAGCATCATAAATTTTTTTCTCTTCGAGAAGTCAAACTTGGCTCCATTCTTTGGTGGGATGGAGGGTGAATTTGGGGTTACCGTTAGCAGCACCCCGGTGGGTTTTAGAGGAGGAAAGGATGTGTATTTCATCCTTTGGGGGTAAGTCACACCTTTTTGTGCGGTCCCCGTGATTGTATCATCGAAATATCAGCCAGAGGCTGCAGGAGGTGTTAAAAAAGATTTTATCTTGCTTGACACTGAGACGTTTCACTGAGTATTTGCTCTAGGGCTGGTAAACATCACATGGGCTTGTAATTTTAAAAAAAATTATGGAGGTTTATTTATTTTATTTTTTTATTGTCATCAAGCTAACTATCTCTTTGCTCTCTGGCTCCCTTCTTTTTGTCCTTGGCTAAGAAGGAGCAAAATGGAACTCTTCACGTGAGCTGTTGCAATATCGGCGAAAACAAACTTGTCATGATGCTGAATAATAAAATCTGTGTGTTTGCCAAGGATTTTAGATCATTGAAAGCAAACTGATTTTGCAGGATTTGGCCTCCGTGTTATTGAGAATAGAATAGAAAATAGAATAGAATAGAATAGAATAGAATAGAATAGAATAGAATAGAATAGAATAGAATAGAATAGAATAGAATAGAATAGAATAGAAATGGAATGAAGAATGAATACAATAGAACAGAATATAGAATAGAACAGAACAGAATAGGAATAGGAATAGAAATAGGAATAGGAATAGGAATAGGAATAGGAATAGGAATAGGAATAGGAATAGGAATAGAATAACAGAGTTGGAAGGGACCTTGGAGGTCTTCTAGTCCAATCCCCTGCTTAGGCAGGAAACCCTACACCACTTCAGACAAATGGTTATCTAATCTCTTCTTAAAAACTTCCAGTGTTGGAGCATGTACAACTTCTGGAGACAAGTTGTTATTGTGGGAGGAGACGCTTAAAATTTGGGATGGTGGTTGAATTTTGAATCTTGGCTTTTTTCGTGCTGTCTCCTAAAGATGCTTCGTATAGAGGTAGTCCTCAGCTTACGACCACCATCGAGCCCAAAACTTACGCTGCTAAGTGAAAAATGTGTTAAGGGAGTTTTGCCCCGTTTTACATTTCTTGGCACAGTTGTTAAGTGAATCACTGCCGTTATTAAGTTACTAACACGGGTTGTTAAGTGAGTCTGGCTTCCCCATTGCTCATCAGAAGGTCGCAAAAGGGGATCACGTGACCCCCGGGACACTGCGACCGTCATAAGTACATGCCAGTTGCCAAGCCTCTGAATTTTGATCACGTGATGTTGCAATGGTCATAAGTGGGAAAACCGGTCATAAGTCACTTTTTCCAGTGACATTGTAACTTCGAACGGTCACTAAACGGTTGCAAGTCGAGGACTACCTCTGTATGAATGTACAGGGGGACCGGCTATTTTAGTTAATTGTAATCGAATTGTGTATTAATTAAAAACAACATTTTAGATCGGGCTGTCACCTTGCTTGACAGACAGCAGTAGATGCAAACAGATTTTGCAAGATTTTTGCCCATGTTGTTGTGGTGCTCAACAGGAGACACGGAATGTTAAAATTTGGAACGACGGTTGACATTTTAATTTTATTTTATCATGCTGTCTTCTAAGAATGCTTCGGACATGTGACTATTTGGAAGGGCGTATTTTCTTTTAATTGCATTCGAATGGTGGTGTTCATTGAACAGTATTTTAGTTCTGACTTGGCCCTTCGTTGCCTGGCTGTTTTGTAAGATGATTTTGCATTATGTTTGATTTGAGGTGCTATTTATTTAGACGTCCTATTTCTTCACTGTCCATCTCTCTCAGAGAGGGGCTAAGGACGGCATACGATGTAATCAATATATATGAACAACATATAACACTCCCATTAAAATACGAAAATTAATTTAAGCTTCAGAATTTTATTTCAATTGTATTTATAGCTATTAATCTGGCACACAGAGCTCATATTTTCCATTTTCCATCAGCTCCTCCTAAAATCCGAGCTTTGCAAATGCTGAACAATATTTTAGATTTGGCTATCACCTCGCTGCTGCCCGTTTTGTAAGATGACTCTGAATCGAGTTTGATTTGATATTACTGTTTTATTTCATATTTCCTCTTTCTTAACCGCCAGTCTCCGGCAGAGTGGGGCATTGGGCAGCGTTCCGTGGAATTAATATATAAACAACAACATTCACATTAAAATATTAAAATTAATTTACGATTCAGAATTGCATTCAAATTGTATTTCTTTTTGTTTGTTTGTTTCTTCTGTGTTTATTGTAAACTGTCCAGAGAGCTTTGGCTCTAGGTTGATACTTTTGTTTAAATAAAGTAAATAATAAAATATGCATTATGCCTAGATGTATACCGTGTATATACACACACACACACACACATTTTTAATGCATTTTCTTTGATTTATGCATTGCTCAGAGCAATGACATGACTGCTTGGGCAGTTCTGAAATGCAGTGAACAGAAAAATAAATAAATTCTAGCTTCGTTTTGAATCTGTTTGCATTGCATATGTTCTCGAGTGAGTTGGGAATTATTTTTGGAAATCAAATCAATACATAAAAATATTTCATGGAAAATCAGCACCCACCAGTGACCCCCACCCACCAAAGAAAGGACCCTCCCCCACCTGTATCTTTACAAATTTGGGATTAAGACAAATTAGAATTTTAATTTTCATGCCTTGAATTTTTTCCCCTGTGGCCTTAAAGCTATGCAAAAGTTACCGATGCAGAGAAACACAAAATAAAATACAGCATTTAATTTTTTTTTATTTTTTTTTTTAAATCCTTTTAAGCCAGCTGCTTTGATTTTGCTAGACTACCACGTAGCCCAAGCGGAGCTAAACATATTTTTTAACAGGCTACGGTGCAAAAAATAACTGGATGGAATCAGCCCTTGGAAGCTACACGTCAAGTCCTCAAAAGTCAAGGTGGATCTTTTAAACAGGTAGTCTGGCCTGTCTAGGTATCCCTCCCTCCCTGCAAGGAATAAAACTCGCTCATCAGGTGGCCTTGTTTTGCTAAAAGTTGCCTCCAGGCTTAAAACTTTCATTTTCAGCTTGGAATGCCTTCCGTTTTAACTTGGCTCCCTCAACAGCCAGCCACGGAAGGACGGCCCGTCCCAGGATTCAACCAGTGTATTACTATTACCTCATTGAAAGCAATGCCCTGGGACGTCGGAACAGCCACTAACAAGCATAGCTGGGTTCACACGACAGGTCTCAAACCCCAAACAAGCCGACATGGGCTCGTGGGCAGGCAGCAGCTTAAAAAAAAACCACACGCTTAAACTGGTAGTTGAATTACAGCTGCTGGAATGATTTAATGGTAGTTTGCAAAGATCAGAAAGAGCTTCCATGGTTACGGGGCATTGGGAGGAAACAACCACCCCAGAGTCGCTGGAGGTCAGGCAATATATACATTGAATAAATTATGGTTTGTTAGCACAGCCAGATGTTTGGATTGGATTTGGCACGTTAATCTACCTATTGAGCCCTTCTTAAGGACTTAGGCAGATGTTGCTTAATGTTATGTTATTAAAGGACTCGTGCTGATTTTGTCAAAGGCAGGCCGTCCAAGGGGTTATTGTTATTGTGGGTCACACAGTCAGCCAGATATTCAGACTGGATTTGGCATTTTTGTCCACCTGGCGAGTCCTGCCCAAGGATCTGGGGTAGACAGATGTTGTCTAATAATATTAAAGGACTCGCGGGATGTCAGCTGTTCTGAGTCAAGCTGCCTTTTGCAATTGACTGACGGTGATTTTTGTCAATGCCCACAGTTGTTGTTATTATGGTTCAGTAGCTAGTAATACTAGCTAGTTAGTAACTAACTATTTAGACTGGATTTGGCGTTTTTATCCACCTATCAAGTTCTTTCCAAGTGGATATTGGATGGGCTTAAAGGCCTCATTGCAGGATGTCAGCTGTTCCGAGTCAAGCTACCTTTTGCAATTGACTGATGGGGATTTTGTCAATGCCGCTGGAGCTCAAGTGGTTCTGTTGCACAGTCAGCCAGATGTGTAGACCGGATTTGGCATTTTTATCCACCTCTCGAGTCCTTCCCAAGGACTTGGAATGGGCAAATGTTGTGGGTTTGATAGTGTTGCTGGTTGCTGGGATGGATGGAAGCTGTTCCGAGTGGAGCTGCCTTTTGCAATTGACCAATGGTGAATTTGTCAACGCCGCTGGAGCTCAAGTGAATCTCCAGATGTTTTGGGATTGCACCCAAGGTGCCTCTTAGTATTGGTACAACCTCTTTGCTTTCTTTTGCCACAGTCATTCTACTACAATTTGCAGGTCTTTATATTTCTTTATCTTCTCCAGTTCTTTCTCTTCTCTTCTGCTCTCTCCAGATATACTCGACTTACAACGGTACGTTTAGTGACCATAAGGCACTGAAAAAAATGACCATTTTCCACACTTACGACCGTGGAAGCATCCCCACAGTCACGTGGTTTACATTCGGATGCTTGGCAACTGACTTGTATTTATGACGGTTGCAGAGTCCCAGGCTTACGTGATCCGCTTTTGCGACCTTCTGATGGGCAAAGTCAATGGGGAAGACAGATTCAGTTAACAACCGTGTTATTAATTTAACAACTGTGGTGATTCACTTAACAACCGTGACAAGAAAGGTCATAAAATGGGGCAAAACTCACTTAACAAATGTCTCACAACATAAATTCTGGGTTCAATTGTGGTCGTAATTGAAGGAGTACCTGTACTGCCACGTCATCATTATTATTATCTTTATTTTTACTGTATTGAAAAATCAGACACAGGACATTCAAAAGGAAAGCATGAAGTTTTATCAACATCTGGGGAGACATTTGCTCATTTCTAGCAAGGTTCTGTTTCTGGAAAGTCAATTTGTTCTTCCTTTTTTTCGACAGAAACTCTGAATTTTTAAGACCAGCATGAATCGCAGCGGAGAACCAATTTCTACATGTAAATGACCCATCAAAGAGGTGGCTGATTTTTTTTCTCTCTCTCTCTCCGAGCCCCGTTTGTGAAAGGTTGGATGTGATGCTCACCTCGGTCTGCACACAACCGCACCTTTACAAAGAGAAAGTGAAGGCCGCAAGAACTGAGTTGCAGAAGTGAAAGGCACCCAAGCGTTTGCAAAGTGATTTTGTGGCTGGGTGAAATATGTCTGTAGCATTGCATTAACAGGTAAATGCGTTTTGATATTTGTCTGATCCACCACGGAATAAAAGACCCCCTGTCACAATTTTTTTTTTCTGGGATGCAAAGCTTTCATCCTGCCATTTAATTTAATTTAATCAGAATAGATCTGGAAGGGACCTTGGAGGTCTTCTAGTCCAGCCTCTACCATTTCAGACAGGTGGCTGTCCAGTCTCCTCTTAAAAAAAACCCTGCAGTGATGGAGCACTCGCAACTTCGGGTGGCAAGCTGTTCCACTGGTTAATTTAATACCTGCAACCTCATAACCAGCAAATCTGATGGAGAATTTCAAACCACTTTTGCTTTTCACTCCTTCGCTATCTTCATCCAAGGAAATTGAACTGCTGGATTATCCAATCTCTTCCAGACCCCCAAAGTAAGAATGATATCCTGACATATCAGTTCATGCCATGCAAAACCTCTCGTAAAAGAGCCGTTCAGGGGAAGATTTCCAAACTCTGCAAAACTGCAAACCCATTATTATGAAAAAATAAAATTGATAGATCCCTTCCCCAGAAATAAACCTACTGATTTGCTCGGTTTTACGGCTGGGCAAGAAGGAAAGATATTCCTTGCTTTTTAATAATGCAATACAAATGCACTTTTAATATTGCGATGTATTTTTAAGAATGTAAGTTTAACGTGGAGCTGTCCAGAAGATATTGTCATAATTGTTTATTTATTAGCTGTTTTTATAGTTCAATCCAGTCTAAACATATGGCTGACGGACTACAATAATAATAATAAGAAGAAGAAGAAAATAATAAATAATAAATACAATACAATAAAAATTAAAAACATAAAATAGTAACGAGTCCTTTAACAACCACATCTACCTTGGGAATACAGACAGGTGGACAGAAATGCCAAATCTAGCGTGAACATCTGGTTGTGCCACAAACCATAATAATGTATGTATTTATTCAGCATTTTAATGCATATTTCCATGCATATTTATGGTATAACAAACATGGGCTAATTAACATAATAATAAAAATAACAAATAAATAAATAACACCCTTGTTTTACAAAAAAAAAATTACTTAGCTTGGAATCGCTTATATTCTTAAGACTCCCTTAATAATTCTTAGGTCCTTGGTTAGGCCTGGAATTATTCAATTTCCACCAGTCTTAGGTCTGTGAATCTAACTAGGATTACAACAATAACAACAACAATAATAATATTGAATTTATGTGCCACCCAACTCCAAGCAATTATGATCTTTTATTTTGCAGGTTTTTCTGTTCCTAGAGCCTGAATTTAGAAACTCTTTCATTTCGTACAATCATGGCAAATATTAGTACAGACCAACATCATGACAAAACCAGAATTGGATTTTAGGCAAGAGGAATCGGAAAAGGAATATAGGAAATTAATATTGTATTGCAAGATTGTTGCATGCAAAACATTGGAAGAGCAATGCAAAACCTACAGTGGAAATCAGGATTTCAAAACTGTCAGAACTTGCAGAGGTAGTGAAACTGACTAGTTCGGTCACAGAGAAAACCATAAAGACTTAAAAAAAAAAAAAAGACTGAAACTTGATATAGACTTTTTGCTGAAAGGAGAAAAAAAAAAAACCTGAATTGAGCATTTCAGGATTTGGAGATTAAAAATGAGATTTAGAGGCCTTGGAAAAACTTTCAGATGACAATTGTTCGAGAGAAAGCCAGAGTAAAGGCCACAATTTCTACAATTTCTGTTTTTGTTCCCTTTTGTTCCATTTCTTTCTTGTTTCTCTATTTCTGATTTTCTGGGCTTGTTCCTCTTTGTTAGGTTTTATGACATTGAAAATTTTTGAGAGGGCTAGAGAGGGAAAATCCATCCAGATTTTATTCAGATGTTCTGATCTTGACTGACACCTGTCGCCAAGCAGCTGATGGATCTAACACACATAATCATAAATCTTTGATACCCACCCATCCAATCACATACAGTAGTCCTCGGCTTACGACCAAAATAGAGCCCCAAATTTATGTTGCTAAGTGAGACATTTTGCCCCATTTTACGACTTTTCTCCCCAATGTGGTTAAGTGAATCACTGCGGTTGTTAAGTGAATAACATGGTTGTTAAGTGAATCCGGCTTCCCCATTGACTTTGCTTGTCCGAAGGTCGCAAAAGGGGATCATGTGATTTCGGGATGCCACGACTGTCATAAACACGAGTCAGTTGCCAAGCGTCTGAATTTTGATCACGTGATTGTGGGGATAAGTCACTTTTTTCAGCACCATTGTAACTTCGAACTGTCACTAAATGAACGGTTGTAAGTCGAGGACTCCCTGTACAGCCCCATGATTAATTCATATCACTGAATTAATCAAGTCACAGACACTGAATGTCCCGGGATTTTCCCCTCCTCGTAAGTCGCTCTATAACTTACACAATAAACCTTTCGAAACGGATTTTTGACTCATATTTTCATTTTCAGCTGCAGCAGCCAACAGTCCAGCCTGCAATTTTTATTTCTGCTATCGCTTTTCACTGTGATGAAGCCAGTTCCGAAAAGCGATGCCCATCGTCCCTTGGTCATTTTTTCAGAGGCATCAAAAGTGATGGAAATATTTAATCGGCAGAAAATTTTAATTTCAGATTAATAGATTAACAGAGTTGGAAGGGACCTTGTAGGTCATCTAGTCCAACCCCCCCAGCAGGAGACCCTACACCATTTCTGACAGATGGCAGTCCAGTCTCTTCTTGAAAGCCTCCAGTGATGAAGCTCCCACAACTTCTGAAGGCAAATTCTGTTCCATTGGTTGATTATTCTCCCTGTTAGAAAATTCCTCCTTATTTCCAGGTTGAATCTCTCCTTGATCAGTTTCCATCCATTATTCCTTGTCTGGCCTTCGGGTGCTTTGGAGACTAGCTTGACCCCCTCCTCTCTGTGGCAGCCCCTCAAATATTGGAACACTGCTATCATGTCTCCCTTGGTCCTTCTCTTCGCTATCAAAACTGGATGCAGTACTCTAGGTGTGGCCTTACTAGGGCTTTCTAGAGTGGTATTAGTACCTCCCTTGATCTTGATTGTATCCTTCTGTTAATGCAATTTAGGATTGCATTGGCTTTTTTGGCTGCTGCCGCACACGGCTGGCTCATATTTAGCTGGTTGTCCACTAAGACTCCAAGATCCCTCTCACAGTCACTGCTATTAAGCCTGGTTTCACCCAGTTTATATGTGCACTTTTTGCAGGCCCCCGCTCACTTAATGCTCCTCTGGGTTGCCAGGATAGGAAAGGATTGGCGTTGCAGTGATTATTCTGCAATAATAATAAATAAATAAGGTGCTTTTTTTTTTCAAGAGGCAACTGGACTTTCTTGTTTTTCTCTGAAGACATTTCGCTTCTCATCCAAGAAGCTTCTTCAGTTCTGACCGTCAGTTCCATTCCGTCCGAACTGAAGAAGCTTATTGGATGAGAAGCGAAACGCCTTCAAAGAAAAACAAAGGAAGTCCAGTTGCCTCTTGGGGAAAAAAAAAGCATCTTTGGGACAAACATGACCCGGAGGACTGAAAATCTCCACAGACAATAAATAAATAAATTAGCAAGGGTCGAATCAGACGTTTTAATGGGTTTTTAAAATTGCTTTAATGGTCAACATCCGATGACAGATATAGCACAAGAAGAAGAATGGTTTTTACTGTTTTTATTGTTTTAATTGTAATACAGGTAGTCCTCGATTTATGACCACAAATGAGCCCAACATTTCCATTGCTGGGACAGTTAAGTTAAGTTGTCCCCATATTACGACCTTTCTTGGCACTGTTGTTAAGCGAAGCACTGCATTGGTTAAGTTGTAAACACGGTTGTTCAGTGAATCCGGCTTCCTCATCAATTTCGCTCGTCAGAAGGTCGCAAAAGGGGATCCTGTGATCCCCAAGACACTGCAACCGTCGTATATATGAGTCAGTTGCCAAACGTCTGAATTTTGATCACGTGATCAAGCACGGCTGCAGCGGTTGTAAGTGTGAAAAATGGGTTATAAGTCGCTTTTTTTCAGTGCCGTTTTAACTTCAAACAGTCATTAGTTCAGAATAACAGAATAACAGAGTTGGAAGGGGCCTTGTAGGTCATCTAGTCCAACCCCCCACCCAAGCAGGAAGAGTGCTCCCTCTCTGTTCTTAAAGCTTGGCCATTTTAAGATGGGTTGACTTCCACTCCCAGAATTCCCCAACCAGTATGTTTTAAGTCGGGTGGACTTCAACTCCCAGAATTCCCCGGCCACCATGCTTTAAGACGGGTGGACTTCGACTCCCAGAATTCCCCGGCCACCATGCTTTAAGAGGGGTGAATTCTGGGAGTTGAAGTCCACACTCAGGAAAGCTGCCAAAGTTGACAAACACCTATCGCAAACCATAATAAGTGGGAGGGAAGAATGAGGTTGCATTGTTCTCAGCGTCTTCTCCAGAACTGACTTATCTCAGATGAATCTCAGCTGACAACAACAATGAAACCAGATTCGTTCTCTGGCCGGGCCTTTCCTGCAAAGTTTTTGCAAAAATATTTTTAAAAGATTCTTAAAAAGATTCTTCAGTTGTGCGCCATTTGAACCCAGGACCCTGTTAATGAGGGAGGGGGGCCCCCCCCCTACTTTAGGAATGCCTGCATTTCAAGGTTTAGCAATTTCCAAAATAATTGATCTTTCAGTGGGCCTCACATTTTTATCCCTTTTTAGTTATTTCTTGATTCAATTTATATGCCGCTGTCCTGAGTGATTCTGAGTGGCAGATTTTATTTATTTAAATTGATCTATTTTTATTTAATTTAAAGTCCTCAGCTTAACGGCAACTGAGCCCAACATTTCCGTTGCTAACCGAGACAGTTGTTAAGTGCGTTTTGTCTCACTTTATGACCTTCCTTGCCACCATTGTTAAGCGAATCACTCCAGTTGTTAAGTGAGTAACACAGTTGTTAAGTGAATCCTGGTTCCCCCATTGACTTGGCTTGTCAGAAGGTCGCAAAAGGGGAACACGTGACTCTGGGTTGCAACCATCATAAGTACATGCCAGTTGCCAAGCCTCTGAATTTTGATCACTTGACCCTGGGGATGCTGCAATGGTCGTAAGTGTGAAAAATGATCATAAGTCCCTTTTACTTAAAAGCTCCTGATCTCAAAGCTTAGGGCATTTATTGTGGGGTGCATGTATGATATATTTATTTTAACATATGGCACGTCCAACCTGGGCATATGTCTAACCCAAACCCAATTTTTGTTCATTGTAACGTTTTTATTCTAGTTTTTATGATGTTGTAAGCTGCCAGTGTCACGGGATAGCGAGATGGGTGACAGATAAATTAAATAAATGGGATTACTTTCCCCTCCTTTTTTCCAAAACTCTGTTTGTTCCAAACAGTCAGCGAAGTTTACAAATGGCACACTTTCAATAGTAAGCAAATAATGCATTTATTTGTTACCAACAGATCTCGGGGTTCAAGCAGGATTCCAGAGACACCCCAATTTTCCTGTTCAGGATCTGCAAGCGAATCTCCATTTTTCTTTCTTTTGGGGTCACAAATCCGACGGTCGGAAGTGGAGACCACAAGGGACTTCTGTGATGGGCGGGGCTTCGATTGGACCATCGTGGCTGCCATTTTGACTTTTTTGACTTTACCCTGCATCTGCAAGGCAGTGGAGCTTACTGGTCCATCACCGAGAGGAACAATCGCATCGTGCAATATATATATAATTATTTTTAGGACTGTAAGGAAAAGAATGAGCTTTTAAAGCATTTGGGAGACAATGCTTAATTAAACCTGAACGATCAAATTGATGGGTGAATTAATCATCATTGTTTTGCCTTTTGTATTCATTTCCGTAAAAATGTTCCTTTCTGAACTTAGAGTTTTATTATCGAATAAAAAATATACGGGGTTGTCCAATTCTGAAGAAAATCTCTTTTTCTTTTTTGTCTTTCTGCTTATTTTTTTCTGTTTCTTTCAGGAATTTTTCTCTGGGGTTTTTTTTTTTTTTTTTTTTTTTTTTTTTTTTTTTTAAAAAAGCTTCCTATCCAGTGAAATCTAAAGCTGTGATATTTAATACTATTGCATCTCGACTAAAAATTCAATTTATTTCTTAAAAGACAGGAAAACATAACCGCCAGACCACAGTTTGATAAATTTCCTTGAATTAGACAGGATCACGGATAGTCCTCAACTTACGATGGTTCATTTAATGACCGTTCAAAGTTACAACAACACTGTTTAAAAAAGTGACTAATGACCCTTTTTCACCATTGCACCATTGCTATCTTAACAACTCCACTTTAGATCCACTTAACAACTACGGCAAGAACAGTCGTAAAATGGGACAAACTCACGTAACAAATTTTTCACTTAGCAACGTAAGTTTTGGGCTCAGCTGTGGTCGTACATTGAGGACTACGTACCTGTATATGAAGACAGATTCACCTAACAACCAGTGGAACTAACCTAACAACTGCAGTGATTCACTTAACAACTGTGGCAAAAACGGTCATAAAACGAGGCAAAGTTCACTTAACATCTGTCTCGCTTAGCAACTGAACTGTTGGGCTCAATTGTGGCCGTACGTCGAGGACTACCTGTAACAGATAATAGGTGGAGCCGATGTTCAAGGCTGATATTATTATTTCATATTTTTATTCTGCTTTTTTTATATATACAACTCAAGGCGGTGAGGATATGTTAATTCTCCTATTTCCCACGCAACAACCCTGCGAGGTAGGCTGGGCTGAGAGAGATATTTTGTTTGTTTGTATATTAAATTTGTTTGCTGCTACAACGCGAGTTATTAATGCCCGGCGTTCTGCATTTCTGCTTGCCTTTTAAATTTGGCTAATAATTTTATTTGCAAAATTTAAAAGGTAAGCAACAATGCGGAATGGAACCCAGGCCATACAATTTAATGCTGCTGGGCTTTGTTAGATGCTCCGTCCTAATTAGTTGAAATGTGCTAATTATTAGGTTAATTAGGACATCTTCTGCCTGAATTTGGGCTGCAGAAATGTTTTTTGCATTGGCGGCTATGTAAATGTTTTAAATGCATACATATTTATTTAAAATAAGAAATGATTGCGTTTTAAGCATTGCTACCGGATTGGGAAAATGCAGAAAGCGTTTCGGCCGGCAAGCCGTACATTTAACCAAGTCAGATCCTGATTTAGCAATTGCATTCCCACAAGATATTATAAACTCGATTAACCTTGGTTAGATTTTTTTCAGGTGATTTGAGCTTCTGCCTACAGGTTCTTCTTGACTTACGACCGCAATTGAGCCTCAAAATTCTGTTGCTAAGCGAGAAAGTTGTTAAATGAATTTTGCACCATTTTAGGACCTTCCTTGCCACGGTTGTTAAGTGAATCACTGCAGCTGTTCAGTTAGTAACCCGGTTGTTAAGTGAATCTGGCTTCCCCATTGACATTGCATGCCGGAAGGTCACAAAAGGGGATCACGTGACCCCGGGACACTGCAACCGTCATAAATACGAGGCAGTTGCCAAGCGTCTGAATTTTGATTACGAGACCTGCAACGGTCGTAAGTGTAAAAAATGGTCCTAAGTCACTTTTTTCAGTGCCGTTGTAACTTCCAACGGTCACTAAATGAACTGTTGTAAGTTGAGGACTACCTGTTGGATATGAATGCAGTCAGAGTTTTTACTTATACGCAGGAAGTCCTCGACTTACAACAGTTCATTTAGTGACCGTTCAAAGACTCACGACCATTTTTCACACTTACGACCGTTGCAGCATCTCCACGGTCACGTGATCAAAATTCGGACCCTTGGCAAATGACTCGTATTTACGACGGCTGCAGTGTCCCGTGTGTGTGTGTGTGTGTGTGTGTGACGTGATCCCCCTTTGCGACCTTCTGACAAGCCAAGCCAATGGGGGAAGCCGGATTCACTTAACAACCGTGTGAAGAACTGCATTGATTCGCTTAACAACTGTGGCAAGGAAGGTCGTAGAATGGGATGAAACTCACTGAACAAAGGTCTCGCCTAGCAACAGAAAATTTGGGCTCCGTTGCGGTTGTAAGTTGAGGACCACCTGTAGGTAGAAGCCCAAATCACCCAGAAGAACTAACCAAGGTCAACACTTAATCGAGTTTATAATACCTTGTGGGAATGCAATTGCTAAACCAGGCTGTAACTTGGTTAAACGTACGGCTTGCAGGCCGAAACGCTTTCTGCACTTTCCCAATCCGGTAGCAACGCTTAAAACACAATCATTTCTTATTTTAAATAGATATTTATTCGTTTAAAACATTGACATAGCCCCCAGTGCAACCCCCCACCCTTTCTATGGCCCAAATTCAAGCAGAAGATGTCCGATACAAAGCGATTCCTGGGTTCAACGCCACGAATTATTTCTCGGATCAAAAGGGCAAAACAGGTCAAGATGGCACTTGCCACCTGCCTGATCCAAGACCCCACCCCTGTTTCACATGCACAAAAGAAGAACCCGACAATTATTTAATAAGCAGATGCACCAGGTTGCTACAATTTGTACTCGCTCTCCTTTGATCCCGAGTCAACAATGGCAAAATTAGATTTCTATAATCTTTAATCCCCAGCCTTCTCCAGTGCTCCAGAGCATAATTCCAACCTCCCTAGACAAGTTGCGTTCTCCAGCAGCATCAATGGCCCATGACATGTGTTGGTTTGCAATCTCTCTCTCCCTGGGAGGGCAGGCTGTGGTCCTTGCTTATGGTTTACTGGCCTTATGGGAGTTGTAGTCAGGCGCAGCTGGGGATATTGGGTTTCTGGGGCCTACTTGGGCAGGAGATTCAAAGGATGGGGGTGGCTGGGTGTTGTGAAGATTAACACATCGTCACATTGCCTAGTTTGGTTAAGCAATTGTTAAGGTGATGGCCTAGAAACCAGGAGCCTGTGAGTTCTAGTCCCGCCTTAGGCATGAAAACCAGTTGAGTGACTTTGGGCAAATCACCAGGAGATGGTGAGTTCTAGTCCCGCCTTAGGCATGAAACCCTGCTGGGTGATTTTGGGCCAATCACCAGGAGATGGTGAGTTCTAGTCCTGCTTTAGGCATGAAAGCCAGCTGGGTGATTTTGGGCCAATCACCAGGAGACAGTGAGTTCTAGTCCCGCCTTAGGCACGAAAGCTGGCTGGGTGATTTTGGGCCAATCACCAGGAGACGGTGAGTTCTAGTTCCGCCTTAGGCATGAAACCCAGCCGGGTGATTTTGAGCCAATGACTCTCTCTCTCAGCCCAACCTACCTCACAAGGTGGTTGTTGGGAAAATAGGAAGAGGAAGGAGTGTTACATATGTTCGCTCCTTTGAGTAACTTATAAAGTAATGAAGGCAAGAGAAAAATAAATGTAATAAATACATTTCTCATGAAGTTACGATTCATGTGATGCCTTGATGTCTTTCGCTGTATGCCTAGGCTCCAAAGAGCTTTCAATAAGGTAAAAATTCAAGATGGATAATTCATATATCCGGATCTTGACCTGGTTGCAAAAGCCACCGAAGTGTGTAAGTGTATTTTTTTTCTGTTTTGCTTGTGATTCTTAGTCATTCGTCATACGCTTTTTTAAAACTTCTGTTTCTACTTTGTGTGTTCTTTTCTAGGGAATCGGGTGGTTTTTTTAAAAAAAACTTTTGTTTCTTGTTTCCTTTTGTGTTCTTTTCTAGGGAATCGAGTGTGTGTGTGTGTTTTTTTTTAAAGAAAACTTTGGTTATATTTTGCCTTTGTTCTTTTCCAGGGAATTGGATGGTATTATTTTGAGGTATTTTATTTTATTATTATTATTATTTTGCATTTTTGCCTGGTTTCCAAAATATTGTAATAAAGTATTTTTTATTTTCAAAAAAGCAATTCATACAATTTCTAGAGGGGACAAAAGCCACAGATTTTTTTTTTAAATGACTTAGTGAGTTGAGTTCAGACAACACAAAGTCACTGAAGAAAGGAACCAACGTTAAACCTGACCTAACTTATTAGATTGTGTGAATGCATAAAAATACATCATCTGGTGTTTAAGCAGGCTCGATTGAATCTGTTTTTTCTTCCATTTATATTCCATTTAATTTATTATTTTTGATAGTCCTATACGTTCAGCATCTGGTCAAAGTTACAGTGGCATGGGGGGTGGGATTACTTATGACCAGTCCTCTTATGACTGTTGCAGTGCCCCCACAGTCATTGTAATTGTGATATGGATGCTTGGCAACTGTCAAACACACTTACAATGGCTGCAGGCTCCTGCAGTCACGAGGCAACCATTTCTGACGTTCTCAGCCGGATTCCGACAAGCGAAGTCAGAAGTCGGCAGGGAAGTTCGCAAACCGTGATCAGGTGACGTCTCGCTTAAACACCACAGTGATTCGCTTAATGACCATGGCAAAAAAGATGATCTGTGGAGAGAAGGAGGAGGAGGAGGAGGAGGAGGAGGAGGAGGAGGAGGAGAACAGAACAGAACAGAACAGAACAACAGAACAGGAGCTGGAAGGGATCTTGGAGGTCTTGTAGTCCAACCCCCTGCTTAGACAGGAAATCCTATACAATAGAAGAAGAAGAAGAAGAAGAAGAAGAAGAAGAAGAAGAAGAAGAAGAAGAAGAAGGAGAAGAATAAGAAGAAGAAGAAGAAGAAGAAGAAGAAGAAGAAGAAGAAGAAGAAGAAGAAGAAGAAGAAGAAGAAGAAGAAGAAGAAGAAGAAGAAGAAGAAGAAGAAGAAGAAGAAGAAGAAGAAGAAGAAGAAGAGGAGGAGGAGG
>QLTV01001118.1:0-19357 GCA_003457575.1 Thermophis baileyi
AATAGCAGGGACAGGAGAAGATCCCTTAATATCCACTTCACATGGTCTTGTTTATGAATGAAGCACATTTACCTAGTCATAATGAAGAGAACCCTCTATACAATTCAATATTTTGCATTAAAAATATACAATGAGAAATACTTGAATGAAAAAATGTAAGAGAGAATTCTGCAGTGCTCCAAGACTCCATGTGTACACATATGCTGTCAATATTAGTTTTATTATTTCTGTATGATTTTTTTTGCCACGGTAATGCAACTTGACCCCTCTTTTCAAAGATTCTTCATTAAAACAAATAAAGGGACAAAAGTCCTGCTGAAAATCAACATCCATTTTTTTAATAAAAGTTTTTTATTTTATTTTTTTTATTTTTACACATCTCATGTCGTGAATGGTTTGTTTTCCGGGTTTCATACTTTTCAATACAAATAATCATAACAATATTATCCTTAATAATTACAATTCATTTTCATTTCTAATTTTAACACATAATGTCTGTTATCATGTTTCAATTCCATTCCTTCTCTCTTTTTTCTCTTTTCCCCCGAGGTGGCGCAGTAGTTAGAGTGCAGTACTGCAGGCTACTTCAGCTGACTGCTAGCTGCAGTTCGGCGGTTCAAATCTCACCGGCTCAAGGTTGACTCAGCCTTCCATCCTTCCGAGGTGGGTAAAATGAGGACCCAGATTGTTGGGGGCAATATGCTGACTCTGTGAACCACTTAGAGAGGGCTGTAAAGCACTGTAAAGCGGTATATAAGTCTAAGTGCTATTGCTATTGCTATATTTCTATCTCTATTTTAACCCTCTGTTTTTCCCCCCTTCTTCTATCATTCTAATAATCAAAGACGTGATCTTTCCTTTTTTTCATTATTCCACTTTTGTATTTATCAATCATGGTCTATTCTCTAGCTTTTCATTATTGCTCACAATTTTTATGTGTCTCTCCATTTCTTCATTTCTTGTACTTTAACTTATAATAGAAACTCATTTTTCATTTATACAATTGTAATAATAATATAAATTCCTTTACTACATTCTTAACAAATATTCAAAAGTAAGTTTTTTTTCCTCTTACACCACATACAAGCAATTAATCAACTTATACCATTCCTACAATTCTAATATTCTAATGTAGGTACCCATTATTGAAAAGCCTTAAAGTATTTGCTTCATACTCCTTCTCTTTTCTTTCCCCTTTATCCCACATCTTTCACCCTCATCCAAATTTTTAATCTTCTCTTTTTTTTATTGTCTCCCATATATTTCTTTCAAATCCTTTATTTCATCTGCTTTTAAGTCTGTATTTTGACTATAATCTCTAACTTTCCTTCCCCTTGTCTTTTCTCCCCAACTATCTTCCTGTTTCTCCCATTTCTCTTTCATGTCTTCTAACATATTTTCCTTCTGCTCTCATTCCTTTTTCACCATCAATTTTATTATTATCCACTCATTATTATGTTCTTCTTGTTGTTGATTTCCCAGTTCTATTGTCTTCTCCCACTTTTTCAGGTTCTTCCATTCTTCCCTCGTTATTCTGATCCATAGTTATTATTCCTTGTATTACATGTTCCAATTTTTGCTCAATACGATCCATACAGCCAGATACTTCCATCATCTCCTTACATTGTTCTTTTATGATATTTTTAATATCTTGGTATGTTTGCTCCATATCTTTAACTACACTTATTTCCATTTTAAAGTCAAACCAGCTTAAAAGAAGAATCCAGGGGCTTATCCATGTCTTTTCCAATCTTTTTTTTTCTTTTTATTTGCTCAACAATATTATCCAACAAAGATAAAAAATCCCAAAGTTACACAGTTTCTCCTCTTGGCAGCAGATGGCAGTCCTACTTTAGTTTAGTATTGCTTCTCTTCATTTTATTCATATGCCAAATTTAATCCTTTTAAATTGTAAATCCAATATATGGGTGCATAGATAATAATCAGTTTAATAGTTTAATAATAATAGAATAGTAACAAATTCCAGCTCGAATTCCAGTATTTAAAAATACCTTTCCAAAGCCACGTCTTCGTTTTGAAAGTTCAAAGTTTTTTTCTTTGTTTCCTTTAAACTGTTCTCCTCTTAAATTTTTGTAGTTTCCTTTTATTGTATTTGTTCCGCTGCTAGCACATATTTCCCATATACTTCCCCCTCTTATTTTTGGGGGTTAATTTCAAAAAGTTTTCTTTTGCCCAGATCACAAGCCACTCACTTTCTCTCCTCCTGCTCAGGTATTCTGCTCATCTTCGGCTTCATGGCAGCCATATTTGCTGCCGCTGCTTCTTGTTTTTGGCGGAGGGGGCTTTCCTAGCCAGGGAGGGGAGATGCGGCTCCCCTCTACCTGCTAGGCGGTCCCCCTTTGCTTCACCACCCCTCCAGGGTGGCTATGGCCCCGATTGGACCCTCTGACAAGAAGAGCTCAGAGATGACCGCGGAACTCGTGGATCAGACTTCTGAAATCGCCGGAAGTACAACCGGAATTCTCAACATCCATTTTTTTTCAAAATCAACCTGTATTACCAAGTTGGGGAGACAGCCACATTGGGAACAGGTGGCTTTCATGAAAAATAAAAGGGTGGGTGACTCTTGCAGACTCTTTATTTATTAAATTCTTAGGCTGCCCATCTCCCCTACACAAGATGACTCTGAGCAGCTAACAAATATATTGAGATCAGTCACATTGGTTGAATATCAGTTGTTAAATGGACAACTCCTGTCCTCTTTTCTTCACCTTTTTTTTGAAATGTTTTTAAATTCTAAGCAAGCCCCAAAGTCAAAAAAAAAAAGTCCAATTCCTGCATTAGTCAGAGATTCTTGTTCCTTATTATGTTTTTCTCCATGACTCAGTTTGAGCCTCAGCAGGAAATGGAGCATTTGGGGGACCAGATACAAGCCAAGAGTCTGGCTCTGGAGGACAAAAATGCTCACTGGGATCAACAGACATATAAGAAAAGTAAAATAGGGAGTGCCTATTGCTGATCAATAGGTATCTTGCGATGAGACACACAACTTGACCTTCAGAGTGAGGGCTAAGAGGCACTCAACATGGAAGTCCAGTTGTAGCCTTGTAAGTGTGAGCAATAATGCCAGATGGGACAGTTGTTTTATTTACAGTCACGTTACAGGGAATCACTGAAAGAGGTATTGGAACATCTTCTGTAGAGTTTCCCTCAGATGGAGTGAAGGTTCAGATGAAGGAGAGAAGAAGCAAGAAGGAATAAACAAAGAGAAAAGCTGAAGTGCTGAGCAAGAAACAAGAAGGAGAGAAGACAAGATGGCTTCAGGGAAGCTCTTCCACCAGCGGCCACATGAGGAAGAGGCTGAATAAAAAGAGCCTTTCTAAAAATATATTTTTTTCAGATGCCCAGAGTCACCTATGTGTGAGTTGGGTGGCTACATAAATGTGTTTAATTAATAAATATCCACATCTTTGATAACAATGTAATATTATTCAGATGATCATTGGGACTTTACCAGAGACAATTGGCAAAATGCCTCAATCCAAGTAAAATTTCCCAAACAGGACAAATCAGATATTCTTGTGCTTCATTATATTCTCTCTACAATTCAGATGTGGCCTCAGTAGGATAATGTAGCATTTGGGGGAAAAGATGCAAACCAAGAGACCAGCCCCAGAGACCAAAATGGAGAAGATCTCCACGGCCACCATGGACTTCCCTTTGGTGCTCAGGTAGGTAGGGAGGAAGGTGATCCAAACACTGCAGAAGACCAGCATGCTGAAAGTAATGAATTTGGCTTCATTAAAGCTATCAGGCAATTTCCTAGCCAGAAAGGCCACTGTGAAACTCACAAGGGCAAGGAAACCCAGGTAGGCGAGGACTGCATAAAACATCGAAACTGAGCCCTCCTGACATTCCAAAATGGTCTCTCCAGTCAAGGAGTGGAAATCCAAGTTGGGAAATGGGGGAGAGGTTATCAGCCAGGTGGCACAAAGAATTCCTTGGACCAGGGGACAGGCTACAACAATGGACTTAGTCAGTGGTTTTCCTAAGAGTTTCCTTGTCCTGTTCCCTGGTTTGGTAGCCATGAAGGCCAGCACCACCATGACAGTTTTTGCCAAGACAGAGGAAACTGCAAGGGAAAAGAGAATGGCAAAGGCAGTTTGTCGGAAGAGACAGGTGAGCTTTCTGGGTCTCCCAATGAAAAGGAAGGAGCAGAGGAAGCAGAGCAGGAGGGAGACCAGGAGGATGTAGGTGAGATCTCGGTTGTTGGCCTTGACGATTGGTGTGTCACGATGTTTAAGGAAAATCACAAGGACTGTAGATGTGGTGACAAAGAGAAAAAGAGTGAGAGAAACTAAAGCGTGTCCCAAGTTATCTTGATAGGCAAGGAAGTGCACCTTCTTCACCATGCAGTGATTCTTCTCCTTGTTTGGATATTCATCTTCTGGGCAAGGGTCACAGTGGGCTGCATCTGAAATCAAAAGTTTTTGTCTAAGCAGTTCAGTAGCATCTGACATTATGATTATTCCTCATTCAGTCCCTGTCTGCAGTGGCCAACCACAAAGATAATGATGGAATGACACACTGTGCAACTTATGGTGCATTAAAAGGTGGAAATCATCCTTCATTCAGGATGACCCTGGGGATAGGTTGGACAAAGATAAGGGTCTCTTCAGTCCCACCTGGTTTGGTCAATTTGGTGGAGGATGAAAGGTCTTCTCCAGTCTTTAGGGACTTCCATGATTACTGTGGCTTTTACTGTGAGACAGATTGCCAACTGTTTTTTCCAAAATTATTTCAGTACCCACAAAAGGGTGATAGTCCCGTCAGGCAGCAGTCCTGTTAATTTGTTGATATGTGCATTATTTGGTTCCCCTTCTCTGCTTTGTAATTCAATCCCGGTCATTCAGACTTTTTTGCAGGGAAGTTTAACGGACATAGATAGTGGGAGCTTCAATTTTCTCCAAAGTTCTATAAATTTCCTGGCATATTCATAATGTTGAAAGAACCAGCAACCCCCAACCCACCCAAAAATAAAGCTTGAGCCCCATACCGCACCCCTTCAGGAAAAGATGGGTAGTTGAATTTTTCAATGTGATGTGACAGCAGGAGTGGGAATTCTAGGAGGGAAACTGTAAATTATGAAACTACCCCACTTAAATTGCTGAGAGGTGGGAAAGATGGCCCAAGGGGTCAGGACAGGTCAGATCCATAAACTAAAAGTTCTGCTGAGACCCCTGGACAGGTTGATTAAGGTCGATAAAGTTTGATTAAGTAGATTAACTAGGTTGATTAAGCTCGATCGATGTCATTGTGGGTTCTTTCCAAAGCCTGCTGTGCAAACCCTTGAAACTATCAAAAGCTATTTAAAACTTTCCCATCTCTTCTCCTTATGCAAGATGGTCATAATTGTGTTTTTTTCTGAGCAAAGAAAGCTTGCAAGGCAGAAAATGCAGGAGATGTTGGCTCTACAAATTCTTCTGATTTGTAAAGCCAACATCCTTTGGCTTTGGGGTCATATGTGATTGCTGGTTCATTCATTCTGTCAGTCCTTCATTTAGGGCTAAGGCTGGCCATTCCCACTGTCCTAAAAGACATGGAAAATCCACTCCCATAATCCTGAAAAACTGCTGCTAGAATAACAGACTTGGAGGTCTTCTAGTCCAACCCCCTGCTTAGGCAGGAAACCCTACACCACTTCAGACAAATGGTTATCCAATCTCTTCTTAAAAACTTCCAGTGTTGGAGCATTCACAACTTCTGGAGGCCAGCCGTTCCACTGATGGTTTTCACTATCAGGAAATTTCTCCTTAGTACCAGGCTGCTTCTCTCCTTGATTAGCTCCCACCCATTGCTTCTTATCCTGCCCTCAGGTGCTATAGCTTGACTCCCTCTTCTTTGGGGCAGCCCCTGAGATTCTTCATTCCACTTTGAGGAACCTCTTGAGCAACTTGCCTGTTTGATTAGAGATGGTCCCTTCTGGGCAAGAAACACATTCGTAGCAACAAATGGGCCTCCCCTCGGCAACTTTCCTGACTTGTCCTGGAAGGCAGTGCTTCACACATCGGGAGAAAGGCTTTGTCTGAAAGAAGAGATTTTAGCGTTGAGAGGTGAGAAACATTCAGCTCGGCTACAGGATCTGTATAAAAGTGGCCCCTTCTTGCTCCATTCGGATTAGAGTTTCCATCTCAACAGCCCGTTCCCCTTCTCTCAGTTTTCCTTAACCCTGGAAGCAGCGTCTGGTCCCCACCTGGTTGGCCCACACAATGGCATTGGGGTCGATGCTGAAACCTTCAGCTGAAGGAGCCTCCGGATCGGCCCATCCGACTTTCTCTCGAAGGATCGTCATATTTGCAAAGACGACCCAGTTCAGGATATCTAATCCTGCATATTCCATCCCAGTTTCTGAAAAGGAGACTTCCTCCCCAGCGGTGTTGTTGAAAAGGACCTTTCTCAAGAAGGCGTGCATCTTGAATTGCAAAACAAGCAAACAAACAAGTCCATAAAAGGGAAGAGATATAAAGAGATTGTCAGGGCTGCCTCTGTCCATTTCCTAGGAAAGAAAAATCCTTAGCTGCATAAAATTAGAGAAAAGTACTTTTACTAGGAACGAACCGAAAGCAAGAAATTCCAGGCAAGCTCTGAGACAAAGCGCACGAAAACAGCAACTTGAAACAAACTGTGCAGCCCAACCCGCTTGTAGCTAGGCAACCAGAAGGCTGCTGCATACCAAAGCTAGAAGAAATGACCTTGGAGAGATAAGCAAAGTCCAGACCGCCGTTGCAAAGCTGCAGTGAGACATTCTCCACTGATCCCTCCCCCCTTCTCGACGGCAGCAAGCAGCCGGCCAACTGACGGAGGTTTCTTTTAAAATTGCAATATGTGGAAGGAATATTATTCTGAATGCAGGACGTGAAACAGAGATGGGGTTAGCCAGCATTTCCTGGATAGGCCTTTAACAGACAATCTGTTATTCCTTTTAGTTTATTATACCCCACTGCAGAACTAGAATAGCAAGTGTGTTCTTAGTTGATAGAGAAAATATCTTTTGGCGAATAAGAGGGCAAATATATTTCACTTTAAGGTAAAAAAGAAAACTATTTTTCCCCTCAAATGGAAGTGTGGAGGGAGAGAAATATGCCTGAAATGAGAGTTAATTCCATTTGTAACTTATGACCTGTTGTTACACCAGAATCCTAACCGAACTGGAAGTTGAGACAACGTTCCATTTCCGCTTCAAGGATTGGACCTACATGCTACTGCAAAGGGTGGGGGGGAAGGTGCTTGGAAAAGTAAATGAATAAGAAAACCCCAGTGCCAGATGACTCCTCTGTAAAATCTTATTGGTTAAGCAGTTAATCCAAGTAATGAATGAGATCCATCAATATTGCATGTTGCTGCTTGGAAGTTTCTCTAAGTTTTCTCATTCTTGTTTACTTCATTGTTTCCCTTATGAATCGTCTGCAGACAACAGGAGAAAGTTCTGTAAATGTCAAGATATGAGATTTTTTTTAAAAGAGGGGAAAAAGTAGTTGGAGAAAGACAGTGGAGATCAAAGGCAAAAGTTTATAAATCCTAAGAGAGTGCAAAGTGAAGAATTTATGTTTTACCGACAAAGAAATAAAGGAATAAAACATTAATTCAACACAAAAATAGTTTGTCGTGAAAGCAACTGTCTGTGAAGGCTCCTGGATTGGGACTGAAAGGCGAAAACGGAAGCAGTATGCTCCATCCCATAATTGGGTAGACCAGCTTGCCCTGACAAAAAAACACTTAGTGCAAAGTGAAGGTAACCAAGAGAAAGAAGGATTCCTCGGCCAGAAGGGAAGACCTGAAGACGAGAGTTACCTGCCAGGGCTTCACACAGAGCAGGTGTGGCTTCTTTCTGCCCCTCTTCAATGCCCATCGTGATTCCCACGTATACGCAGCATGTAATGCGTGTGCCACAGAATAGGCAGCATTGTAGACGCTGTAGCTGAAACCGGTCATCTTTCCATCAAAGACGGAGGCCGGGAGGGTGTCCAGGTTCTCCTCCCCTGTGCAAACCCTTCGGCCATCAGGTGAGGACACACCTGCCTTCAAAACCTCACAGTCAAATACAACTTCCCACCATTCAGGGAGAAAGACGTCTCCGTGGGGTTCATGTGGATTCAGAGCCCAGAGATAATCTTTGAATCCTGGCACCGGGTTTGTGTGGACCGTGAAAGACAAAGCGCCATGGAGGGATTTTAATTTCACCCAATCGTAGCGATAGCCAATAGCTGAAAATTCCCATTGGGTGGTCAGGATCCAGACCTTCCCAGAAGAAGTGTGGTTCTCTTCTTCATAAATGTAGAGGGATACTATCAGGCTTTGCAGAGAATTTGAATCCCCAGAGACAATCACAACGTGAGCATCACTGTTCAAAATGGTCCAAATCACATCTTTTAGCTTACCGGCCAATACATTGAATATTGAGATTTGGGGCAAGAACTGTTTTACAAATTGTATGCAAATGTCATTCTGGGCGAGGGTGGCACCAAAAATATGGATGAAAAGAACACTGTTCTCTGACTTCTGAACAACAATCCCAATCCAGTTCCACTGGAAATAGAGAAGGAGCCGGACAATGGCTGCATTCTGCAGGTGATACTGAGGATCGATCTGGTAGAAGGTGGGGAACTGAGTCTTATCCCTCAAAACAGGGTCAGAGAAGCGGTAACCTAGCTGAGAGGAGGGTGGAGATGGAGGAAAAGGAAGAGGTTAAGCAAGGAAAATGGTACATGTATTTTTGTTACTAACCTCAGACCTTCTAGATGTTGTGGCCCGCCAGCGTCCCGTGCCGGTGATCATGGATCCCGAGGACGAGGCAGTTGTGGCATGGTACCATCGGCCCATGCACCTGGCGCCTGAGTCAGAGAGCGAGGAGGACGAGGAGGCAGTTGTGGTGAGGTACCATCGGCCTGTGCACCTGGCACCCGAGTCAGAGAGCAAGGAGGCTGAGAGTCAAGCAGGGCCTTCTGTACCTCCTGAGGAGCCCATCAGGGCTGAAGAAGAAGAGGAGGAGCCTCTTCTTCTCAATGCTCGGGCACGCAGGGCTGCTAGAAGACAAGAGTGGCTACTCAGGAGGAGGTCTCCTCGAGAGTAGAGGAGTATTGCCAAATACAGTCAGACCTGCTCATAGTATCTCTTGGACTCCGGCCAGCTGTTAAAGATTAGACATTTACCAGCGGAGGTGAAAAAGACTATTCTGCCTTTATTTTGTTGTCAAACTATTATGTTGCTCCTAAGAAGTTATTAGGAGACATTTATTAGTAAAAGAACAGTGTTTTGCTGTTTGTGTGTGCGTATTATTGGTGGCTCGTCGCTGGGGCAGAACACTAGATTAGCAGGATATCCTATTCTAGACCCCAATGCCCACAACCTTGCTCCTTCATGAGATGTTTCCTACAGGTCACAGAATTGGCTCTGCGGGTTGTTGGAAGTAACCACACAAGGCAGAACCTACAGCATTACATCTGCATCCCCCCTTTCATCATGTTATGTGTCCAAATACCTGAGAAGTCTTGAAATAGCCAAACACGGTTGCCATCTGGTACGAGGTTCTGGAGCTGAGACCCCCAAGGACAGAGAGAAAGTTGTCCTGTGTGTCACACTTGTAGTTAGGAAACACTTTTCCCCGGCTGGAAAGCAGAGACAGACTGACATCTTCAGTCATGCTTGCATACTGGTTCTCTTCATAGATGCGGAAGCCCAGGGTGATGTTGTGGAGAAGCTGTGGGTCTCTGTTGACCTCCTGGATGGCAAATGCCAAGGCCAGAATGTGTTGGTAGTTCTTGGCAACAGGTCTTTGTTGCAAGTGTTAGAGGACAAAAATTAGACAGGAGCAGTACTGTATATTTGGTTAAGAAAGCATTATTAGGATTCTAGGAGTTAATCATAAAACAGACCAATGCAAATTAGTCGATCTAATTTACTTCTGTCAGAAAACAGGATTGCTGTCAATCATTTGATCCTGTTTCTATTGTCAACAGTGTTGCTCTCTCTCACTCCCCAGCACGTTTCTGTGAGTTGGTGCAGAAATTATCATTTACAGCATGAGCTCAGTTCAAGTCAGAATTGACTTTTCCAAAATGAATTTCTCAATCCAGTTAAGGAAATGTGGCTTATCATCTTGGTAAAGCTCTATACTTTATTATATCCAGTCTTGGAAATCTTTACAGGCTGACAGCTTCTGCCCTGCATTCTCAGGCACTTATTCCCAATCTGGCACCCTTCACCTATCATGTTATCAGAGTCCTTTTCAATTAGTTGGCTTCATAAATCCAATAAATTAGAGTAAATTAAATGTCTGAACAGATTGACTTTTGCTGACCAGCAATGATTTACCCGATATATCTGGAAGGCCCTTTTCATGTCTCAGAATGTGGGAGATTCTCAAAGAAACTTGCCTCACTGACCTAGAAGGGCCCAGGATTAACAGGAGATTTAAATTAAAATAAATTAGAATTAGAATTAAATCGAATGCCCGACCAGATTAATTTTTGCTGGCTAGCAATGATTAAGCTGATATATCTGGATGACCCCCAGTTAGAAAAAGCCCTTTCAGTGTCTCAGAATGTGGAACTCTTTCTGTTGGGGATTGTCCAAGAAACTCGCTCCACTGACCTAGAAGTTAGTCCAGGATGAACAGGAAATTTGTGGGAAGCCAGACTTGGTGGGACAAAAGACAGGCCTTCTCTACGTTTGATGTAATGAAAGCATGAAGCATGGCCTTACAGATCATCACAATAATGAGATGGGAAGATGAATTTAGTCCAGCAATAAGATAGAGGACCCTAGCATTATTTCTCCCCAAGTTCAGTCCAAATTGGCTTCTCTGCAATGTGCAACCTTACCTACAGGAACATGGAGAAAAGGTTGACTCCCTTGTGTGACAAGCTATTCTTCACCACTGAAGAGTCAGAGGGCTTGAGGAGGGGATTAGAGGGAGATTGAATCATCAAGGAGAATCATTGTGTCCTAATTAGGAAAGTTCTACACCAACAGAGGCTGGGTGGGATTTAAATCTGCCCCATCTTCAAGACTGCCCTTTCCACGTTGCCCTGAGAAAAAAGACAATCAAGGAAACACTTACAGAGAATAAGCATCCCAATCACCAGGAGGCTCATGTAAAGGAAACATTGGGACTACAGAAATGGAGAGAGGCAGGTTTCCACCGATAATGAGATCTCCAGGTCTGTAATAGTCTTTCTGTGCTTGATAAGGTCTCCTCCAGAAGCAGTTTGGCCTCAGGACCATCTGGACAGCTGCAGGCAAGGTCCATAGCAACATGAAAAGCCAACTCATTGTCCACAGAAAGAGACCTTCTTCCTAGAGCAAGTCAACCAAGGATGATGTAGGGAATGCGATGCTCTGTCTGATGACTTCAGAGGGCTCAAGTAGGGTTTTAAGTCTTCAAGATAAGCGTTCATCTCAGCTGCAGCTTTAAAGGGACCAGAGATATTATTCAGAGCATGCTAAGTAAACATGTTTTGACCTGACACAAACCTCTTTACACTTAGGGAGGGTTAATCTCTGGAAATCCACTGAGATGAAGTAAGAATTACTACTCTTTTATGAATCCCAGGAGAGGGAAATGTTCACATTATCCCCCCTAATGTCCCCCAGACCAGATAAACAAAGTCCGTGACATTTTAGCAAGAGGAAAACATATTTGTGAGGCCACAATGGTTAGTCTTTTTCTGTGAATTTGACAACTGTGATTGGAGAGTCATCCAGCTTTAGAGTTGGAAGAGAACTTTGGGGTCACCTAGTCCAATCCCCTTAATATGGGTCATACATGGGACAAACTATTTTAAATCTCTGAGATCTTTTTGGAATCGACTGTTTCTGCTGCCACCACCAAACTCTTTCCAGGTTAAGAAACTCCCTGGGACTTCCTGGAACAACTCACCATGGCCTTTTTCTTAGTGGTGTTTCCCTAACTGGCCAAAGGAGATGTGTTTCAGCTATGAGGTACCTGGATGGTTTTTAATAATCACACACTTTCTTCTTTTCTTCTTTTCTTCATGACTTAGATATACTCTGCCCAATCTCCCTGTCACTTGAGTGGGTCATTAATATTTTAAACAAGTATTTCAAGACCAATCATTCTGACTAATGGAGGATTTCCTGAGGACAGAAGCAAGAGCTTCTCTCAGGCACACCATTCTGCTCTACACCATTCTTCAGTCCCCACTCTTTGCGGTTTGAACCAGGAAGGGTTACCTTTCCTTGAATGACAAGCATAATATCCAATCGTCACCCTACCAGACAAATCCTGCATTTGCAGTGTCCCAGAGAGATGATAGATGCCCCATTGTACATCCTCCTCCTCCTCCTCCTCCTCCTCATCCATGTGGTGTTCATGCCATCAAGCGGGGTATCCAGCTGGATCACCTAGAAAGGTTCAAGATTGGAGACTTGGCTGTGCTCTGGTTCCACTCAAGGACAGTTTCAGTCTGTGTTGCTTGAAGGTGAGAGGTCAGCCCAGGGGGTTCTGCTATGTGGGGTGCTTCAAGTTTGGCCCTCTCTCCCCCTCTCTGTATCCGTAAGCATTCTTGTAAGTTCAGGAAACATCTAAGACTATCACACAACATTGTCTTCCTTCCTCTCTGCCCAAGATTGAACAATTTTGTAACTATTCCATTAATTAACACCCATCAATCCATCCCCATAATAATCTGAGAGCATGAAAAATAGCAGGGACATGAGAAGACCCCTTAATATCTACTTCACATGGTCTTGTTTATTAATGAGGCATGTTTATCTAGTCATAATACCCTATGCCACCAGACTTGAAATTCTGGGTTTAGACAACTTAGAACTACGCCGCCTTCGGTATGACCTAAGCGTAGTTCATAAAATTATCTGCTACAATGTCCTACCTATCAATGACTACTTCAGCTTCAACCACAACAATAAACGAGCACACAATAGAGACAAACTTAATGTAAACCGCTCCAAACTCGACTGCAGAAAATACGACTTCAGCAACAGAGTGATCAATTCCTGGAATTGTCTAGTGTGGTCTTAAGTTAGACCCAATCATTGGTTTTAATAAGCTACAATGAAAGACTGGATGAATCTTCTAGGTAAATCAAGCTGAACTGTGACTGGGTTGATTACCTTAACTATTGGGAAAGGACCCAAAAAGTTTGGTCCTAGTTTCTTGCTAGGCATTCTTAACCGTATATATTTGGTAGACAAGAAAACTTTATCCCTCACACGGAAGGGGGGCTGGAGCGGTTGGTGTTTGCCAGCTTGCTTCTTGTATGCTTCTGTTACTTCTGCCAGAGCTTTCTTTGTGTTCTCCCACCCATTTTTCAGTGTCTCCATCCATTCAGCTAGGGACATGGAAGTGGGGGCTTCTCTGGGTAGTTCAGGCATGGGAACAAATTCCATGCTGCTGGTAACTTGAAAAGGAGTTAATCCAGTGCCGCTGTGAACAGCATTGTTATATGCTACCTCTGCAAACGGTAGCAATTCTGACCAATTGTCCTGTTGGTAATCCACATAACAACGGAGATATTGCTCGACCATTGCGTTCACACATTCAACCGCCCCATTCGTACTCAGATGAAAAGCCGAGCTGAGTCCTTGTGTGGATCCAATAGCCCTCAGGAACTCTCTCCAGAACTTAGCTGTGAACTGGACGCCTCAGTTGGAGATGATTTTTTTTTATTTACCGCCGTGTAGGCAGTAAATATGCTTGAGAAATAGCTTTGCTAGTTTCCTCGCAGATGGTAGCCCTGAACAAGCAATGAAATGAGCTTGTTTGGAAAATAAGTCGATGACTGTCCAAATCACCCTATTTCCGTTGCTGTCTGGGAGTTCTACGATGAAGTCCATTGTGATTTCTTCCCAGGGTCAGCTGGGGGTGGCTACTTGCTGCAGTAATCCAGGAGGCTTGCCTGGCCGATTTTTCCTGGTTGCGCACGTAGCACAGCTTTTGACATAGTCTTCCACCTCTGCTTTCATCTTTGGCCACCAAAATTGGCATGTGGTCAGATGGAGAGTTTTTAGGAACCCAAAGTGCCCCCCTAGCTTGGAGTCATGGCTTCATTGTAGTACTTCCAGTCTTAAGCTGGCAGGCATGTGTACTTTGGATCCCTTCCAGGCTAAGCCTTCCCTCATCGTTAGGACTTCTTTATTGTCCTTGAGCCAGGGGTCACTGGGTAGCACTGCTTTCAGTGCTGCAGTCAGCTTGTCCTGGCCGGGAGCAACTGGCCGTCTGGCTTGGCCCCGGGTAACGACTTGAGCTGCCATCTCTTCATGTTTGTGGATGGCGTGTACCTCCTGTTCCCTCTGGCTGTCGTACTGTGGCTTTCTAGATAAAGCATCTGCCAGCAAGTTCTTCCCAGCCGGGATGTGTTTCAACTCAAATTTAAGTAGTATTGTGCCCAGTGGATTTGTTTTGGCGACAGCTTCCTAGAGCTTTTCAGGGCTTTGAGGTTTTTGTGGTCAGTCCATACTTCGAATGGCACTTTGCCCCCTTCTAGGAATTGTCTCCAGGTGAGCAATGCCCAACGGACAGCATAGGCCTCTTTCTCCCAGATGGCCCACCTCCTTTCAGTGGTGGTGAGTTTCTTTGAAACGTAGGCGCACTTTAAGAGTTGGCCCTCTTTGTTTTTCTGCAATAGCACTGCTGCTACAGCTACATCGCTGGCATCAGACTGGATTATAAACCGCTGTTCTGGGTCAGGGTGTTGCAAAATGGGCTCTTGGGCAAAGAGCCGCTTCAGCTTTTCAAATGCTTTTTGACATTCCATCGTCCACCCAATAGGCTGGTTCGGCTTTGGCTTTGTTGGTGAGGGTCCTGTCTTTAGCAGTTCGGTCAGCAGCAGAGCAACCTCTGCAAAAGCTGGGATGAATTGCCGGTAGAAGTTTGCAAAGCCCAGGAAACTTTGTAGTTGTTTGCGGGTGCGTGGGGGTTGCCAATCTAGCACCACTTTCACTTTTCCAGGGTCCATTTCTATCACTTAATTGGAAATGTGATATCCCAGGTAGTCTAGTGAGGTCTTGTGGAATTCGCACTTCGACAGTTTTGTGTATAGCTTGGCGGCCAGAGGTTTTTCTAGGACTTGCCGCACTAGCTTTACGTGTTCCTCTAGGGTCTCACTGAAGATGAGAATGTCATCCAAATAAACGAGTACTCCCTTGTACAGGTGCGGGTGGAGTACCTCGTTTATGAATTGCATGAAGACTGCGGGGGCCCCTTGTAGTCCAAACAGCATGACTTTGAACTGGAAGCTCCCTAGAGGGCAGTTAAAGGCTGTTTTCCACTCATCCCCCTCCCTGATGTGTATTCGATAATACGCTTCTCTCAAGTCCAATTTGGTGAACACCTTACCTTTGGCCAAGTGGTTCAATAAGTCCTTCATGAGGGGGAGGGGATATGTGTTTTCAGCGCAGATGGCATTGATCCCCCTAAATTCAACGCAGAGCCTGACCCCCCCCCATCTTTCTTCTCTTTGAAGAGTACTGGGGCTGCTACTTGTGATTTAGCGGGTTGGATGAAACCCCGTTCCAAATTGACATCGATGTATTTCCTTAGTTCCTCCATCTCTTTAGGGGTCATGGAGTACATCTTTGGCTTTGGGAGTTTTGCCCCCGGCACAAATTCTGTTGCGCAATCAGTGGGTCAGTGAGGGGGGAGGTAATTGCAATCTTCCTTGCTGAAGACTCCTTCTAGGTCCCTATATTCCTTCGGCACTTGCTGGATGCCTGGGAGTTTGGCCTCGGCTGCAGGAGCCGCCGGCTCAGGGTGGTTTGTTCTGAGGGGTTTGGATATTTCCAGGTGGTCCTCAGGCTCCTTGGGGGGTAGCAGCCCAATGCCTAGGGTTAGCTTTTGGTAACTGTCTTCCCACTTTATGGTGGGGGTCCACTTGTCTAGCCAGGCAAGTCCCAATATAATTGTCTCAGGCATTTTTGGGGCTATGATGAATCTGAGGAACTCATGGTGGCGTCCTATCTGCAATTTCACCAATTCGGTGATTTGCATGGTGTGGACCCTCCAGTTCTTCATTTTGTCTATTAGTAAGGTTCTTAGTTAATATTTTAGTTTTCTCTTTGTTTATTTTAAGCCCTGCTACTTTGCCAAATTGTTTTATTTCCTCTAATAATGTTTGCCCATTTTCTAAGGGGTCTTCTATAATAAATGCCAGATCATCCACAAAGCCTTATACTTTATATTCCTCCTTTTTAATTCTTAATCCCTTTATTTCCTGATTTTGCCTGATTTGTAACATTAATGTCTCTATTGAAAAGATAAATAGCAGGGGGGATAGGGGGCATCCCTGTCTCACCCCTTTACTTATATTAAAACCTTCTGTTAATTCTCCGTTTATTATTATTCTCGCCAATTGGTTGGAGTAGATTGCTCTAATCATTCCAATAAATTTTTCTCCGAAATTCATCACCCCTACTTGGTTTATCAGAAAGTCCCAATTCAGGTTATTGAACGCTTTTTGTGCATCTATAAATATCAGTGCTGCTTGTTTTCCTGGACGTGCCTCGTAATATTCCAGTACATTCATTATAATTTGTATATTATTTTTTATATGCCTATTAGGTAAGAATCCATTTTGGTCCGAATGTATAATTTTGTTTAATATATTTTTAATTCTTTCTGCCATTATTGCCACAAATATTTTATAATCGCTGTTCAACAGCGAGATTGGCCTATAGTTTTGAATCTTTTGTTTATCTTTTGATAAGTGTTATAAGTGCCTCTGTCCAGGATTTTGGTATTTTGGCTTGTTCTAGTGCTTCATTGTATACCTCTAATAGTAAATTTTTTAATGGTTTTTGGATTTCTTTGTAGAATTCTGCTGGGATTCCATCCGGACCTGGAGTTTTGTTATTTTTTTTGTTTTTGGATTGCCCTTTTCAACTCTAGCATCGTGATTTTCTCAGTTAATATTTCCTTTGTTGGTTCCGGTAGAATAGGGAGATTCCTCTCCTGTAAATATCGTTTAATATCCTCTTCTTCTATTTTCTCCCAGCTATACAGAGTTTGGAAGTATCTTAATGCTACATTTTTTCCCCCTTCTGGTAGTGTATCGTCCCCTCTTCATCCTCTAATTGCTGTATTAATTTCTTTTCTTTCTCTTTTTTTAATTTGTAGGCCAGCCATCTCCCTGGTTTATTAGCATTTTCAAAATAATTCTGTCTAGTTAATCTAAGTTTTTGGGTCACTTCTTCTTGTGTAATTAAGTTTAACCTATGCTTAATTATCTCTTTTTCTCTTTTTTTGATTTCCTGACTTTGGGGTACTTTTTGCATTTTTAGTTCCAATTCCTCCAATTTCCCTTGGAGGTCTGTATATTGTTTCTTTTTGTTTTTGTTTCTTCGTGTCATATATGCTATTGTTATCCCCGCACGTAAGCCTTAGTTGTATCCCATAAATTTTGTATGGTTGTATGTTCATTCCGATTTTCCTTTAAGAAGAATGCTAATTCTTTTTCTACACATTGTACATACTTCTTTTCTTTTGCAACCCTCTGGTTCATAGTCCATCTCCCTTTCCTATTTACTTCTCCTTTCCATTTAACCATTAATGGGTTGTGGTCCACCCAGATATTTGGTGTTATCTTTATTTCTAGTATGTCTTTCTCCATATCTGGATCCATCCATAATATATCAATCCTGGACCATGAGTTGTGAGGGTTGGAAAAGAAAGTGCATTGGTTCTTCTGAGGGTTAACTTCTCTCCATACATCTTTTAGGTTCAATTCTTCAGTCATTTCAAAAAATGAATTTGGTAATGTTCTCCTCTTATGCTTTTTTTAAACCTGTTTTGTAATCTTTCTTTAGCTCTACTACCGCATTAAAGTCCCCTATTAAACATACATTATCCAATTCTAGCTCTACTATCTGTGCAATTTACTATAGTATTCCTTCTGATTGGTATTTGGTGCATATATGACCGCTATTTATACTCGTTTTTGTTTTATTGATACTTCGATTAACAATGTTCTTCCTTCTTCATCTGCATATAACTGTTTAGGTTTTAACCATTCATTTATATATACTGCAATGCCCCTTTTCTTTTTTTCAGCCAAAGCCAGATAAAGTTTCCCTAGTTTGGGAGATTCTAGAATGCCACCTTTTCCTTTTTTGATATGAACATCCTGTAGACACATGATATCCATATTTTGTTTTAGGAGTTTGGAAATTGTTTGCCTTCTTTTGATAGGAGAATTTAATCCATTTATATTAATAGATATTAATTTAACTTCTTCTTCCAGTCTATTATTTGTTTGTCACCTTTGTTCCTCTCCTCGGTTTTATTCCCTTTTGGTTTCTTGTCCTCGCTCCTTCATTTTCCTGATCTTCTGTATCAGTCTTCTCTCTCACCTCCTGGTCTGATTCTTTTTCTTCCATCTGTTGTTCCTCTTGGCTTCTGGTTTCTAACTCCTCTCTGTTATCCGGCTCTTCCTCTGTCACTATATGATGTTCGTAAAATTCCTGAGCTTTTTCTAGGGCGTCGACTCTTATTTTCTTATCTTGCCAGGATATTAACAGGCCTTCAGGAATAAGCCAACGGAACATTATTTTGTATGTTATCAATTGTGCTGAAAGAAAGTGATAATTCCTTCTTTGTTCTCTTATCCTTCTAGGTATCTGTTTGAGGGTTATAACTTCTTTTCCTTTGTATATCAACTGGTCCTCTCTTGTTCTTCTATAAATTTCATCTCTGATAGTTTTCTTTGCAAATCTCACATGTATTTCCCGGGATAATCTGTGCCGTCATGCGTAGTTGGTGTGCACTCTATATACTTCATCAATATTATTCTGTAATTCGCATTTATCCATCTGCAATGAGTCGGCCAGCAATTCTGTCATGAGTTTTGGTAAATCCTCTTCTTTAGTCTATATTACATTTTGAAATCTCAGATAGAATGCAGATCTTTCCAATTTGAGATGGATTATTGCCTCCTCCAGATCCCTATTTGCTGCTATCAATCTTTTTTCCGTTGCTTCCAATTTCTTTTCAGTTTGTTCTGTCCTTGCTTCTACTATTTTTATTTTCTATTCATTTTTAGCTATTGTTTCCTGAATTTTCCCCATTCTATCATCCAATTTAAATCAAGAACAGTTTTTTCCTGAATGCCATCACTCTGCTAAACAAATAATTCCCTCAACACTGTCAAACTATTTACTAAGTCTGCACTACTATTAATCTTCCCATCGTTCCTATCACCCATCTCCTCCCACTACTGACTGTATGACTGTAACTTTGTTGCTTGTATCCTTACGATTTACATTGACTGGTTCCTAATATGATTTGGTTGCTTATTTGTACCCGGACTATCATTAAGTGTTGTACCTTATGGTTCTTGATGAACGTATCTTTCCTTTTATGTAG
>QLTV01001118.1:29280-43711 GCA_003457575.1 Thermophis baileyi
TGGCAGCTTAATAGAGTGCAATGGCTGAATTGTGCACCTAATTTCTGCTTGGAGAGCACAGATGAGAGATTCTAGATAGGTAATATGTCCACGTATACTAGTAATTTGTTTACAAAGAGAACAGTATCCAAATTTGAAAAGAGTACTTCGAAACACAGCTGTAAAACAAGTATTACACTGAACTAAGCCAGTCATTTTGAAATGAAATAAAATCACAATCTCAAGCGCACTAACCCTGAATGTATTATTACTATTTTTGGTTTATAGTTATATGATTTGCACGCTGTTAGGTGCACGGGCCTCTACCTTTCTCCTTTGTACACTCTCTCAGACTCCCAACTCAGAGCCAGCAGCTCCTCCCACCAGCTTCTGTGAAGTTAAAATGTAATGGAGGAAGTTTTTCTCTACCTTTCTCCACTCAGAGCCAGCAGCTCTCTTTCTCCACTCAGAGCCAGCAGCTCTCTTTCTCCACTCAGAGCCAGCCAACTTCTTTGTGTTATACTTTGCATCCATTCACTCACACTTTTTTTTTTTTGCAGGGAAGGGCAGGCAGACATGGCTAGATGGATCTCCTCTTTCTCCAACAGGTCTGTCTAATAGTCTATCTAAATGATCTATCTATGGGATCTGATGGATTACATTCCACAGTTTTGAAGGAGTTGGCAGATGTGATCTTGGAACCACTGAACCATGTCTTTCAAAGTATTGGGGAACTACCAGCATACTGGGAAAGAGCTGATGTGGTTCTCATTTTCAAAAAAGGGGGAAAAGTAGAACCAGGAAACTACAGACCAATCAATACCTGGGAAGAGCTTGGAAAAGATAATCAAGCAACAGATCTACAAACACCTAGAAGCAAGCAAAGTTATAACCAGAACAAATCTTATTTCATTCTTTGCTAAAGTGGCTAAATTAGTGGACCAGCGAAATGCTGTGGACATAGTATACTTGAATTTCAGTAAGGCTTTAGACAAAGTGAACCACAACCTACTTCTTGATAAGCTAAAATGATGTGGGTTAGACATCATCACCCCCACATGGATTTGTAACTGGTTGACAAATCACACTCAACTTGCAGTCCTCAATGGAACTCCATCTACATGGAAGGAAGCAGTGGGGTACCCCAAGGTTTCATTCTAGGTCCAGTACTCTTCAACATGATTTATAAATGATTTAGATTAGGGAAGAGAAGGGGAACTCATGAAATTTGCAGATGACACTAAACTGGCAGGAATAGCCAACACCCCAGAAGATAGGATCCATCTGGATCTTGGTAGACATAACACTGGGCCCTATCTAACAAAAAGAAATTCAACATAGAGAAAAGTAAGGTTTTACACTTATGCAAGAAAAATGCATAGGTACAGATTAGGAGAAACCTGGCTCAATAGCAGTGATTGTGAGAGGGATCTTAGAGTCCTAATTGAGCTTAAATATGAGCTAACAGTGTGCAACCACCGCCAAAAAAGCCAATTCAATCCTAGATTGCATTAGGAGAGGGATAGAATCAAGATTATGTAAAGTATTAATACAGCTTTATAAAGCTTTTGTAGAGACTCTGGAAAGAGTGCAGAAAAGAGCAACAAAGATGATTAGGGGGCTGAAGGCTAAAATATATAAAGAATAGTTGGATAATTGGATCTGCTTAATCTAATGAAAAGAAGGACTTGACAAGGGTTGACAGCAGTGTTCCAATATTTGAGGGTCTACCACAAAGAAGAGGGGGCCAACCTATTTTTCAAAGCACCAGAAGGCAAGAAAAGAAGCCATGGATGGAATCTAATCAAGAAGAGAAGCAACCTAGAACTAAGGAGAAATTTCCTGAGAGTGAGAACAATCAAGCAGTGGAATGACTTGCCTTCAGAAGTTGTGGGTGCTTCATCATTGGAGGCTTTTAAAAAGAGACTGGACGGCCACTTTTCTGGAATGGTATAGGGTCTCCTGCTTGAGCAGGGGGTTGGATGAGAAGACCTCCAAGTTACTCTGTTATTCTATATTATTTATACATTTCCTGGGAGACTTATGCTGACAGAAGAAGTGCACCTTAAACAATAGAAATTAAAGCTTGAACCTCACAAACGACGCCTTAACAAAAAGTTGGTAGCTGGTTTTCCTGATAGAATGTAAGAATAGGAATATAAAAACTAATTATGCCGTGAGATTACCCTACATTAAATTACTGAGGAATAGGAAGTGGTGGTGGTGGTGGGGGTGAAGATCAGTTTAGATCCATGAAGTAAAATGTTCTGCTGAAAAGGATGAATATTTTGAAGAATGTCAATCTACCAAAAATGACCAAAAATTGATATTTGTTTCTACTGAATGGCTTCCTTGATCCAGGAAGATCTACGTTTAAAGTGTGCTCTACCTGTCTGATTAGAAATGGTCCCTCCTGGACAAGGGGCACATTGGTAGCAGCAAACCGGCTCTCCCTCTGGAACTCTTCTCCTCTCTCCAACCTGGCACCTCTTCATGCCACACCTGGCAAAGGGCACCTTCTAAAAGAGAAAAGAGATATACTGAATTTCAGAATGTCTTCAAAAGGTATGGTTAACTAGGGTCTACCAGAAAACAGGAATAGCTCCTGGGGGATTAAGGCCAGTGCCACTCCAAACCATCAATGGATATTGGAGATTGGAACTGCGACTTGGCATACAAAAGAAGCTATGTGAATTGAGCTACAACACATATTATGGGGATCTAACTGAAGAGGAATGGTCCATGGAAACCACTGTTGGTTGCTTTGATTGCATCCTGGGTTTCAAGCAGCATTTCTTCCTGATCTCAAAGCTTTTTGATCTTGCACAAATCAGACCTGAAATATGTTACATGCAAAACAGTTTCTTTTCATCAAATGGTTGGCATGTTTTCTGATTCAATAGACCTATTTTCCACTTAGGAGGATGTTCTGCATCCCCAGGAGAAAATGAACCTTTCCCTTGAATTTACAACATTTCCATCCAGCTGACCTTTGAGGCCCAGATGATTGCATTAGAGTTGATAGTGAAATCCTGGCCTGCAGGAGCCCCAGGATCTATTTGTCCAATTTTCACAGAGACAAAAGATAAATTGGGAAGGAGAAGCCAGTTGAGAAGATCATAACGAGCAGATCCCAGTCCATTTTCTGAGAAGGAGATTTCATCTCCAGCACTGTTGTTGAACTGGACGTTTCTCAAATGGGGAAGAATCTGAAAGAAAAGAGATTTTCAGAAATTGGGGTCCTTGGATGAAAGCAACAAATGTGACATCATGAGTTCTATCATTCTGAGATGGCCTTCATCTTAAACGATTTGTATGTATCTGAGTATCTAGAAGAGTTTCCTTGGTGGAGATCTGAGCAATCAGGAATATCACTAAGTTTTTAACTACTTACCCTTCAACATTTTCTCTTTCACATTGGGCATTTGTATCATGGCTTCTTCAACTGCAGTTTTATTTGAATGATATCTACACGCAAAGATTTCAGTTTTCAAAATTCATCTCCAAGAAAACAATTACTGTCTTAATAATGGAAACGTATCAGTTATGTTACCATAGAAATATTGATAAGACTTATTGAAGTGAAGGTGCCTTGGTGCTCTCTGAGCTTTGTTGTTTTCTTGCAAACATTTCATTACCGAAACTAGGTAATATCATCAGTGCTAGTAAGGAGAAGAGTTTGCTCTCAGTGTATCTTCCAGTGGCTTGCCCTGTGGTGGTCTTTCGAGGTAAGGGTTAGGGTTAGCAAGCTCAGAGAGCACCAAGGATCTTTCATTCCAACCCTGAGCTACAAATATTCTCCTTCATTAAAACTTATTTACGTTTCAAAGTTGTCTTTTTACACACCAAATAGCAAGCATTCCTTGTATATTTCTATTTTGCTAACACTCTCCCACTCCTCTAAGAATTTGATTTCCTCACAGTGCCTGCCCTGGTCTGTGCCAGAGAGGTCCGTTGATGCAGAAAAAAAATATGATTAATTTTAGACTAGGTTGAGTCCTGTTGTGTACGCTAAAGTTGACAGAGGCTGCTTTCATATTGTTCAGGGCAACAAATGGGAAACTAAATGCATGGGATGGGGTCACACAGCATGCTAAGCCATACAAACATAAGGAAGGAAGGAAAGGAGTCCCTGAGGATTTTACTCCGCTAGTCGTTGCCGACTCTATGGGGCAGAACCCATCTCCGTTTCAAGGCCATTGAGCTGGTGCTGTCCGAAGAAGTTTCCATTGTCATGTGGCCAGCATGACATCATTTCAGATTAGATTACAGATTAACAGAGTTGGAAGGGACCTTGTAGGTCATCTAGTCCAACCCCCTGCTCAAGCAGGAGACCCTACACCATTTCCGACAAATGGCAGTCCAATCTCATCTTGAATGTCTCAAGTGTTGGAGCTCTCACAACCTCCGAAGGCAAGCTATTCCACTGGTTGATCGTTTTCACTGTCAGAAAGTTCCTCCTTATTTCCAGGTTGAATCTCTCCTTGGTCAGTTTCCATCCATTATTCCTTGTCTGGCCTTCAGGTGCTTTGGTAAATAGCTTGACCCCCTTCTCTCTGTGGCAGCCCCTCAAATATTGGAACACTGCTATCATGTCTCCCCTGGTCCTTCTCTTTGAGAAGGACTAGCCATGCCCAATTCTTGTAACCATTCTTCATATGTTTTTGTTTCCAGTCCCCTAATCATCCTGGTTGCTCTCCTCTGCACTTTTTCTAGAGTCTCAACATCTTTTTTGTAGTGTGGTGACCAAAACTGGATACAGTACTCTAGGAGTGGTCTAACTAAGGCTTTGTAGAGTGGTATTAGTATCTCCCTTGATCTAGATTGTATTCCTCTATTAATGCATTTTAGGATTGTATTGGCTTTTTTGGCAGCCGCTGCACACTGCTGGCTCATATTTAGCTGGTTGTCTACTAAGACTCCAAGATCCCTCTCACAGTCACTGCTATTGAGTCTGGTTTCACCCAGTTTACATATGTATATATATATTTGTTTTTTTTTTAACCTAAGTGTAGGACTTTACTTTTCTCTGCATTGAATTTCATTTTCCATCTGGATCTTGAACCTATCTTCTAGGATGTTGGCTATTCCTGCCAGCTTAGTATCATCTGCAAATTTGGTTAGTTCCTCTTCTATTCCCTCATCTAAGTCGTTTATGAAGATATTAAAGAGTACTGGGCCTAAGACGGAACCTTGTGGTACCCCACTACTTACTTCTCTCCATGTAGACTTAGACCCATTGAGGACAACTTGTTGAGTATGGTTTGTCAGCCAGTTGTGAATCCATCTGGTGGTGAAGCTGTCTATCCCCACTTTTTTCTAGGTTACTAAGAAGTAGGTTGTCGAATGCTTTGCTGAAGTCTAAGTTCAGTTGGTTCAGTTGGAGTGGTGTTGCCTCCCTACTGAAGTGGTACCTATTTATCTACTTGCATTTGCATGCTTTCGAATTGCTAGGTGGGCAGGAGCTAGGTGAAGATGGGTGATCACCCCACCATGCAGTGCTCAGACCTCGAATACGGGCTGTTGGCTTTCTAGCCAATTGACCTAATATTTTAACCACCTAGCCATCGCGTCACCCTAACACAAACATAAACCATAATTAAAACAAATTGAGTTTCTTTTTACAGCTGGATTCCAGCTACAAAGTCAAGGAAACTGAGGGGATTCTGCAAAAAAATGTCTGCTATGACCTTTGAAAACCTTTTAGAAATATCTTACCTACATGAATCTGATGGACAATTGGTTTGTTTTCTTTTTCTTTTTCCTCTTCTACCCCTTTTCAACCAAACATTATACGTAATCTGTATTATTGTTTTTTTTTAAACAAATAATTGCAGTTTTAATCTGCTTTGAGATGCAGTGATGTGATGCCATACAGATATTTAATCAGTAACTCAAAAAAAATACATATACTGTACAAAATAATAATAATAATAATCGCAGAAATTACCTGCCATGGCTGGACATTTGAGATCCTCTTTCCAAGCCTCATCATGACTGACCGTGTTCCTGATCCATAAAGTTCATGCAATGCGTGTGCCACAGCGTAAATGGCATTGTAGATATTGTAACTTTTTCCTGTCATGCTTGTTTCAAACACATAAGATGGCAGATTCTGTACATTCTCCTTTCCAGTACATAGTTTTTTCCCCTTTGGAGGGACCTTGCCTGGTTTGTGAATGATGCAGCCAAAGACCATTTCCCACCACAGTGGGAGAAAGAGATCCCCTCGTGGGTTCAAAGGGTCTAAAGACAGCAGAAAATGGTTGAATTCTGAGACATCCCTGGTGTGGCCTCTAAACTGCAAAGACCCATGGAAGGGCTTTATAACTTTCAATAGATATTGAGATCTCATTATATTAAATTTCCAGTTGGATGTTATGAGCCAAACTTTCCGATATGATGCATTTATCCTTTCTTGATAAATATACACAATCCCCTGTACACTTGCAATAGTACTGGAATCTCCAAACAGAATAGTCACTTCACCTATAGACCACGTATTGAAAATATGATACAATTCTGACATAGTAATAGCATAAAAATCAGTTCTCATCATTTCAGTGAAGGCCAGGCAGATCTCCTTCTCCTTGAGCATTGGCACCAGAGATGAGATGAAATGTTCTCCATCATCATTTTCAGGGGCCACCAGCCCAATCCAGTTCCATTGGAAATACAGGAGCAGCTGGACTAAACCCTCATACTGAGCAAATTCCTTGGGATTAATCCGGAAGAAGGAAGGATGAACTGTTCTGTCTCCCTCAAAGAACTCAAATCCAACCCCGAGCTGGAGAAAGTGAGATTCTTCTTTCAAAGACAAAGTAAAGAGGAAGGTGATTTTAGAGTCCCCACTGTATGATTTATTGGCCCATCAGTCAGGCTCACTCACTTTGAGTGGAAAGCTTAAGGTTCTTCCCTTCTTAGGAAGAGCCACCAACTAACATATTTTGGCTGGTTGTGACATATCAGATGCCAAGGGAACAACCATCCATTGATACAGAGAATAAACTGCACCGAAATGTTGGTTACACCTTAATGAAGAATAATTTAGGAAGGACTTCCACTTGGCAATTGAGCATTTCAGAATTATCTCATCCTTTTTGGGGTTATATACAAATGCATCTTAACACCTAAAGTATAAAAACTAATTGAACTACAGCACAAGTTCTCTATCACATACTCATGATCTGCCCCTCTAAACACCCTTGTTTGCATCCTTGGCTTTTGTGTGTGAATCTGTTGTTTCTACTCCATGATGTATCCAGTGGAGCCCCCTTACCTGTGGGACCTTGAAGATGCTGAAGATGGAGGCCATCTGCATTGAGGATTTGGGGTTGTGGCCTCCAATGACAGAGAACAGAGGGTCCTCCCTGTCACATTTGTAACCTGGAACCATTCGGCCTCGTGTGGAGAGCAGGGAGAGGCTGTTTAAGAAAATGTGGCTCTCCAGCTGGTGATTTTCATAGATGCGAAAGCCAAGGGTGATGTTGGGGAGGAGAAGCAGATCCCTGTTCAACTCCGTGACAGTAAACATCAAGGCCAGGAACTGCTGGTAGTTTCTGGGTATAGGTCTAAATTGGAAAAAAAAATCAACATTGGGGAACATTATAAGAAAAATCGTGTGTGTTGGTAGAGTTGGCATTGCCTTTTTTGTGTGTCCTTAGAGCAGTAAATTAGAAGTTTCATTGGGGTTTTCTTTTGGGGGGGGGATTTAAAGAATGTTCCTTAATTAAACTTGGATGGATTTCTGAGAAAGGAGAAAAGCCAGGCCGTCCTTATCCCAGATCATTTTATATCCCTCTATCATCCCTCCCTTCCCAATTACTCCTCCAGGTGAAACTTACGCAATTCTATTGATAAGCAGGGGTGGATGCTTTTGAAAAACTTCGACTCTCGAGGCCACAACACTTGTCAGAGGTAAATTCCCACCAATGCTCAGATCACCAGGCTTGTAATATTCCCATTTATGCTGAAAGTTTAAACCTTTTTGTGACACACATATGCTTTGAATCTTCTTAGCAGAAGTTGGAGGCAGGAGCCAGAGGAGCAGCAGGAGCAGCAGGAGTGGCAGCCAAGCCATTCTTCTGACCTTCCCTGCTAGATCAGAAATCAAGGTTTGTGGAGAGGCTGAATTGCAGGGAGTATTTGAAATACCATCAGAGCTTTAGCACAATAGACAGCTTCAGTGCCTTCTGGATAGCCCCAGGGCAAATTTATCTAATATTTCTTTGCATTAACACATTTGTATTTTATCACTTTATTTCATCCCCTCTCTCCTATTCTGAGATTAGACTATGTGCTGTATTTTATTTTATTTTAATAATAAGGTTGCAAGACTAATCAATCAATAAACTAGCATTGTATCAATCATGCCTTCTCTTACCTGTGTTTCGGCTTTGACACCAAGGCCAGCTGAGTCTCACCAAATGTCACAGTTAGCTCTTTAAAAGACAAGGCAAGGTCCGAACACCACTGGGAGAACCCAGGGCATATTTTTGAAAGAAGGTTTTACCTTGGAAGATTTTTGTGGGTTGAAATCCACAGGGGATAATTAAGAATGACTGTTCTTCTGATAATTGGAGGGGAAAGCGATTGTCCTACCCACTGAGCAATAGATGTCGTTTGTACATCAGATAGTGAAAAACGTGTTTGTGTCTCTTGTTGCTAATCCACGGAGCAGATGGACTTGAGAGTCAAAGTGAAGTTGAGTTTTTGACCTACCTGAAAGGGAACACCTTCACACAAGATGGAGTTTGGCCTGTGTCCTAGTATGTTCAGACAGGATGGGTGCTAACCAGGGGTGGGTTGTGGATCTTTTTACTGCTGGTTCGCTCAGGGTCGCACCTCGCACGCATGCGCAGCAATCAAAAAATAGCTTCTGCGCATGCACAGAAGCAAAAATCCAAGATGGCGGCGCCCACAGAGACACTGACAGAACTGGTTTCATGATGTCATCGCCGAGTTACTAATGGTTCTAAAGAACCGGATAGAACCGGTAGGAACCCACCTCTGGTGCTAACGGGGTACCATGGCAATCAGCTGTACCCTAGGAAGTGTGAGCAATCATGCCAATGTTTAGATGGAATAACTGGTTTAGTTATAGCCATAAGACAGGGGATAAAACAGATTGATTGACTAATCAAATTTAGATGACCATCCACCTCATGCAAAGTCACTGTGGGCACCGTACAACACTCCAGTAAAAAGTTTAAATAAAGGAGACAATCATTGTGTCAGGCCGAAGCCATTTTCTTTGGATCTTTGGCCTGCCACACTTTGTGCTATTTTAAAATGTATTCTGTGCTATTGGAATTTGGGAGGAGCAGTTGCATGAGGGATGTATGCATGTAGCCATAACAAATTCCTTCTAGATGGATGTGCTTAAGGAACACATTGCTTAAGTAATAATTATTAAAAAGATTTAGAAATTAGAAGTTGCTGGATGCTCTTCAAGGGCAGCCCCATAGAGGACACATTGCAATGGTCCAACCAGAAAGTGACCAGAGCATCCTTTGTACAGTTGTGAAAATGGGGCAGTGCAACCCCACCCAGCATCATAGATGGTGTAGTCCTAGAACTAGAGGGCCCCCAAACCCAAACCCACTCAGTCTTGCTGAGGTTCAACTGAAACCTGTTTTTTCCCATACAGAATCTCATAGACTCCAGATGGCAGGACAGGATATTCACAGCATCGCTTAATTTACTGGAAGCAAAGATGTGCAATCGGGTGTCATCAGTGGTGGGATTCAAATAATTTAGGTTCTCTGCCCTAATGACCATTTTAAGTATAAAAAAACGATATTAAGTCTTATTTTGGGGGGATGTCTAAATTTACAGTAGGTGGTGGGGGCAGGGCGGGGCCTGCGCATAATTCAGCACCTGGCACCCAGATGCCCTCACGTTTCTGTATGTTTGACTCATACCATGGACATTACAAACCTTATTATCTGTGTTAAGGTTATAAAGAATAGCAGACTTCACGGTATCAGAACGAGGATGGTATATATTCTACATAGTTTGTCCCAAATTCAAGCTTTGTCATTTAACTCTTTGGTGCAGAGACTTTGGGTTCTTCCTTAGGGCTGAATTCAACTCCTATTCACTACTGCTTGAACTAACAGGAAAGACTGTGAGTGCTTCCACCAAATTCACTCGCCACAAAATAATTGCCTTTCCTTATTTCAGGTTCTTTTGGGAGACTCTCCTTATCTCCCTCCACCCACAATTTTCTCAGCCTCCCCCTTACCATGTTGGGTTTTTCATCAAAATTCATTCCTCAGATTAAGAGTATCCACTGTCAGGCAAAAGCCATCTTATTTGGACCCTTTGGCCTGCCACACTTTATGCTTTTGAAACGTATTCTTGCTGTGGGAATTTGGGAGGGGCTGTTGCATGAGGGACGTAGAAATGTAGCCATAACAAATTCCTTTAGATTCTCAAGTTCATCATTTGTCCAGCACCTGCCCGGAAGCTGATGGGAGTAACGGACACGTTGGCAGAAAACAACTGGCCAACGTGATGAGCTTGTGGGTGTGGGGACAAGGGGCTTGATCTTTCAACTGGGTGGAGAAACCCTCGTAGCGTCAGATTCGGGTTTCTCACAGCTGTGCCAACATGGCTCTACTAATAAATTGGAACTTTGAGCAATACTTTGCATTGGACTCTGATTTAGGTTTAGATGCTATTTGGAACCCTGACACTAACCCGAATCTCCCTTAAAAACTCATCCAGCTACCCCGAGCCTCGGGGCGCTGTTCGGGATCCTGAGCCCCAGCACCAACCCGGTAATGGGCAGCATGAAGACTCAGGGAAAATGGAGGAGAAACCAAAAGAGATGGAGCAAGCGCAGGGGAACAAGTAGAGGACGAATCCATCAGCATCCACTACTATCCTTCCCCGGAGATTGCAGCTGCCATGGAGGTGGCAGAGAGAGAATGCCAGTCAGGGGCTCGGCATAAGCAGCCGGCCCCTGAGCCCCTCTCTCAGCCAGAGTGGACCTCTCAAGGAGCAATTGGGGGGCTGAGTCCTCCCCCCAAGCGAGCGTGGGAGCCTCACCTGGGCGCGGGGTTGGCCACGGCCCATGAGTGGAGGCAACAGAAGATCACACTCACCGGTCAGTCCAAAGGCGAGGGATCCCAGCCACTGTCTCGCAGTCAATCGCTGATGGATCTCCACGACCAGTTCAGACGCCTAAGCGTAAGTTGGACAAATCCCCCCTTGGGACCCGAGACCACTAGATGGAACCTGGCCCAACCTACGTTCTCCTTTCCAAGGAAGCACCTGGGGCCCCAGTTGAGTGGGACACAGCCTCTTTCCACACTGCGGCCAGCGGGACCCCAGGGGACCTCTACACCGGGGTGAAGCCTACATGGACCACCCTTCACCCCAAACCACGGGCGACTCACCAAGCCGGCCAGGGAGCCTGCATCCTTGGCAGCAGGGAGCGTGGAGACTGCCAACTCCAGCCCAGCCGCCAAAACTTGGCATCGTGCCGCCATGGCAAGCCCCATCTGGGTGGGCTTTCTTCCCTCGAATGGGATGGGTGCAATGCCAATGGACGCCGGGATCCCCTCTGCCACCCAACCTCATGCTGGGGCTTGGAGTGGCACAACAGCCCCCCGCGATGCCAGGTCCTGCTGCACAACCCCCACTGCAAGCGCAGGGACCCCTCCCCACCGACGGGGGTGCGTTTGGAGCAGGCCAACAGGTGCAGCTGGGAGGGGGGCTAATCGGAGGGCCCACACAACAAGCTGTTACTCCGCCGGCTGCGCTAGTGCAAGCCACCGCCCCAACGGCCCGGGAGCCACCCCCCGGTTCCGTGCCACATTCGATGGGAATCCCAAGAAACTAGCCTATTTCCTCCACTGAGTGTGGGCTTACGTTGACAAGCACGGAGCACAATTCCAGTCAAATAGACAGTTAATTGACAAGATAACCGAGGGAATGAACGAGGGGGAGGCAGCGGAGTGGGTGGCTGAGCTCCATGACAAAGCGGCCCTGGAACTAGACGATGCGAATGAGTTCGTCCAACTAATGAGGGTCCGGTTCCATGATGCAGCCCAATACGTGGAAGCCGAAGAACAAATTCAGAAGTTGAAGCAAGCGGGCCACCCAGTGAAAGAATTAGTGTGGGAATTCAGAAGAGCAGCTGGGAAAGTGCGAGATTGGCCCGAACGACTCTTGTTGCACACGTTCCGGGATGCCCTGGATCCCAAACTAAAAGAGGCATGTGAGATCCGAGGGGTCCCTTGTAGAGTCCAAGAGTGGTACGTGACCACCATCGCTCTGGATCACATAATTCAAGGTCGGAAAAAGCCTCCCGCAGACCCCCCGGCCAGGAGGCCTTTGGGACGCCGGGTTCCCCCGAGGCAAACTGCCGCCCCACGCCCTGAATCAATGCGGGCAGTAAAATGCTATCGGTGTGGCCAAGCAGGCCACCGGGCTTCGGAGTGCCTGGCGCCGACCCCCATCGCGTTACCGAGGGCAAGGCCACCTCCTGGGCCCAGAAAGAAGCCGATGAAACCGCCAGAGCTGGGACACTTGGCCCTACAAGCAGAGGAGTCCCCTCCCCCCCGACGACGCAGAGACATCGCCAGCGGAGGAATCGCCCCCGCGATGGGACGAGGGAGGCAGTGGCGAAGATGACCCAATGGTGAGTTAAGCCATACGCCCCTTCCTCATTAAGGCAAAAATCACGGTGCCAGAGACAGGAAAAGAGGGAGACGTAGATGCCATGATAGACACGGGCTGCTTGAGATGTCTAATCAGCAAGGCAGTGGTAGAGAAGCTAGGGATCCTCACCAGGCCCCTAGCAAACCCGATCCACTTCCAACAAGTGGATGGATCGCTAATTGGGGGGCCCCGCCACTCTCCTCACCAAGTTGGTAGACTTGCAAATAGGACACCACCACGAACTTATCCAGTTCATAGTTGCCCTCAAGATGTCTGAAGCAATCATTTTGGGGTTTGCGTGGCTAGACAAGTGGACCCCTACCATAAAATGGGAGGATGGGTACCGGAAGCTAACCCTACACATTGGGCCTACACCTCCACCAGGGAGGCAAAGCAGCCCGAAAGAGCCAGAACCCCTGGACTCAAACCATACCCAGCTGGCAGCCCCGGTGCTTGAAACCACGCCCCCAGGCTCCCAGCAGGTGCCAGCGGAATACCGAGACCTAGAGGGGGTGTTTAGTGAAGAACACTGCAACTACCTCCCCCCTCACCGGCCTACGGACTGCGCGATAGAATTTGAGCCGGGGGCTACGCTCCCAAAACCCAAAATGTACTCAATGACCCCAAGGGAGTTGGGAGAGTTAAGGAAATCAATGCCAATTTGGAACGAGGGTTCATCCAACCGGCAAAATCGAAGATCGCCACCCCCGTGCTCTTCAAAGAGAAGAAAGACCGGGGGGTAAGGTTGTGCGTTGACTTCTGAGGAATCAATGCCGTGTGTGTGCAAAACACCTACCCTCTCCCCCACATGAAAGACTTGCTGAAAAACAAGGACAAAGGCAAAATATTCACCAAGCTAGACTTGAGAGAAGCCTACTACCGCATACGAATCAGGGAGGGGGATGAATGGAAGACCGCTTCAACTGCCCATTGGGAAGTTTCCAATTCAGAGTCATGCCCTTTGGACTGCAAGGAACCCCTGCGGTTTTCATGCAATACATCAACGAGGTACTCCACCCCCATCGGTACAAGGGGGTGCTCGTTTATTTGGATGACATGCTCATCTTCAGCGAAACACTAGAGGAGCACGTGAAGCTAGTGTGACAAGTCTTAGGAAAATTTCTGGCTGCCAAACTATACGCAAAACTTTCCAAGTGCGAATTTCATAAAACCTCCCTGGATTATTTGGGATACCGCATCTCCAGCGAGGGAATAGAAATGGACCCTGGAAAGGTGAAAGCAGCGCTAAATTGGCAGTCCCCACGCACTCGTAAGCAACTACAAAGTTTCTTGGGCTTCGCAAACTTCTACTGGCAGTTCATCCCGTCCTTCGCTGAGGTGGCGCTGCCACTGACGGAACTGCTAAAGACTGGCCCATCACCCACCAAACCAAAGCCCAACCAGCCAATTGGTTGGACAATGGAATGTCAAAAGGCATTCAAAAGGCTGAAGCGACTCTCCACCCAAGAACCAATCCTGCAGCACCCCGACCCAGAACGGCAGTTCATAATCCAGTCGGATGCCAGCGACGTAGCGGTGGGGGCGGTGCTGTTACATAAAGATGAGAAAGGCCAACTCCTGCCGTGTGCATATGTTTCAAAAAAGCTCACAGCCACCGAAAGGAGATGGGCCATTTGGGAGCAAGAAGCATATGCCATTCATTGGGCGCTGGTTACGTGGAGACTATTCCTAGAAGGGGTCAAGGTACCGTTCGAGGTATGGACAGATCATAAAAACCGCGAGGCCCTGAAAACCACCAGGAAACTCTCACACAAAAAGG
>QLTV01001119.1:1338-15535 GCA_003457575.1 Thermophis baileyi
CATTCTCTCTCTGCCTACACGCATCCATTGGTATTCATCTGGCTAGTGTCCTGTTAGTATGTGAGAGAGTTGAGGGGAAATTCAAATAGTATTTGCTGTGTGAGCAATGAGACAGGAAGGAGTCTGTGCGTGGCTTAGCTCAACTGTTCTGTAGTAAAGCTGCTTGCTGCTGTGAAAGCAAAAGCGAAACTGAAACTCCTCTGCTTGTGTTTTGCATTTGGATCAGATTTCTTTTCAGGTGGGGAGGGGGGAGTAGAACTCCTTAGCATCAGAGCTTGTTAATATTAATATAAGAAATACTCATGCTGCAATGGTCATTTTGAAAAATCCTTTCTTAGTGAGCACCTAGAAGCCAAGAGGAACATACGTGGCAAATTTCAAGTTTGTAGGCTTTACGGTTCTGGAGATTTCGTGATTAATGCGTGAGTGGTTTTCGCTTTTATATATATAGAAGATGGAATTTCAGAAGCAGTAATGGTTAGGGTTAGGGTTCAGTTTCAAAGAACAGAGGTTTAAACTGAATAGAGTATCAAACAAAAGTACAGATAGTCCTCAACTTACAACAGTTCCATTCAAAGTTACAATGGCACTGAAAAAAGTGACTTATGACCATTTTTCATACTTACGACATTGCAGCATCCCCATGGTCACATGATCAAAATTCAGATGCTTGGTTGTCATGTCCGGGGGTCATGTGAAAAGCTTTTGTGACCTTCTGACCAGCAAAGCCAATGAGGAAGCCAGATTCACTTAACAACCATATTACTAATTTAACAACTGCAGCGATTCACCTAACAACTATGGCTAGAAAAGTCATACGATGGGGCAAAACTCACTTAACAACATAAATTTTGGGCTCAATTGTGGTCATACATTGAGGACTACCTGTATACAATTTTTAAAAACTCTAAAGGTGATAGAATCAACTTCAAAAGAGCTAAACTGGTCCAAGGCATGAGAGTCCCTTGGGAGTTGGGCGGCATACAAATTTAATAAATAATAATAATAATAACGAGGTGCAAGGCTTTAGTTCTTGACACACACACACACACACACACACACACATCTTCCTCCCAAGGAATTAACAATTAATACAAGTTTTTCTATGTTATTGTTAAAAATCTTGAAGGAGGCCTTGTCAAACTAAGTTGCTTTAAAATCATATAAGCTTACTTAAAATAATATGAAAGGATAAAAATGGAAAGACCTTTTAAATCATAGCTTCTGTATTCCAATTATAGAGGAACCAAACAGACTACTAAGCTCTTGCATTAACAAAATACAATTAAAATTAAAAAAAATGGTTTACCTATAAAAGGTCATTTTTAAATGAGAGGGTTTTTGTTTCTGGAAAAGTATGTTTTTCTTCAGATGTTTCTTCACTTGATTCCTCTCCTTAATGGAAAGACTGCTCAGGGACAATGCTCTCATCATCTGCATGTTCCAGGTTTGGTGAGAAAGGAGGCAGAGCTGTCTGCAAGATTGCTGGGAAACCCCCCCCCCTGCAGCATCTAAATTTAATATTAGCTAGCTGCTGCTTTTCTTATAATAAACATAATCAATATTACAAAGATTTTTCTAAGAAACCTTAAGGGATCTCAATTGGAGCCAATACATTCTTAGAAATAAAGAAAAATTAGAAGCTGGCATTTTGCCTTTTCTTTTGTCAATTTACCAGTATACTATCTTTTTTATTATCATTATTAAAAGGGCTTTTAAAAAGAAAAGAGGAAAAAAAAATGTGGATGGGGCAGGCAGTCTGTCACAGCAGCCATGTTGGGAGCTCAACCTATATATGTATGTATGCATATATGTATGTATGTATTGAGTAAACATGTTGGAAACTAGGTACAATTTTGGACACAACCTGAAATAAAATTGGTGTTTGTATCTCTTATTACAATTATATAGTTGAGTAAGGGGGGCAGCTCAATGACACACCCAGGGTCTGGGATTTCTTGCATGACAGTTCTAATCAGAAGCTTTCAAGGAACTTTGCTAGGAAAGACTTGTGCTTGGGAGATCTGAAATAACACCAATAAGAGTTGATCATCTTAGGCCCGGACAATCTTTTCCAGATTTGCTACCTTCAAATACTATTTTCCATAGGAGTAGGCAGTCTGGTGCCCACTAGATATATTAGAGTTCAATTCACATCAAACTATATTTGATATCCCTTATGACAAAGGATACCATTCTTGCGTTACCACATCAACATATAAAAGATTTCTACTTTGAAAAACCAACAAGTTGCAGGAAATTATGGGATATATATATATATATATACATACATCTGGTCAACTATAAACTGATCAGACATGTTAGAATTCCTATTCATTCTGTAAGAAGAAAGAGAATAAAGCTATCAGTATCCAGCAACTCTCATTAGAAGGGAAGTTATGAGCCGGCTTTTGTAATGTCATTAGTGGTCTTATCCCTGAAGAATATCTAATAAGATTCTACAGAACACACTTGGAAATCCTTATATTAGAGGCACATGAGATTACTTTTGTATTAAATAGCTCCTTAAATCTGCTTGTGATATGCTTAGAGAGTGCAGATGTTTTAAAACAGATTTCTTGTGGCCACATGGTCAACAGCATTATTAAGTGATCAGAGTTATATGCAGAGCCCAAACTTAAGTACTATCAAAAGTTCTGTGGTGCCCATTAATTATCATGCACAATTCTAAATCAATTGTATAGGTGCTCAGTATAAAAATGGTATATCAGAACATGACTTTATGATCTTATTAATGCTCCCCCCCAAAACTCTGAGCTAAGAGACTAGGTCCCAGGAATGGGGCAGCGGGGGGATTAATGCTTTGTTGTCATTTTAATAATACTTAAATCTAAGGTAGTATGATCATAAATTACTGCCTGAGGAAGCAGTATCATAATGTTTCATGAGAAGAGTAATCATGGTTACTCTGAGAACATTTTAAAGAATAATTAGCTAGGTTTGGATATAACTTACATTTGAAATATTTGTCTGAAACTAACCGTTATTCAGAGTCCCAAGGGGTTGAAAAGAGCCACACATAATGAATTATGGAATTTATCATTATTACGTTATCCCTTACTAATAGGATTATGCTGTTGGACTTGAATGTTGAAAAGGGTAGCCAATCTGGATTGAGGGGAAAATATTTGTGACTACATACCACATATGTTAATCATGAGATTAAACAGATGGCCCATTCATTCATCAGTGAAAGTCCACTGGGGGCTATAAGAGAGAAAGGAGATTTCCTATGCAACATCACAATTTGGACATCACAAGGTATAGGGTTACAGGCTTTGCTTTATCCCCACCTGAAACTCTTAAAGGGTGACATCAGGGAATTCCATTTGATCTTTGGATTCTAATCTTGTTTTATGCCATTTTGATCAGTTAAAAATTGCAAGCAGCACATGAGAGAATACATAAGTGCACATTGAACAGCAGATGGAGAATCCCTGTTCAGTGATAATTTCCATTTGGAACTCACAAATCTGTCATATATAAATAAATCTATGAATATGAGAATCCCAGGCCAAACCACCACCCCCCTTTTAATGTCCAAGCATTGTCTGTCTATATCTATCGTCCCATCCCATCCCATTCCATTGTAAGAATCCCCACCCCAAATTTTAAAAGAGTGCTGATTATTCTGAAAATGGTCCATCTCTTATGGACCAAATAGAATTGCAAACATGCACGCTGTGGCTGTTTTCCAGATGAGCATGTCTGACTGTGGTGTAGGTGAAACTGATAAACTGGATTGAAATAGATTATGTTTGGTCCTAGCTTGATTCTAATGATTTTTTTTATAGATTCATATGCTTAGAAGGATTCTTAAGAGGTTAACTAGTTCAACCCTATGTTCATGCAGGATCTATTAAAGCACCTCTGACAGATGACCATTCAACCTCTTTCTTTGTAATTTTAACTCTCTAAAGCAATAGAGAATAAATCTACTGCCACTTCTATATGAAAATCTTCAGATAGTCAAAGACTGTTATAACATCTCTCTCTTATCCCTCTGTAGGCTAAACATACCTGATCCTTTAACCATTTTCCATGGGGATTGGTTTGTAGGTCCTTCATCATGTACCACCACCCCTCCCAAAGTTGCTTCAAGTTGTCACTATGATTTTGAATGGTGGTATCCAGTACTGGACACAATATTGCAAGTGGAGTCTGACCAGAACAGAATAGAGTGGAACAATTAGTTCAGATCAGGACTCTATGCTCTTGTTAATGCACACCAAGTTAGAATTTGCCTTTTCAGCAATTTCATCATGCTGCTGGTTCATCCTTGTGGTTAATGAGGATATCCAAATCCCTTTCACATGTACTACTAGTAAGTTTGATCTCCCCCATCCTATACTTCGGTCTCTCATGTTTCCTAATCAGATGCAGAACTATACATTTCTTCATGTACATTTCATCCTATTCATTTCAACCTACTATTCAAGTCTGTCTAGTTCTGTGGGGTCCTTGGTGTTCACTGAACTTGGTTGTTTGCTTGCAGACATTATGTTACCAAACTAGGTAACATCACCAGTGCGGTGAAGCAAACAACTCAGAGAGCACCAAGAACCCCACAGTTCAATCCCAAGCTACAAATATTTTCTTATTTGTCTAGATCTTTTAAAACTTATTTCTTCCAAAGTAACTTATTTCTTCTGCAGCCACCTCTCCTAGTTTTACGGCATTTACAAATGTTATATCTCCCTCAATTCCTCCAGCCAAATCATTGATAAAAGTGTTGATCATCACTAGACCCAGGGCAGAGCCCTAGGGCCAGTGGTGAAATCCATTTTTTTTACTACTGGTTCTGTGGGCGTGGCTTGGTGGGCATGGTGTGGCTTGGTGGGCGTGTCAGGGGAAGGATACTGCAAAATCTCTATTCCCACCCCACTCTGGGGCCAGCCAGAGGTGGTATTTGCCGGTTCTCCGAACTACTCAAAATTTCCGCTACCGGTTCTCCCGAACCTGTCAGAACCTGCTGGATTTCACCCCTGCCTAGGGCACTTCATTCTCCTCCTCCCACCCCTCAACTGAAGTAATGTTGTGCTAGGCATTGTCTCTCATAGGAAAAGGATGATGAATAGAAGTTCCTAGAGGCAGTGGAGTCTTACCATGTTGCATTGGTCATTGATAATGACCAATTAGAATTGCAGCCATGCATGCAAGATGTGCAGCTATTTTCATCTTTTGCATTCCATTGATTGTATTATCTGTTTTGAGTAAAGACACTTTCCCCATCGAAGACAAAGTTTTCTATGTGATTGCAGCATTACTGAAATAAACTTAATGAGCATAGCTATTCATGGCAACTCAGTGTTCTGGTCCAAGCCATAGCTGAGTTATTCAATACATGTTTAACCAAGCTAATATGGAGGGTTTAACAACTTCTGTTTGATGTATTAATTCTTTTTATTCTGCTGGAACATTATTAAAAGAGGCAGTTTTCCCATAGGAAGAGTTGATAGCCACGGTTGATGGTTAGAGATTATGAAAAGAAGGACTGCCATAATATTGTTTTTGAAGCTTATGGAATCGAATTTCTGATTGCCTGTTATGGATTGTTGATCGGCTCCATAGTCTGATGCAGTTGTAAGCTTCAGCAATGCTGAGAGTTGTGGTGCGATTCAGTGTCAGATTTTGAGGACTTCTGTCAGGTTTTCATTAGCACTGGATGATTTGTTAATGATTGGCCAAGAGTTTGTAGGAAAGCATTTTTGCCAGTTCAATACTGGCTAATGTTGAAGTAAGTGGGCACTGCATATTTCATTCTCAAGAGATTACAAAAAGCAAATGCTAGCCCTGCCTGAGATCAAGGAAACACTTGCTTCTAAAATGGTGCAGATTAGACACCAGCACTTCACAGTTTTAAGACACCCAGAATTCCAACTATGATTGCTGGTGGAGCTGTAAACCTGACATATCTCAATGTCAGGTTTCAGAAAGATAAATTAGATAATATTGTAGACCATGATGCATTATGTTTCTCCATATAAATCAAATATTCATTTTGTAGTATAAAACATTGTCAGTGTTCTAATTTCTTTTCGTGCTCCATTCAGATAAAGGATTCTATAAAATAGCTGTTACCTTGTTCACTCAACATATTGATAAATACCACTAACATGTGTGGGGAAGATGGAAAACAGATGTCACGGCGGCAGTGTCATAGCTGAGCTTTTGTATCAGCTCATATCACCTTGGAAAGCAATTTTCAACAAGTCAGTTCTTATATTCAGCTTTGAGTCATGGAACAAGGAGATGCAAAGAAGGAATCAGCCCTTAGAAATGCTCCTTTTTAAATATTTCCTTTCAGGAACTGGGAAAGATATCCTGTTTTATTGGCAGAATTATCTTTATCAATGTCCTTGACTGAAAAGAATGTGCCCCTCCTGTCCTATAAATGGAAGTCTCATTTTTTCACAGCAGCAGTAATGATGTAGGATAAATGCAAGGGATTAACCTCCATCTGGGATGATGGCTAATGCCTCACACTGCAGCTGAGAATCATTAACTCCAACTCATCATTAATCTCCCGAAAATACTCCGTGCCTATGCAGTTATTATTGGCACATTCTGAAAGGAAGGAAAGAAAGATTGAAGTAAATACACAAAGAAATTTCATTTAAAAAAAAAAAGAAGAATATCCTCACTCTTTCTTGAAGGGAAAGGCAGAGGGTGGAATGGGAAACAGAAATCTTCCTGGCTTCAGATAGTGAAGCTTAGGGTTCCCAACTAGGCCAAAATCCAAAGGGAGCTTGGATTTGCACTCCCCATGCCATGAGAGAACAGCTCATGGTGAAGAAGTCCTACCTATGCACCATTCTGGAGGAATTAAGCTGGCAGGCACTCAACTGGACATTTCCTGAGTTTAGTCATGCTATATATAGCTACAGAGGCCCTTTCCACACATAACAGAATAACAGAAGGGAGCTTGGAGCTCTTCTAGTCCAAGGTCCTGCTCAAGCAGGAGACCTGTACCATGTCGGATAAATAGCTGTCCAATCTCTTCTTTAAAATCTCTTATGATGGAGTACCCACAACTTATGGAACCAAGCCATTCCACTGGTTAATTGTTCTCACTCTCAGGAAATTTCTCCTTCTAGGTTGGTTCCCTCCTTGATTAGTTTTCATCCATTGCTTCTTGTCAGATTTATTCTGTGATTCACCTAGATAGTGGCTAGGTGTAAGCAGTCAGTTTCTCAATAGCAATAGCACTTAGACTTATATACTGCTTCACAGTGCTTTACAGCCCTCTCTAAGCGGTTTACAGAATCAATGTATTGCCCCCCAACAATCTGGGTCCTCATTTTACTGACCTCGGAAGGATGGAAGGCTTAGTCAACCTTGATCTGGTGAGAATTGAACTGCTGGCAGTTGGCAGAGTTAGCCTGCAATACTACATTCTAACCACTGAGCCACCATGGCTCATTCCAATGCTCTCATTCCATGGTGTATATTGTTGTGGTAGGAATAGTGGTGGTCAGGGGTTGTATAGGAACCTTGGAGAGGTGGCACATCCATGACACAGATATGATGAGCTGCTAAAGGTATGTTTTTCCTGCTCTTCCACTATGACCTCCGCAAATGCTTTCTTACTTTCTTTTATCCCACACCCTCATTCCATTTCATTCATTGATAAGCAAGGTAAGGAGATGGATAACTATACAATAAATGTAGTCTTTTTTAATTCCAATTTTTAAAAAAACTGGCAAGGAACCCACTATTGTGTTTCTGGTTAGTACAGGTAGTCCTCAAGTTATGATGGCAATTGGGACTGGAATTTCATTGCTAACCAGTTGTGTCTGTAGTCCCAACTGCCATTGTTAGCTGAATCACAACAAACAAAGACCTCCTCTCAACATCTTACAAGCTTCCTAAAACCAAAGTCAGTGGTTGCTGAATGAATGGTCATAAGTCGAGGTCTACCTGTAGAACCAAGATTTCGACCCCTGAAAAGTTGCTGTGCATCAGATCACCCCTACTTCTTATCAGCCCAGTTTCTGCAGTTGTTAACAGACAGACTTAGAGTATTCACTCTATTCATAGAGGAATTGACCTATAAATCTGCTATTCCTATTTCTTGGGGAATTGGAATTCAAGGGACAATCATTTTAGCAATACCGTAGTTATCAAATATATCTGAACCTAAATTTCTGGGGGGAGTTAAAAGATGTAAGAAGGGTTGATTTCACCTGTCTTGTTTTTCCTCCCTCGGGCTGTATAGGACATGGAAATTTTTCAATTCATTTACATACAGTTCTATGTACTCAGATCAATTCAGCTTATGCATTTTTCAGGAAGTTTATTTGAATTTGTGCATGGGCTGAATTGCAAGATATTTGGAAACCGTGCTTTAAAATGTTATACCCATCACCTCTGGGAACACACATAGTGTATACACTAACCTTTCAAACCGATCCAGACCTTAATATTCCCAAACCACTTTTTAAATTTTAGTATGCATGAACTTTGGATAAAGGCATTTTAGATTGTTGTTAGCAGCAGTTCCAGCCAATGCATCTGGAACTTGCTTGGGTAGGAAATAATGATCTGCATCATGGAGAGGGAATAATCTTGGTAAATATTCAATTGGCTGTAGATACAGCAAGCAAAAGATCAACAGGTATGCACTGTCTGAGCCATTATCTTAAAACTAGAGTTTTGAATTGCACACGAAAGGTTACCAGGGAAGCCAGCATACCCTTTTTCTGGTTATATGTAAACTGATGTAAGCTAACCCAAAGGTGCTTTTTCAAGAGACAACTGGACTTTCTGGTTTTTCTTTGAAGATTTGTCTTCAAAGAAAAACCAGAAAGTCCAGTTGCCTCTTTAAAAAGCACCTTTGGGACAACCATGACCTGGTTGGCTGACAATCTCCATAGACATGATGTAAGCTAACTTTAGTTTTGCCCTGGCTGCAGCCTCCTTGAAAGGCAACTCTGTGAACTACTGTTGCATGGCACTAAAGTGATGGAGGTAATCTTTTGATTTGAATCTGGATTTTCACCAAAAGGAACTGCCAAGAAGTCTTCCTGTTCGGTGCCAATGTCTGGAAATTTAATGCACATGTACAAAGGGAAGCTAGTTTACCACTGCTGGGTTACAGCGGTATTAAGTTTTCATTGTCAATTACAGTACAGAGCAAGTTGGAGCCAATACAAGGCTGGAGGCCGAAAATTCCAATCTTGTATCAATTCAGAGCCTCATCCTACAATTAGAATAGTAGCCATAAGACTTCAACTGAGATTACTCTGGGAATTTTAAAGCTTAGGCCCTTACGGTTGAACTTGCAAAAGAAATGAGTAAATGTGCAGCAGAATGAAGAAGCTCTGTAAGCCATTAGTTCATTAAGTGGAGTGAAAAATCAGAGTGCCTGGCTGCTGCTTCTAGCCAAGGCTGGACTTGCTTTTGCTTTGAAAGCCTGATTGGATAAAGTATTTTTATTAACTTCACATTTTCCTGCTCATTTTCTTTTCCTCTGCTTTTCATATGGCTGGCTCGGAGCAACTGTGTGCCTGAAAGTGATGTTTATTGGTCCTGGCAGGTTGTAACACCCCTGCAAGCTTCCCACAGACAAATCCCAGAGCGCCGACCGCAAAACCAGAGGAGCCTCATCTGTTGCTCGTGTTGAGGAATTGCTCAAGCATCTTTTCTTGTCTCTTCCTCTGCCATATGCATCTTGTCCCTTTCTTTGAAAGAGGTCATAAGTAGCAAATTGCTTCAAAAGCAAGTGGTTTATGGGCATACCTATCCACACGTCAGAATCAGAACAGGAGACACATGTAACACATAGTGCGTCAGATCATTTCTTTTGCTGATTCCCCATTGAGTCAAATACATGTGAGCTCTCAATCTCTCAAGTGACAGATTCTACACAATAAGACATTAGCAGCTAGATCTGAAATAAAGTTTGCTACTCTGGATGCTGCCTTCTCTAAGCCTAAACCAAGGACTTGTTTAAATAACGAGCAAGAATTAATTGAGCTGAAACAAAGCATGTCATTCACCAATCCGGTCAACCCTGAAGAAGACATTTTCCTTGCCTGCGTATTTCTATATGTGGCAGATTTTGCTTTCTGGGATTACATCCGAGGCTGATGACTATTCAGTACTGTTGCATTTATTGAATGTATTGGCTTTGGATGTTTCACAGCAAGAAAACCTTTTTTAATACCTGTGCGCTCAACTATACGCTCTGTCTGCACCTTGCCCTTCGGCTGATTTCCCTAAGGAGCTTCTAATCTTGCATGTATTTTTCCAAACATCCTGAAAATACCGTCAGAGAAAGCTGTACTTTGTGAGGTGAGTAGCACATAATTCACAAAATGAGAAAATGCTGGAAACTGTGGTTGCCCAGTAGCTGGATTTTGCCTTTTAATAGTTGAGACCAAAAACTGATCAATCCTTACTTCTGCAAATCACATGGCAGGTAAATCTATGAAATTTTCATACCACATGAACACCATACAAAGACCATTTTGTCTGTTGTGTGGTAATATATCAGAAGATTATTCCAAAAGAGTCTCTATCAATGGGTAGTTCAGAGTTTCTTTTCCTACAGGATCAAACACAGCTGCTGCCTTCAGTACTGGATCGTTGAGTAGGAATTTTTGCTTCATATACAGGAAGGCATTCCAGTTAATGTTCTTGCTTCAGCACAGAACTTGGCTATTTCAAAAGATCTATCAGGATTTGCCTCTTGACCACCTGTGCTGCAGGAAAATCTATAAACATATCTTGGTAAGACTTATGAAAGACTTTCTTCATGATGTCAGCAGATTATTTTTGTTCACAAGTATGATTGATGGCTTAATAAAACATCTAGCAGGTCCACATATCATGGCAAGATACAATCTGTGCAGGCTGAAGAAATATACTAAAGTTCTCAGATTATAGCAGAAACGTAACATTCATTTCTAATCTGAACTCTTAACTGTATTCATTGGTCTGCTCCCTCAGATTCTAGATAATGCATGTTTCATCTGTTCTAAGGCTTCCAGTGAAATGAATGTTATGGTGATTTGAAATATCATTTAAGAACATATCAAATACCTAAGTCCCGTTAAAGAATGCAAGATATGTCTACAGTGGTGGGTTGCTGCCGGTTCGGACCAGTTCTTTAGTACTGGTAGCGGAAATTTACTGCCGCTCGCAGAACCGGCAGTGATGACCGCCGGTCCACACTCTCAAACTGGTCCTCCAGTCGCTGCAGCTTGCAAAAAAAACCTTCTGCGCATGCGCAAAGGCTTCTGCGCATGCGCAGAGGGTCATTTCCGGGTCTTTTGCGTGATGTGACGGGGGCGCGCGTGCGAGCAAAGCGAGCTTCTATCGCGAACTTCTGTTGCGATGTGAACCAGTAGGGAAGGTAAGTGGAACCCACCCCTGTATGTCTAGCCACTAAGTTACCTAGTTTTTAATATTCTGATAATGTATTTGATAAGTAGCTTGGGTTGGTAGTTGGGCTGTTGGGCTGAGCTCTGAGCAATTTGGTTGCAAAAGTTTTGTCACCATTCGAAGAGACATCATCAGTGCACTTTGAATTGTGCTCATCTGTCAGAGCACTGGTCTTTAAATACCTTTTTATGTGATACAAATTAGTGTGGATGTTGTTTGTTCTGCTACTTCTGAGTCATGGTCTGACTTTGGACTGTTTGATTGGCTGGCTGTTGTTACTGAGGCATGGTCTTTGGTTTTAAGTACGGTACCATCTGTGTGATGTAAATTAGTGTTGTTTGTTCGAGTCATAGTCTGGTTTCAGTCTGTTTGAATGGCTGGTTGTTATTACTGAGACATGGTCCGATTTCTTGTGAGCTCATGGGTCCCAACTGAACAAACAACATCCACACTAATTTGCATCACATAAAAAGGTATTTAAAGACCAGTGCTCTGACAGACAAGCACAATTCAAAGTGCACTGATGATGTCTCTTCGAATGGTGATGAAACTTTTTCAACCAAATTGCTCGGAGCTCAGTCCAGCAGCCCATACTGATAATATTATTTATTTATTTATTTATTTTTACTTGTCAAACATGTATAAGATAACAGATATAAACATGATTATGAATACAGGATATGGATACGAATAAATGGGGACAGTAGGACAGGGACGGTAGGCACATTGGTGCGCTTATGCACGCCCCTTACAGACCTCTTAGGAATGGGGTGAGGTCAACAGTAGACAGTCTAAAGTTAAAGTTATGGGGGTTTGTGGAAGTAACCACAGAATCAGGTAATGCATTCCAGGCATTGACCACTCTGTTGCTGAAGTCGTATTTTCTGATATTGAGTTTGGAGCAGTTTACCTTAAGTTTGTATCTATTGTGTGCTCGTGTATTATTGCGGTTGAAGCTGAAGTAGTCATTGATAGGTAGGACATTGTAGAGGATAATTTTGTGTACTGTGCTTAGGTCAGACCGAAGGCAGCGTAGATTGTCTAAGATAATGTTATATTATCTAATATAACATACTGAGGTATGTTACGAGTTACCACTGAGTTGCAAAGTGTTTAAGGACAATTAAACATTTTTGAATGCTCATTGCAAAATGAAATCTGTTCTCTGAGAAATTCTTTTCTTTCAGTTCTTTTTTCAAAATGTACCAAAAGTATCCAAAGTAAATATACCAAAAGCATGAGGACATCATGAGGATGAGGGGGAAGGGGGGGAAGAACCATGCCCTATATTTTATGCTAAATAGCATACACAGCTAGCACTATAAATTTTTCTGTCACTTGATTTCATCTGCAGAAGCATCAGAACTCTGCATTTGCTTGATCATTACTCTGAGACAAACCTGTCCAGGCTGAGTCTTAAATCACAGATACATTTTTCATTATCCTTACAGTATTTTCTGCATCTTCATGATTTATTTTGGGATATTCTGAGGCCTAAATGAACTGTGACCATTTTAATAAGCAAGAATTGGAATAACTTGTTTCCCTTGTTGAAACTGCCATCAATATTCGGTGAATTATTTTTTTTTAAACCCGTGTTTTGTGATAGTTATTTTTGAATAGCATCACTGCTCTCTAATCCAATGGGGTCAATTTGATACTAAGCACCATGGCTGCTAAGCAAAATATCACATGACTGTGACAAGCTTATGACTTCACTTCCTCTTCGGTTGTTAAGCAAAGCATGCAATTTTATTTCTATCTTTTCCATTAATTCTGTTTGTTGGAAGCCACATGTGAAGCATACAAATCATGATCACAAGACTGTGGGATGGAACAATGGTCATAAATGTGCACCAGTTGCAATGACCATTTGACTGCAGGACAGCACAATGGTCATAAATGTGAATGTAGGTTGCAAAGCTATTTTTTTTACACTCTTGTAACTTTGGATGGTCATTAAATCAGGCAGTCAGTAAGCGACAACTGCCTGTTTCCTTTGTTATATTATGAATTGCACAACTGAAATACTGAAAAATCACAATCACTTGTTCAACAAAAATGATTTTTTTTTCTTTTTCAAAATGTTGCAGATACTTTGTTCCCTGCAGAATAGATGGAACTGAGTAAAATTGAATTGTAGTTTTGCTTAAATATCTGTTCAAGAAGAGTGAAACAATATGCTTTTTAAAAAAAATTGTTTTGGTTAAACATGGCCCTTGCTGCAGCACTTGAGCAGTTTTTAAGATAAAATAAGATAAAATATTCTTGGGGTATAAAAGGCCCCCAGCTTCAACTGTCAGGGCACTTTTGAAGATAAAAGCTAGTTTTGAGTAAGGATGCCCTTCGCTTGAGCTTTTAAGCAATTTGTAAGAAAAATATTCTTTTGATTAACATGACTCTTCATTTTAAGCAGTTGTGGGGGTGGGGGAGTTGTCGGCAAGCAGAAAGCAATTATTTAAAACAAAAAAGGAATCTTACTGGCTTCAGTGACTATCAGGCATTGCCAAAGTTTTACCACATATGAAGAACCAGGCAAATCCTAGGCAGCAGTTCCTCTAATATAGGCTTTTACATTCTCAGATGCCACCATACCCAGTCAACCCTAAGAGATCCTTGTGTAGGAGGAGTGGTACATGATTGTAGCTACATATGCAGCAAGTATACAAGGATGTATCATTCAGCCAGCTTTTGGGTTCTGTGTAAAACATATCTCTCCTCACATCACCCTGTCTTCCCCAAGCAGCATTTCCTGAGCTGTTTTTTTTTTTTTTTCCTGACACTGTTG
>QLTV01001119.1:15568-30499 GCA_003457575.1 Thermophis baileyi
GCTGTTTTTTTTTTTTTCTCCTGACTCTCTGGAAAGAATATCCAAAAAAACATAACCAGGTCAACTGTTAAATACATGGGGTAGAATGAACAGATGTATTGTTTATGGCAGGATGCAACAGACAGTAAGAAAACACAAGGACATTTATTATTGAAATGCATCCATTTTATTTTGTAAGCATATAAATAAGATGTAACACCTGAATGAGACAAAAGTATATTTGCAAAATGTATTTATGATTGTTTAATATATGCTTGATAGGGATTTATGATCATCAAATACATAAAGAAAAAAAATGAGAAGACAGAATGTATTTTAAATTTGAAAAAATTACTTTAGGAACTTTAAATGAACGTGTTCCATACATGGAAATCAGTATTGACCTACAGTTTACTACAAATTTTTCACTGTTAGTTTGTCAGAGTGGCTAACCCATTTATTACTGAAATGTATGGTGTTTTACAATTAAAACTAAGATTAGAGTGGGATACAAGAGAAAAACAAAATTATTGTATCTACCTATGAATAAACCCATACATAGATATGTTGACATTTGAATTTTTAACCAGAATACAGTGAAATATGAACCACCAATGGATAAGCCAACCCTGTGTTTTAATTTTCATAAGTGGTTTATCAATGGATACTGCACAGATTATCCATTTTCATGGTATTCAAGTGTTAGCTTATTCTTGGATGGGCTTATACATAAGTATATACAGGATATATGGGTAATTTTAAAAAGTATTAAATATGTACTCATGAATGAGCCTATCCAGAGATAAGCTGAATCCAATTTTGGGGGCACATTTTGGTGCCAAAAATTCTTATTTGTGATCATATACAATGAATACAGTAAATCATTAAAATACATTAAACTATATAAAATTAGGAAAAGAAGTGCTTCCTTGAGTTTACCTCCACTCTTGCTAGGAGGAGGACGAGAAGAAGATCTAGAGCAGTGGTTCACAAAGTGGGCGGTACCGCCCCCTGGGGGCGGTGGGATGACTTAGGGGGGTGCTAAGAGGCAAGGGGGCAGCAGGGGGGTGCTAAGAGGCCAGGTGGAAGGCAGGAAAGCATGTTGGGGCAGCGGGGAAGGGAGGTAGCAGCCTACTCCCTTCCCCGCAGCCCTGCCATGTTTGGCGGCCTTCCACGTGGCCTTCCCGGTGGTCCCCCACACCCGCTTGCCTTCTGAGATTGGCGTCCAGCCCGGCCCGGCCAGTGGGTGGGCGGGCAGCCCTTGGTGGAAATGCAGATGCTGAGAGGGGTGGCGGAAAGGCAAGCGGATGTCCTGGGGCTGCTGCACATGCTCCCGCTCCATTTCTGCAAAGGCAGAGCCCCCCCTTGCAGGGTGATCCAAGAGGAATGCTGCAGAAAAGGCCGCCTTCCACCCGTGCCGGCTCTGCGGCACTTGGGGCTCCAAAGCAGCCCACTGGCTTCTCACCTGGCCACCTACCTGCTCTCTTTACGGATTGGCACAGCCGACCGTCGGCACCACTCTGGGAACTCGGCCTGCGGGCTGCTTCAGCCAGTGGGCTGCTTCGGAGCCCCAAGTCCTGCGGAGCCGGCACGGGAGGCACGGGTGGAAGGTGGCCTTTTCTACAGCATCCCCCTCCCCTCTTTAGATCGCTCTGCAGGGCTCTGCCTTTGCAGAAACGGGGCGGACGGTTTGTACGGAGGATTGGCTGGGGGGATGTGCGGCCCTCCGGGATGGAGAGTGGGGCAAGAGAAGGCACAATAGGCTGTACTGCCCGGCCCCACTCAACCGCGCTTCTTCCAGCCCATCTGCCCCACGGCGCCATGAACGAGACAATCGGCCACGCCTCCCCGACCGGCCTTCCTCGCTGGGTGCTGCTGCACCGGCGACTCCTCCCTGCCCAGCTCCACCCGCCGCCACTTCACGCAAACTTCCTGGGAGACGGCTGGAGTGAGGGGTGGGTGGGAGCGCGTGGGCCTGGCCGGCGCTCGGCTTACCTTCCTGGCAAGGCTTGGAGACCACCCGGCATGCCCATCTGCCGGCTCTCCAGGCAGCGCCACTTTCTCCCTGCCCTGCCAAGGCCCCTGCCAGCCCGGAGACCATGCTTCGGGATGGCACTTGACAGGGGATGCGCCACTGCCGGGCCAGAGCGTGGTTGCCACCGCCGTCGCCCCTCTCGCCTTCCCGGCTTCGGCTCCGGGACCTTGGCAGGCCAGGAAGCATCGGGGCGCGCACCTACGGAGCTCCGCTGGCCACAGGGGTCTCCCGGCCTCCAGACTGGCAGGGGCCTTGGTGGGGGAGGGAGAAAGTGGCGCTGCCTGGAGAGCCGGCAGATAGGCATGCCGGGCGGTCTCCGAGCCTCGCCAGGAAAGTAAGCTGAGCGCCGGCCAGAGCACTTTCTTCCTTCTCCCGCCACCGAGAAGAGAGAAAGACAAAGAAAGAAAGAAAGAAAGAAAGAAGATTGGAAAAGGCATGGATGTTTCTCATGTGCATTCACACATTCAGGGGCTCCCTCACTTTCTCTCATCCAGATATACCTGCACACATGGAACCGTTTTATAAGCCATAAACTCTATGTCAGGAATCCCCCGTCTTGGGAGTTGGTGAGTAATTTGGAATTTTAGGAGCATCTCATAGCTGCTGTCACAAGATATTTGCCTTGGGGGAAGTTGCTTTCTACTGCGAAGAAAGAGAGACAGGAAAGAAAGAAAGAAAAAGAAAGAAAGAAGGGAAGGGAAGGGAAGGGAAGGGAAGAAGGAAAGGAAAGGAAAGGAAAGGAAAGGAAAGGAAAGGAAAGGAAAGGAAAGGAAAGGAGAAAGAAAGAAAGAAAGAAAGAAAGAAAGAAAGAAAGAAAGAGAAAGAAAGAAAGAAAGAAAGAAAGAAAGAAAAAGAAAGAAAGAAAGAAAGAAAGAAAGAAAGATTTATGACCACAATTAAGCCCATAATTTTGGTTGCTAAGCAAGAGCGTTGTTAAGTGAGTTTCACCACATTTTACAAGTTGGCCATGCCCACCCGGTCACCTGACCACCAAGCCACGCCCACCTGAAGGGGGTGGGGGGCACTGAGGATGAGTTTGTAGCACCAAGGGGGCGGTGGACTGAAAAAGTTTGGGAACCACTGGTCTAGAGAATAATAAAGTTTTCAGTTAGAGTTGGAAAGACAAAATTTGATACCAAGTTTGGTATCAGAAATATTTTTTTTCCAATTCAGGGTGTCTGTTTTGGATACCTCCTCTTAAGTTGCCTTTGCCAGCAAATGGAACACTGTTTAGAAAGCACTACCACTAAATCTTTGTGACAGGGTTGGCACATAAGGAAGAAGATAATCTAAGAGATATCCAGCGTATAAGCAGTATTGAGATTCATTCTTCAATATAAGCACTTGAACTAGGTTTGGTGACATCTTGGTAACCAAACAGCTATGGATTAATTGGGTTAATATATCTGCAGAGTCTTAATTTTGGCCTTCAGAGACAGACAAAGCTCTACATATTCAGTTGGATTTGCTTCCAATTGTTCATGCTATTTTGTGTAATAGACTTATGTGTTTAGCAATTAATTTATCCTTTTAGATTTGAGAAAGAAGATATTTAAGGATGAGGTGAATAATTGTAAATGACATCAAGGAATCTGTTTATACAACAGAGTAAACTGATCCCTCATCTTCTATGGCTGGAGAAATCAAATTATGGGGAGAATCTACGAGTACTAAGTGTGAAAGTGAGAGTTTCTGTTAGCAATGATATTAAGATGACATTCAGAGGGTAATTATTTTTTGTCCCAAACTTCTGTCGTTTCACTCACATCTTACATTTACTGTAGATATTTAGGAGTACATGTAAAGCATATCCTATGGACTCTTCAAAGTTACAAAATGGTTCAGTTACTCATGCACAAATTACTGAACCAAGCTTAGGTAAACTGAAAAATAGGACAAAACTGCTTGCGAAATGAATAAATCCATCCAGGAATTAAATAATTCCTTTTTAAAAGCCCACATAAGTAAGAATAAAAGCATTGAAACCAATCTCTCCTCCCTCCTGCAAACCCCCCCCCCCAATCCTGATGTGGAACCACAGCTTGACTTCCTGTGATTGGGCAGAGGAGCATTCCATTCCAAAAATTTTGGATATCTTGGCAACATGATGTCTTATAAATCAGATGGGCAGCAGCAGCAGCACCTGTGAATATTTGTTTCTCATGTTCAGCTGCTATGGAGATTGAAAAGGTGTACAGTTTCCAGTGGAACTTAAAGATGAGCAAATCAGATCTGGCCACATCAGGCACACCTAACATCTGCTGAGTGTGGTTTATAAGCCAGATGTCAACATCATTTGATATCACAGACAGCTATCCTTTCTATACTGACTGGCTTAGTCTTAAAATCTTTAAGAGGTAGCTTTTTTTAATTCATGTATTTAACTTGCCTTGTGTGTGTGTGTGTGTGTGTGTGTGTGTGTGTGTGTGTATGTGTATGTGTGTGTGTGTGTGTGTATATATATATATGTTATATTTTTTTTACATAAATAAAGGGAGACTAGTATAGATCTATTTCAAGCTATTTAGCTCTCATCAGCCAGCCACACCCTTATGGGATTAGAACCCGGGCCCCTTGCCTAGTTCTAATCCCATAAGGGTGTGGCTGGCTGATGAGAGCTAAATAGCTTGAAATAGATCTATACTAGTCTCCCTTTATTTATGTAAAAATATAACATATATATATATATATCGATGAAGTCTCATTCGTCATCATCAGGCTGGTTATCAGGCTTGTGTCTTCGGCCTCGTGCTTCTAGTCTATTTGCTCCTATATATATATATAGTTAAATACATGAATTAAATCACAATTAAAGATGATAATATTTGTCTCCTCAGGACCAGGGTGTCTCTGGTCTCCTCAGGACCAGGGTGCCTTCCAAATGTTTCAGGTACTATACATTATATAAGAGGTGAGCGTTTACTGGAATTGCAAGTACGTAACTGTTCTGAGTAAATGCTCTGAATACAGTTGCTCAGATGGGATTAAATATCACTCTCTTGGGCATACTCCTCTACTGTAGTAATGATTGGCTGACTCCCTATATACAACTGTGGAATTTAGGTACTAAGGTGTGGCTTTTTAACAAAAGTCTGTTTGTTCAATAAGCCACAATTGGCAGGATTCACCCATTACACCAAGCCATATCCCATGGTTCATAAATTGTAATAGATGGGTTTATATACTACATTAAATCTATACAACACAGTCCGTATAATCAGGAGCCCAGTCTTTTCCTACTCCAGCAGTGAGGATGGAAAAAAGTAGAATATATATACATTAAAAGAATTGTGTGTGCAAATGTCACTGTAATTCTAGATTTAGGTCCCATGGAAAAGCAATGATTTGGGAATGCCAGAAGCCCTTTATCTGGAAACAGCCTCAGACTGACAATCAGCATTAACATATGCAGAAACAGAAAAACAGCTGAAGGAGTTTCTGATTGAGATTTCTATATCTCTTTGTAGTAAACAAACAGCCTGATAAATAGATCTGCACTGATTAATGGATTCCATGTATAACCAAACTGACTGCTGAGAAAGTCACATCAGACTTATTAATGAAAAAATTCTTGTGGTGCACAAAATAGGGAGGCTCTCAATGTTCTTTGGCCAGAATTTCTATACCATAGCATATTAATTGATGTCTCCAAACAAATAAAAAAACAATAAATCCCAACACATTTAAATCAAGACATTAGAAAAAGCATGTAAGACAAATCAATATAAAATTGGTATTTCTAGTGCCAAATTGGAAGTGATTCCACATTTCCTTCAGCAGCTAAGAATGAAGTGTTGATGTAAAAGCATATGGCTGACATAAGCAGTTAACTTTTTATTTATTTTTTAGGAAGAGAAGCTGATGTAGTCCTTCTCTGATCAAGAAAGTGGACATTTTGTTGTGATGACTTCTGGTGTCAAGCAGCCTCTTGGTCTTTTCAAACACTGTTCCCACAGAAATGCACACATTAAGTGCTCTTAGAAACAGAGATATGGTACAGATCACATTCATATCAGTCTATATTTGCCCTTACTAACCTGGTGTCCTGTCCTCCAAATGTTTTGGAAATTCTGGGACTTGTCCAACACATCTGGAAGACACCAGGTTGAGGAACACTAGTCTTTTTTTAATCAATTAACTTTAAAAACACACACACACACACACAATAGATTTAATAACATCACGGTTGGAGGAGAAAGGCTGGAAAATGAACTTTTAAGTAGAACAACCACCAAAATATCTGACAATATTGCCAAAAGAGAGAAAGATTTATTTCAATAAAATTTCATCTTCCACATCTCTTATACAGTAGATAAAGAAGTCTGTACACCTCTGTTAAAATGTCAGGTTTTTGAGATGTAAAAAAATTAGACCAAGATAAATCACTTCAGAATTTAGCCCATCTTTAATATCTCATGTATCTTTTACATCTCAAAAACCTAGCATTTTTAACATGTAATAAATGTTCTAGACAGCATCCCTGTCCCCCACAACTCTTGATATATTGCTATATTCCAAATGTTAACATTATAACCAAAAAGAACCTATGTTTGTTTAATACATAATGATACATCCAGAATCGTATTAATTAACCTGTTAATTTTACTCTAAAATGTGACAATCATAGGACAAATCATAGGAGGTATTGTTCCAGTTCCTGAGTTGCCTCCAGCAAAGCAGTTACAACCTTATTAAATGTCTGTGGTACCCACCATTTAGGACTGTCTCAGTTCAGTTCAAAAAAGCTGCTTCAAAACATGTAAAGGCACACATGGAGCAACTCTTTGTGCTTCATTGAAGCAGCTGCTTCCTTTTCCTGAATCACAGCTTTCAGTACCAAGCCTGGAGACAGATTGATGATTATGTGACATCTTTTGATATTTTATTTATTTTATTTTATGAAAGATTTTGATTGCAATAGTAAAAACTAATAAAATTAAACATAAAGAAAAAAGAAAGAATAGTAAGAAAGAATAAAAAGTGCAAAAAGAGAAAGGAAGACATAAAACGATATGGGATAGTCAAAAAGTAGATTGTAAAAAATCTTTTTTAGAAAATGTTTAATAAAAATTATTTAAAAAAAGAAAAGAAAAGAAAAAGGAAGAAAGAAAAATAGAAAAGAATATGTTAAAGAGAGAGCCAATTTGGTCTAGTGGTTAAGGCACCAGATTAGAAAGCAAGAGATGGTGAGTTCAAGTCCAGCCTTAGCCATGAAAGGCAATTGGGTGACCTTGGGCTAGTTGCTCTCTCTCAGCCCAACTCACCTCACAAGGTTGTTGTTATGAGGAAAATAGGAAGAGGATGGTATGTTGGATATATTTACTGCCTTAAGATATTTGTAAAAATAATAAAGATGGAATACAAATAAATAAATGAAAAGAAATATATAAAGAGGTGATTTCCAAGCTTCATTACAAGATGTATAGGCAAATTTAGTAATTTTTCACCCTCTATAAACTTACAAACATTTGTCTCTTCATTCCATATTCTATCCCTTTTCTATAAACAAAGTCCATAAAACATCAACTATTCAATCCTGGTGTCAGCAAAAAGGCATAGTGTATCCAAAATAGGATCATCATTGGTTTTCATGGCTTTGTTTTGGTTTTCTAAGCCATACAAGTCAACTACATTTTCTTCTTTCATGTTTCCAGCATTGACATTCCGCTCCATTCATAAATAACACATCTAGTTTGCATGCTCTGTCAATTTCTGACAGACCTCCCAAATCAACCAGACAGCAAATATGACCATATGAGCTAATTCTACTTTATTGTAAGCTTACATTAATAGAATGTCGCAAGGCTGAAAGTATAAATCTCTTACCATTAATTAAACAATTGGGTGGTCAATTAGGGCAGGTCCTTCCTAAGTTTCTTTTTCGGACTGTCAAGCCATTGCATTCAAGAGGGTTTTCATTGTGCTATTTGTTATTTCTGTACAGGTATTCCTGACATACAATGCAACTTCCCCTCCTCTTTTGTTGGGTCTGTTTCTTTTGAACAGTTTATATCTTTCTAGCTGTACATTCTAATCATGGGTTCCATCCCACCAAGTTTTAGTAATGGCAACAGTATCATACCTGCCCTCATATACTAGGACTTCAATGTCTCCCTGCTTGTTCCTTAAACTCTGAACATTAGTGTATGGGCATCTGAGCTCTTTATGGCTGACCATGCATTCCTGCTAAGTGATGTGGTTGTGTGGAGTGATATTATGTGGCTTCACTGACATATGACAGTAGTTTTGGCAGTCCCAGTTGCCATTGTTAGGTGAATCCTATGCAGTTGCAGTGTCCCATAATCATGTAATTATTCTTTGCGGCCTTCTGCCACTTCCCCATTGACTTTGCTTCTTTGAAACCGGCAGTGAAGATTGCAAATAGTGATCACGTGGCTGCCAGTCACTGCAACAAAGTAATTGTGAGCTGGTTGCCAAGCATCTGAATTGCAATCACATGACTGTGGAGATGCTGTAACAGTTGCAACTATGAGGACCGGTTGTAAGTACCCCTCATTCAGTGTCATAACTTTGAACAGCCACACATTAAGTGTGAATTAAGTATATAAGTATAGACTATATATATATATGCAAGTGAAAAGTTCTAAAGCCAAATTAAAAAGAAAAGATGAAAAAAATGCATATCTTGACATGGACATACATTTAACAAAGGAGAGGATGCTTAAGCTTTGAAGAAATCATATCAAAGCAAATATAAAATCTTGGTCCAAAAAATAAATGAAACCACATCTCAAAAACTTACAAGAAACTATACTAAAGGGTTTCTCAGCATCCAAAGGAATTATGACTTCTGGGTCTTGTTTATTTTGGAGTTAGAATAAGGATCTGATATTATCAGAAGCCTGACAGCTCTGTAGAAATCCAGCCAGAGCAGGCTGCACAGCTACTGAAAGAACAAGCGGTAACTAAAGGGCCAAAGTAGCTCTTAAAATCTTAGCATCCACATTTATCAAAGAAGTAAATCTATAATCAGAACGCACAATAGGACCCTTGCTCAGTTTAGAAATAACTATGGTATTTGCCTCATTAAAAATGCCATTATTTACCTCAGTAAGAGATAGAAACTCAATATAATTTTTGTATCAATCTTCTGGAAAATCATCTAGGTTGAAGATCATCTCCATTTCTGCAGATTTAATTATAGTGTCAGTTCTTTTAAGTGAAAAGTGTGAAGAGAGATTAGTGACCTGAGCTGTGGTGGCACAATAGTTAGAATGCAGTATTGCAGGCTAACTCTGCCCACAACCAGGAGTTTGATCCATACTGGCTCAAGGTTGACTCAGCCTTCCGTCCTTCTGAGATCTGTAAAATGAGGACCCAGATTGTTGGGGGCAATATGCTGACTCTTTAAATCGTTTAGAGAGTGCTGTGAAGCACTGTGAAGCGGTATACAAGTCTAAGTGCTATTGCTATTGCTATCTGATTCTGTGATATATGTGGTAACTTTTTGTGAAACAAAATGCAGCAATCTTCTACAGAAAAGAATTAGAAGTACACAATTTACAAACCTGGATTCTGACTGGCTTTCAGTTGGCATAAAGTGTTACTCCTATGGTACTATCTCTCTGTCTTTCTAATTCAAAAATACTTAATATCTTTGGAATCTGTATACACCACCTGTTTGAATTGAAAATAGACAGTACAATATTACATTGGTTAATTAAGTCTGAAAGCTAGTAGTGTACTAGAATTCTCTGCCTTTTCCTAATTGAATTGCTTGGTGGAATGTAATAAAAATTCTATTTGGGAAATGTATAGTTTGTTACATTTATACTTAACTGAGATTGAAGTCATCTGTAAGACTCTGGAGATGGATGGGATTAATTATGAATTAATGATCTTTGACTTTCTTGCTTTAAAAATTAATTACTGCCCAAATCTGCTGCTTCTTTATAAAAACTTTATGCAATAATCCAACCTAAAAAATGCTTTAGTGTATCCTATAACAAGGGCAATGATGTAATGAACCCAGGGTTCAGAGGTGGGATTCACCTCTGGAGAACCGGTAGCAGAAATTTTGAGTAGTTTGGAGAACCGGTAAATATCACCTCTGACTGGCCCCGCCCCCATCTATTCTCTGCCTCCCGAGTCCCAGCTGATCGGGAAGAAATGGGGATTTTGCAGTAACCTTCCCCTGGAGTGGGGAGGGAATGGAGATTTTACAGTATCCTTCCCATGGATTGGGGTGGGAATGGAGATTTTACAGTATCCTTCCCTTGCCACGCCCACCAAGCCACACTCACCAAGCCACACCATGCCACACCTACCAAGCCACGCCCACAGAACTGGTAGTAAAAAAAATTGAATCCCACCACTGCCAGGGTTAACATAAAAAATTCTGCCATTTATTTCCCTCTGCTTACTATATTGTTTATCTTTCAGCAAAGATGCAATCAAAGACCACTTTAAAATGTATTTAATTTTTTTCTAAACACAACAACATATTTCACAGGAACATAGTCAGAAATTATAGTGGTATCTATGTCACAAAGGTTTTTTTTTTAGGTATTAGAGAATGAGCTATCAGGAAATAATCTATTAAACACAATTGGGAAACATGGGAAGCTTACAAATAAATAAAATGTTATTTGAAACTTGTGTAAAATGTCAGTGACCGAGCCATGGTAATTCCACAATATATCATTGTCTGAAAATAGCTTCTGTCATCTTCATGTTGTTGCTGTTTCTAATACAAAGGAACAACGTGGAAAGCACCAGGATGGTGATGGAGTTCAAAGGTATTGTGCACCTGTTTGTTATGTCTTTAACCTTACCTATTTATGCAATAAAATTGCAATATAATGAATATTGTTCCATAAAACATCCTGCAGAGTTCAGAAACACAGCTTTCCTTCATGGAAAGTCAAACCTATATTATTCTGTAACCCAAAAAGCAAACTGGGAAGGTAGAATTAAAAATACCTGTAGCATGTATGGCGCCCATGCTGGCATTGCATTATTTGTGTCTATGTGTTACTACAAAATCAAGGGCAAATCTGGATTTCTAAGAATTTCAAATGAAATTCTCATGGGGGGACAAGAAGCATTTATTATTTGATCCAGGTGGCTGTTTTTCTTTCTGTTTCATATACGTTCACTTTTAAAATATATTGCATTCCCCCACCTCTCTTCATATTGAGCTTCTTTTTCTTCACCCCACTTTATGTGCTGTCTGGATTTGCATCTGTTTTTCCTTTACCTCTTTTACTTTTCCTTCATTATTTACTTTTGTAAGCGAACTGATGTTTTTATTCAATTCCCTTGGGTTTTTGCCCAGATTTTTAGTGTTTTAAAAATCTCTCAAACTGTCCCATTCTTTTGGTTACCTTCCATTCCATAGCACTGTCTGGGACCTGTTTCCAATTATGTATGTTTTGTCTTGTTTACTAGATTTTTCTTCTCCCGTATGCCGTTACAGTTGCTTTTTCAGCTGGGGTGGAGCTGACAGAAGCCAGAGTGAGGCACACTTTTTCTTCCATCTTTATATTTTCGAGTCTGTTGCTTATTTATCTTTGCCTGTGAAATAATGTCAGCAGCTACTTATGGCTATGGAAAATTTACCCTTGAATGCTTATAACTGGGACAACTAGAATATAACTTCCTATACTACCTTTTGTAAGTCATAATATAAAAAATGTAGGCCTGAGGAAACAAATCTCTTGTTTTTCATATCGTTCTTCCTTTCTAAAACCTAAGCTGCTACCATATATGGATCTTCGTGAAGAATGGTGTTTCAGATGCGTGTTCTGTCTTATATCTTGATTGCTGCTGCTTGTGACTGATTTTCAGAACAAACTTATAGGCACTGCTTTAACCAAAGACCTGCTGCAACGTTTCTCCCAAGGCAAAAATGGGAAAATCTGGAGATTACATTATGCTATGCCTTGCATGAAAGATTTCATATCTATCAAAACAAGAAACGGAGTACAATGCTCACACCCAACTTAAGCCTATAATTGGGACATAGAAAGTTAACAAATACTAGATAAGACAGTCAAGTCAGGTTAACATGTAGTGTATGTTAGCGCAGGCACAGAGACCTTCTCACTGCTATCTAGGAAGAAATCTGGGTGTTCGATTCCTTGCATTCCTTGGTTTGAACTGTATAATCCTACATATGTTCATGGTCGGTTAGTTGGCCTGGCTAATTATGTATTGACTTTGCAGATGATTCAGAATTTATAGTAGTGTCGTGTAGATTAGGGGCAGCCTTGCCAATTCTATCCGAAGGATATAATTTCCTGTGCAAATCTTATGCTTTTGTAGTTGTAGAGGGCAACTACTTTTTGGTCATGGCATTGCATCATCTTGTGTCACCTCACTGGAGTATCTTTCAGAGTGCTTTAGTAGTTTGCATTTCTGTCTTAATAGGATTTGGAGTTTCATCTTTTTACTGAAGCCTGCATTTTATGACCTGTGATTTTTAGCCTTTTGCAGGACTATAGGAACAGCGGTCTGCAACCAAAATCTTCTCTGTAGGGTGCTGAGCATAACTACCAGAAGCAAAATGAGTCTGCTGCAGAACCTTCACTTATAATTACAGAATTGATCCCAAGAACAACACCAGAGCTCTCTGTCCAGAAGAGAGCAGTGCTAAGCACAGCTAAGATACTGTGCAAAACCCTCAAACTCCCAGGCCCCCACTAGAGGACCCGGCATTGAGGAAGGCACAGACCATCCAAAGGAGTGAGAAGGGAATTTATAGAAAGGTTTATCTATTTTTCAAAAACTCACTTTTGTCACAAATGGTACTACTTAATGTATAGTCTTTATGGAAATTGAATTGTCTTTTCAAAATAAACTAGACATCTCTGTGACATATTGGACCATCCTTTGGGAGAAGGTTAATGCAGACTGATGTAACCAGAATGAACATGAAATTTTAGGCTGACCATATTCCCCCCCCCCACACACACACAATGTTGGACAGTCTGTGATCATCTAAGAATATATATCACAAATAGAAAAATAATTGTAGTGGCAAACAGACGTGGATAAAAAGTCAATATCAACTTACCCAACCAGGTAAACAGAATGCCACAGGTGGGGGGGCGAGGTCATTTAAGGAACCTTGCTTCAAAAATTGTTGTTCTACAATGCACCGTGATATATAGGTAAATATATTCTGCACATTTACTGGAAAAGCAGGCTGTACTCCCTAGTCATGTAAAAAGGAACAGCTGCAGCTGAGGAGCTGAACATGTATCAATCATCAGGATTCAAGTACCCATACAAACTTTTTTTTGATGTGAATGTTTGTCCTGTAATAGATAAAAAGAACCATGAAAAGTACCCAGATGTATGGGGCATGACCAGTTTGTTTCTAGGTAGCTCCCAATCAGAAATTCTCAAATGTTCATTTATATTTGATATTGGTGAATGAGAATACTGGCCAAGCATGAGAGAAGGAATAATTTTCAAATTTCTCATTACACTTGCATATTATATTTCTAGTATATAATTATTAATTATGATGAAAATTCATGTAAAAAACTATGCTTGGGGATAAACAAAAATAAAAAAATAAAAAGCCCTGAACACTTCTGTTTTTATTTTTATTCTTTTTTAACCACAATGCTAATCCAGCATGGCATGCATAATATGCACCAAGAAGCACCAGTTCAGGGATTTAACTTCATGCCATGAATCAGTGGCTCATAGAATGTAAGATAAAAAGACATTCAATCCTGATTTAAAGCATTTGCACATGAAGCATCACAAATAGAACCACTCTGATTTAAAAAATGTAAGTAAGAGGAAAATCAATGGCTGCTTGGTTTGATTGATTGCATATGGCATTGATCATAAGTATGATACACACACGCACACACGCACACGCACATGTACACTCACTTTAAGTAAGCCCTGTCCCTGCCCAGAGGAGCTAATGCATTTAAATGCAACCAGGACAGAATGATAGATTCAAGAAACAAAAATAATTTGGGGCATTCTTATCAATCTGAAGGGAAATAGTAATAAGGATATAATAAATAATAGTAGAATATAATATACTGGAATACTAGAATTAGTAGAAACTTGTTATTTTGTAAACATTTGTTTCCTGCAACACATATATGCTACATTATGTCTTTGTATCTGCAACACATATATGATATATTGTGCATTTGTATTTGTATTTCCTGTAACTAACTTCCTGTAACAAACATATGCTGTTTTAGGCCTCTGTAAAGTATTTATTTATTTTATTTATTTTATTTATTTATTTTGTCAAGTACGTATTTGGTAATATACATAGGTATAACATTATTTATATACATAAGATGGGTACAAATAAAAGGGAACGTTTGGACAGCGACGGTAGGGACGCTGGTGCGCTTATGCACGCCCCTTACTGACCTCTTAGGAATGGGGTGAGGTCAACAGTAGACAGTCTAAGGGTAAAGTTTTGGGGATTTGGGGAGGAAACCACAGAGTCAGGTAGTGAGTTCCAGGCATTAACCACTCTGTTGCTGAAGTCGTATTTTCTGCAGTCGAGTTTGGAGCGGTTCACTTTGAGTTTGTATCTGTTGTGTGCTCGTGTATTGTTGTGGTTGAAGTTAAAGTAGTCGTTGACAGGAAGGATGTTGTAGCAGATAATTTTATGAGCTACGCTTAGGTCATGCCGAAGGCGCCGTAGTTCTAAACTTTCTAAGCCCAGAATTTCAAGTCTGGTTGCGTAACGTATTCTGTTGTGAGCAGAGGATTGGAGGACTCTTCTCGTGAAATATCTCTGGACTCATTCGATTGTATTAATGTCCGATATGCAGTGTGGGTTCTAGACAGATGAGCTGTATTCAAGAATTGGTCTAGCAAAAAGTTTGTATGCCCTAGTTTGCAGGTCAATATTACCAGAGAAGAAGCTACGCAAGAAGCTAGTCAAGGTCTTTTTGTGGTGT